>OX375791.1:1317500-1832500 GCA_947359385.1 Chesias legatella
TTTACGAAATTTATATATATCAATAAAGTTTTATCTATATATATATTTCAGGTGGTGTTCTGTGGTAATTTCCTCCGCGTGAACCCACTGTCTATGAAGCTCCTCTCATACGCGATGTCGTACTGGTCGCGCGGGGCCCTTAAGGCGCTCTTCCTCGAACACGAAGGGTGATTATTATTATTATTATTGTTGTCGGAGAAGGTTTGCACGCTCAACTTATTATTATTATTATTATTAACTTTTATGTAAAAATTGGTAATAACCGCATTTTAAGAGCAGTAGAACTCGCCAAGATCGTCCGGGGAAGTACTGCCACCATGCCCATTTCGAATTTTTCTATTACTGCTTGGCGGCAAACCCTTAATAAATAAATAAATAAAATGTTTTTATTTTTTTTCAGGTATTTCGGTGCTGTCGGCTGTCTGCTCCATTTAGACGCGAATAATCATAGGAAGTTCAACCGGCATAAACCTGCCGAGGACAATCATGCGGATAGGTGAATTTTAACTAGTTAACCGGGTCGATAGGTGAATTTAGCCGCAGATTTAACCGACGGGGCACAGTGTAACTCGGGCACAATGTAACTTGAGCCACAGTGTAACTCGGGTCATAGTATAACTCGGGCCGCAATGAAACTCAGGCCACAGTGTAACTCGAGCCACAGTTTAACCCGGGTCACAGTTTATCTCGGGCCACAATGTAACTCGAGCCACAGTGTGACTCGGGGCACAATGTGTCTCGGGCCACAACGTAACTAGGGCCACAATATAACTCGGGCTGCTTTGTATCCCAGGCCATAATGTATCTCGAGCCGCAATGTATCTCGGGGCACAGTGTAACTAGGGCCACATTGTAACTTGAGGCAAAATGTATCTCGGGCCACAATGCAGCTCAAGCCACAAATAATCTAGGGGCACAATGTAACTAAGACCACATTGTAACTCGGGGCACATTGTAACACTAGCCAATTGTTGCTAATTCAGGTATAATAAGATAATTCGTAAAAAAAAGTATTTTTTTAATACAAGATTTTTATTCAATTGCTTGTCAAAACAAATAAAGATTGTAATGTCTCCTGAGCGCTGTTGATATGTTGTATGCAGGTGTTTCTGGCAGCAGCAGGAGATAACTCTTTTTTAAAAACATAACGCTAATTGTTAACGCTTGGTTTCCCTCCACGTCAAACGTTCGTATCGGGCGATTAATATGGAATGGTTTCTTAAGTACTCAACTCCAAAAAAAGAGACTTCGAAAAATATCTTCGAAAATAATTATCTTTTGAAAACGCTAAATTGTTGCTAATTTTAATACTTTGACTGGCCTCACAGCTCAGTTGGTGGCAACCCTGCCTTCTGCTCTGTAGGTCGCGGGTTCGATTCCAACCCGTAACAATTATTCGTGTGACGAGCATAAATGTTTCTTGTGTCTGGGTATAAATATGTATTATGTATGTAGTTACAAAAAGTATATAAGTATTATATCAGTTGTCTGGTTCCCATAGTACAAGTTGTGCTTAGTTTGGGGCTAGATGGCGCTGTGTGAAATGTCAACCAAAATTTATTTATTAATAATTAATTATGTATTTTATTTTATTTATTTATTTTATAATTTGAGGTATAATTAATTTATCTATTACTAGTAACATATTCCACAATTTATTTGCATATAAATAGTTCGATTGTAAAATGGGGGTAGTATGGGCAAAACATTTTTTTTATATGATAAGGTCACGGAACGAGCTGACGGCCCACCTGGTGTTAAGTGATAACCTCTGCCCATAACAACCGATGCGACTTGGGTCCTCCCCTACTACGTACAAGACCCAAGTCGCAACGTATGCGTCCGTAACGCAGAGACGTGTAAGTGGATGTCTCTGCCTGTAAATTCACCGGCAACCACACCTTTCGAACGCGCGTTACTGCTTGGCGGCAGAAATGGGTATGGTGGCAGTACCGCTAGTAAAACTTGATGAAATGTGGTAGTATGTATGTATATAACATTGTATATACAACACACTATTATACCTTTATAATAGTTATAAATCGTGTAATATTTTATTAAAGCAATGTTGTCAAGATATTACAACGCAATAATTTTTATAATTGAACAAATAATATATATAATTGTTGAGGATTGTAGCGAAAGCTGTAATTGTGAGATTATGTCGAATGAAATATAACCCTGCCTTCTGAGCTGTAGGTCGTGGGTTGGATTCCCACCCAGGACAAACATGTGACATTTGTAACATTGATGTTTGTTCTGTGTCTGGTTGTTAATGTGTATTATATGTATTTACAAAAGAAAAATATGTATGTATATCAGTTGTCTGGTTCCCATGATACAAGCTATGCTTAGCTTACTTTGGGGCTAGATGGCGCTGAATCAAATGTCAACTAATATTTATTTTATTTATCTAAATAATTTAAATATAATTCTCTGCTGAACACAACGAAAATATGTTTTTATTTCGACATAATTTTACAAATTGTAGAGGTATAATAAGTATTTAAAAAAACATATGTATAGATGATTCCATCTTGCACAAAGCATGTATTTTTTAGTTATTTTTTAGAAATATTTTGTAAATTATTTTTGCGTTTTTAAAACGCGTCTGTTATTCGAAGAGAATCATATTTTTTGTGTATTAATGAGAAATGATAAGAAATATTTGTTACTCAATATCATCCATTTCATTTGAGATCGTCACTGGCCTCACAGCTCAGTTGGTGGTAACCCTGCCTTTTACCTGGTCGTCGGTTCGATTCCCAAGCAGGACACGCGTTTGTGTGTGTCTTCCCCATGGAGGGTCGAATAGGGTTTGAACAGGCATCAAACTTATCGATAAGTACGCGTGACCTTATGTATTGAATATTGACGTTTCCAAGCCATTTCTTTATGAATTCTATGGAAATAAAGTTTTTGACTTTGACTTTTGACTTTTGTGGCGAGGTGTTTTTGTGTCTGGGTGTGAATATGTTTTTACAAAAAAAGTATGTAAGTTTGTATCAGTTGTCTAGTTCCCATGATACAAGCTAAAAGCTTAGCTTACTTTGGGGCTAGATGGCGCTGTGTGATATGTCCACCAATATTTATTTATTTATTAGTAACAGCGTTTTTGTAAAAATATATTACTTAATAACATCCAATGACGAATGATATCAAACACCATAAAAATTTTAGGAACTTTGCATAATAAGAGTATATGATAAATATTGTCACATTAATATTCGCGACAAATGGGGAGTTCCTACAAAGCTGGCAACCCCATCTTGTAAAGGGAAATAACTGCACTGGCAGCCCCATTGACATAGCCTACAGTACAGGATTTTTGTAACACAGAGTTCATACATTGTTTTAAATGAAATGGGTGATATTATGTTTAATTATTTCTAAGTACTGGTTGAATTATGTTAGCGTTTTTACATAATATTCTGTAACGACACCCTAAGCGTTTATTCCGTTAACTAACTTTAACGAAATTAACGAAAAAGACTAAGTAGCCATCAAATATGTTGCCAAGTATCAAAGCTTACATAAAATAATATATTGATGTGCTACTACTACTGTGAGAGCTTGATGGTCTAGTGGTACAGACTCTGAGTTTCAATCCGGAGGTCGCCGGTTCAAATCCCAACGTGAGCCTGTGAAAAAACTTGAAAAATGTATGTGCTCTATACGACGTTCTCAAAACTGTAAAGGAAAATTCGCGAGGTACCGACATGTCCTACAAAATTCGAAGTCATATGTCAAGTGTATGAAATGAGCCTCTTTGAGGCGCACTTTGAAGAGAGACTCAAATAGTAGTAGTAGTTTTAGTGCAAAAATTGGTAACATTAATCAAGGCTGTGTGATTACAGTAATTTACCTGCAAAACAAGCATGGTAATACATTGGGAAAAGACAATGACTAAATTTAAAATTTTCCACATTTTTTTGTTAGCCATTTTTGATATCATGGTTTAGTAAAATCACAATTTTATAAAACACTAGCTGTTGCCCGCGACTTCGTCCGCGTGGAATTTGGTTTTATCACGGACCCCTATTTTACCCCTCGGAAAAGTAGCCTAAGTTACTCCTTGTTACATCAGCTATCAGCCAGTGAAAGTTCCGTCAAAATCGGTCCACCCATTTCAGAGATTAGCCGGAACAAACAGACAGACAAAAATTGTAAAAAAAATGCTTTGGTATATGTACCGTGTATACATCTATATGCACTTAGTATAAAGCTGTTATTTTAATATTACAAATAGATACTCCAATTTTATTTATTTGTTTAGATATTAATTTTAGTTCCGTACTAACATGATAAAAAGAAGGAAATTAAAATACAATTGGTTATCTTACGGGCATAATAATATCTCGTGGGCCCTCTGGTTCTCATCGTCTCGATAAGCTTTTGATATGGCAACACCAGTATGGCTGCAGCACTAAGCTTAGTGTCGTTATAGAATTTTTATGAAAATGCGTGTATTATTTTTAGTCTACAGCATAAATATTTATAATCGGGTTAGGTGTTAGTATTTTTTTCAATAAGTTAGCATAAATAAAGGGTTATGTGATGTTTTTTATTGTTTATTTTGGAATAAAGCTTAGATACAGACAATGCATTTTGTTTTTTTATTAATAAAAGATAATGAATGATATTTGAATTTGAGTAACTATACCTGTTTTGGCCTTAATAAGACTTGAATTTGAGTAACTAAACCTGTTTTGGCCTTAATAAGACAGAAACGATCCAACTTAATTTTCTCTTACTTATATTCAGTTAACCAAATCAGAAAACAAATACTTCATTTTTCCAAGACTTTCTATGTCACTTAAAGTTTCCCCTACACTTTCAGTGTTACCTTTTCCAAGAATAATCTCACCGTTTTTAATATCTTTAACTGGCAACACTTCATTTTTGACAGCTCTCTCATTTCCCCGTTTATTACCATAATTCGATTTTCCCACATTTGTGTGGAAAGTTTTCGCTGCTGGCAACCCCGCTTGGTCATCGTGTCTGCTAACTATGAACAAGAGAACTGGCTCCGCCTCGTTTGAGTTAGATTTCCTTAAAATGGAGTTTTCATATCTAATTGGACGTTCAGATCTCGGTCGCAGCTTCATCGCTGCTCTGATGAACAATTCGTAAGTTCTTAGAGGTTTGTATCCTGCCCTTGGGAAGTATTTCGCTGAAGCTGGAACAAATTATAAAAGGCCTCAGCTCAGTTGGTAGTTATCTGCCTTCTGCGCTGTTGGTCGTGGGTTCGATTCCCATCAAGGACAAACATTGTGTGACTAGCCCCAAAGTAAGCTAAGCATAGCTTGTATCATGGGAACCAGACAGCTGATATACATACCTATATATATTTTTGTAAATACAAGTTTGCAAGCCATTTCTGTATGAATTCTATGGGTATAAAGTTTTTGACTTTGACATACATTAATACATATCAACACCCACAGAACAAATCTATATTCGCCGCACAAATGTTTGTCCCGGGTGGGAACCGAACCCACGACATTCAGCGCGGAAGGCAGTTACTACCAACTGAGATGTGAGGCATGTCGATTAATGGGGGGGTTTGGGAACATTGTTTCCCTAGGTACGGCCAATTTGAATAACAAAAGATTACCTTGTATAATAAAGACACACAGAAAACAGTACGTTTTTACGTACGCCATTATACAGCGGGTAGCTCCCAATTTTATTGTAGTTTGATTGAAAATTAACGATTCGTAACTAGTGATTATTACAAGCAAGTACATATAGATTCACGCCGTTTTCCGAAGGGGTAGGGTAGTAACAGACAGAATAAGAACAATAGCATCTATAATAATAAATTTGTTTTTAATTGTTACAAAAACATTACATCGTAGCAATAGGTAACACATTTTTTTTTAATGTGATGAAGGTTGTAGAACGAGTTGACGGCCCACCTGACGTTAAGTGGTAACCGCCGCCCATACACAACAGCACGACTAAGTCCTCTCCACCAAAGTACGCGACTCAAGTCGCATTGCATCACGTCCATCACCCCGAGACGGGGATATTACGTCTCATGCGGCTGCAATTTCACCGGCACCCACTCCCTTCCACGGGAACACAGCAACACGAGTGCATCACTGCTTGCCGGCAGATTACCAGGTGTGGTGGCGGTACTACTCTTAAACTTGGCACAAGTTGTACTGCTACTTCGGGTTGCTCCTTTCGCACCGCCCGGGGGACACGTGTAGGGATTCAAAGGGTAATCACTTACGGCCGATTATTACAACTTGGGCCCCCACATTATATTTTGTTTATACAGAGGACTGTCTAATTTAACTGCTATTGTCTTATAATACATAGTGACACCCAGGCAAACAAATATCTATTCATCACACTAATGTTTGTCCTGGGTGGGAATCGAACTCACAACCTACAGAAGGCAGCTACCAACTGAGCTATGAGGAAAGTCTAAAAATAATAACAAATTCTGTCAAAAAATAACTTTATTTAAATTCAACACATATAAGGTAATAAAATATTGTATAATCTTATAAATACATTTGCTATCTTACTAATAAAAAATGGATAATGTCATTTAAGTGTACTTTAGTACTAAGGGCGGGCATTTCCGCAGAACCAAGCACAAATAAGGTCGAAGGTGACCCTTGCTAGGGTTGCCAGGTCGTAAAACCGAAAAGCCGGAGAGTCTCCGAAAAGTAAGTTACTCCTTTTTACATCAGTCTGTGTCTGTGTCTGTCTGTCTGTTTGTTCCGGCTAATCTCTGAAACGGCTGGACCGATTTTGACGTGACTTTCACTGGCAGATAGCTGATGTAACAAGGAGTAACTTAGGCTACTTTTCCGAGGGATAAAATAGGGGTGCGTGACAAAACCGAATTCCACGCGGACGAAGTCGCGGGCAACAGCTAGTGTTTTATAAAAACTATAGCCAGTGTTCCTCTTGGAACCCCCTGAGCATCTTTGTAGCCGTTCAGACCCCAGGTAGTTCAACTGGAAAGACCCAAATCTTCAAGTCATCAGCTTCGTGCATCATTTATCGTCTCTGGTACTTTAACTTCTAGTCCGTTTAATTCCTTAGTAAGTGTGATTTGACAGCCGAGCCTTGATGTATCAGTCAGACCGTACGCTAGGTCTAACATGTCCCTTTCTTCGTCGCAGGGCTCCTCCGGTAACCTGGAGTCAAATCAATAAAAACTAAATAAGTACATATACACTGGCCACATAGCTCAGTTGGTAGTAACACTGCGTTCTGCGCGGTTGTGGGTTCGATTACTACCCAGGACAAACATTTGTGTGACGAAGATAGATGTTTGTTCTGTGTCTGGGTTTTAATATGTATTAAAACTGATTTTAATATAATTTCGATTTATTCACTTGGATGTGTAATTTATGTTATGAATAAATGGATTTTGAACTATTATATGTATGTATATATTTACAAAAAAGTATATAACTATTATATCAGTTGTCTGGTTGCCATGATACAAGCTATGCTTAGCTTACTTTGGGGCTAGATGGCGCTGTGTGAAATGTCCACCAATATTATTCTTATTACATATTGGTGGTCATTTCACACAGCCCTGTCTAGACCTAAACTACAATAGCTAACTACACTACATTACCTGTCAAAGTCTTCCTGCTTCAGTATAACGTGGCAGGTGGAACAGGTAAGGGTGCCCTCACACGCGCCATACCCCTCAATGTTCAAATCGTTGTTCACAACAACGTCAAGTAGTGTGTCACCGACCTTAGCCTCTGTCTCTATACTTTTGCCGTCATGCAAATGAAACGTTACTTTAACTCTAGAAGGAAAAAAATCATGGACATATTAAGTACATGCTTTGGGGGGCCACGTTGCTTGCATCGCGGTGATAACCCCTATAATTTATATCTAATTAATTCTCTAATCTCTCTATCTATCTAATTAATTATTCCTAATCTAATATAATTTATATAATAATTTGAATCCATACATGTGTCCCCCGGGTGGTGCAAAAGGAGCAACCCAAAGTAGCAGTACAACTTGTGCTAAGTTCAGGAGAAGTACTGCCACCACACCTGGTAATCTGCCGCCAAGCAGTAATGCACTCGTGTTGCTGTGTTCCGGTGGAAAGGAGTGGGTGCCGGTGAAATTGCAGGCGCATGAGACGTAACACCCCCGTCTCGGGGTGATGGCTGCAATGCAATGCAACTTGAGTCATGTCATACTTTGGTAGAGAGGACTTGAGTCCTATTGCTGTCCACGGGCAGCGGTTACCACTTAACATCAGGTGGGCCGTCAGCTCGTTCGAATATATGACATAAAAAAATTAATAAGAATTTATGTAAAGAAATGTATCCAATGTGATATCTGTCTATACTGGCTTTAAATGAATAACAAATTTTTTTTAAATAATTTGACATAAAGCTCTACCTTTACTACAAGAGCAACAGTCCTTTGAATTCACAACGACTTTAGATATCCATTATCAATAACTTAATTTACCGAAAATTAGAAGACATGTGTCAAGTGCACGAAATGAGCCTCTTTGAGGCGCACTTAAAATCCTTTTACCACACTGTTTCGATAGAACCAGTGACTCGAATAGAAAAGAAAGAAAACTAAGTTAATTTGAAAAAGTAAATTATATAAAGTGATAAGAACCAGTATTCATTGATTACTATAATGCGAAATTCGCAATACTCAATGCAAAAACAAGTCATACGAACTCACTTTTCATCCTGAGGCACGGCTTTCGTCGTAGATAACGGTAAACTAAATCGGTGACTAATACTTGGGCTTAGACCATTATTTCTTAGTAAATATCGTATGGAATTATTAGAAAAAGTTTTCCAAACATTTCTCATCATCTTAACTCGCAGACTAGGGCAGCTTCGAGTCGAATATAATAAATCCAATTCACGCCTTGGTAAACTAACCGAAATGGAGGAACTATTATGTTAATTTGAATGAAAAATCATGAATTATCTTCCATTTCTGCTCTTGACCTTTGTTTTTATATAGGTTATGTTGGAATTTGGATGGTTATCTTACGTCACCGTCAGACGTCACCTACGTCAAGTAGCAGTGTTGCTAGTTAAATTAAATTTGTATGTCGCGTACTAATAGTTAAATTAAAACAACCGTACCATAGTTAGTGAAAAGTACGGCGCGGGCGCGGGCGGGCGGGCGTGTGGGGCGCGGTCACAGATAGGTATTACATTACTTGGGAAGGAAAACGTTAAGAATAAAAAATAACCCCAAGTAAATAAATTCATGGTGACGGTTACTATGACAGCTAACTGGTATATGTATATAATTAGCTTTACCTATACTCCTATAAAAAAATACGATTTTTCGTCACCGACTGAAAAGTTGCTTTTGCACCGACTGCTTTTAATATGTTATGTATAATATGGTTTGTTCTCCTAGTTCTTATTTGCCTTAGATATGAACCCGCTATTTTTTTGTTTGCTTCTTTGTTACATATAATATGTACGTAATGTAGTAACTTAATAATTTGTGGGATGGGATCAATAAGAGATAAAGAGGTGACTTAATTTTAAACATTACCTTGTTGGGATAGAATAAATGACTACTATGTTGAACTTTGAATTATATGGTGAAAAGTATGTAACGATACTGTTAATGTCATCACCTCAACCTCTTTGCGTTTTGCGTTTCGTTATTGCTTCTTTGTTTCTTGTGCCACACACGATGAACATACTCGCTTAAAAAGCTTGTCATTGTCAAAGTGCAAACAACGAAACGCAGCGAAAATTACAAAGAAAGAAATTGCTTGAATTTTCTTTCACGAACAATTCCTTTCAGTTTTGATTCAATAGCGCTTCATTATCTTCGGGCGGTTCTTGTCCGTCTAAAACATGTCAGAAAGGCTGAAAAGTACAAGCCAGGTAACAAACGACGATGTTATTGAAGACCTAACCAAAGATCTACAGTCCTCGCTAAATACCGAAGAAAACCCCGCAGAATTTGTTGTAAGCCCTGGAACTAGTCCTGAAGAGAAGCCTAAAGAGTCCGGCGATGCCTCGAAGTTCACAGGTCAGACTTTCAATCCATTAATATATAATTTAGTGTCGTAAGTAGTCCTGCGTATCACAGACGTAGTCTGAAAAAGTAAATTTTGTCTTATAAATGACATCACACTTTGTTTCTGGTAGAATGGTTTGAATCACGTACACGCAAGGGTCGCAGATTCAATCCCTGCGCAGAAACTACATAGCAAGCTCCTATCACACAAATTCTTGGTGATTTCTCTTTGAGGTGGTAACATTGGTACATAGTCTAATAATTTGATAGAGCGCAATAATAAAAAACACATTATGTTTTATTCTGTTAGCACTCAGATACATATATACAATATGGATTTACTTGTTACATATGTAAATAAATAAAATTGTAGTGTCTATTTGTAATATCCAAATTAAACGGCTCTGCAGAAAGCTGATGTTATTAGGAGTTACTTAGGCTACTTTTATTTAGCAAAACTCACAAAAATAATTTTACTTGTTGAATCGGCACAAATGTTTATTTCAATAAAGATATATAATCACTGAATAGCGACTGATTTGTGCAATAAGAATAACAATGCATAAATCGAATGTAGAAGTTTTCTCTACTTTCTATTATATGCATGTATTTATAAGAAAAGTTGACAAATAAGTATGTTTATCAGTTATCTTGTTCACATGACACAAGCTTACTCTGGGGACAGATCACATAGTGTCAAGTGGCAACCAATATTTATGTACGAGCCCGTAGCCCGTATGTGGAGTTTGTAGTAGTAAGTAGTAGTAGTTAAGTAAGTTTAGACCGGCGTGGGTATGAGGTAAAGTGAGTAAAACGACCGCCCGAATCGCTGGCTGTGTGCGAACTAGTTTATTGTGAGATACAGATTATAATGTAATGTCGATCGGGCTACATTCATTCTTATGATTGTACGATTCTGTACAATTTACCTAATAAACTTACTTGTTTACTATAGAAAACTACTGTCTTTCTACTTTGTAAAATAAAATATTTTGTGACTTTCAGACATTCCATTAGCAGAAGATTTTGACAAGGAAGAAAATGATCAAAGCGATACGGATTCCATTAATGAAGAATCGTTAAAAGATGCCGAAGTAGATCTCACGGATGACCAGAAAGAGGAACGCAGGATAATCGCCGAACAACTTAAGGATGCTGGCAACTTTGCATTTAAAACTGGAGATTACAACTTGAGCATAGAGAAATACACTTCAGGTAATTATATTATGCTACCGAATGATATTCCACAATCAAAAATAATTTTAAAATAACCTTAGTTATTTTTTTATATCGGTGGAAATTTCCCATCTAGCCCCAAAATAAGCTAAGCATAGATTGTATCATGGGGACCAGACAACTGATATACATACAAAAAATTTTAAATACAACAAATGTTTGTCCTGGGTGGGAATCGAACCCGCATCCTACAGTTCAAAAGGGTTACTACCGACTGAGCTGTGAGGTCAGTCAAGTACTGTATATGGAAACTGCTGGTTTAATTATATGTGGTTTATTTGGGGGGCCCACGTTGCTCGCGTTATAAGTGATTACCCTTCGTATATGTGTCCCCTGGGTGGTGCAAAAGAAACAACCCAAAGTAGCAGTACAACTTGCGCTTAGTTCAGGAGAAGTACTGCCCCCACACCTGGTAATCTGCCGGCAAGCAGTGATGCACTCGTGTTGCTGTGTTCCCGTGGAAGGGAGTGGGTGCCGGTGATATTGCAGCCGCATGAGACGTAACATCTCTATCTCGGGGTGATGGACTCACCCCCATGAGACTTGAGTCACCTCGTACTTTAGTGGAGTGGACCTGAGTTGTATTATAATAATAATAATAATTTTATTTTATTTCATACAATTTATGGTACATATTTTAATTATATTAAAAAATAATAATAATAATACGCATAATTATTATAATTATTATGCCTGTGTGTGAGGATGATCAAGGCCGGAAATAAATTCCTGCATTGATCACCCTCCGCACAAGGCACTCCCACAGTGGAGACGGCAAACACTCGGACACAGTGTGTAGGATGGTGTTGCGGCTGCCCCGTATTCCACTCATCAGGGATGCAGTTTTTTTGCGCAAGATGGCGTGAAACCCGTCTGTATGGTACTGTGCAAACATCCCCGATGCACTACAGAATCGAGGCAGCCTCAACAACATCCGGAAGATATTATTATATTGTATGCGTAGGGCGTCTATCGATCTTTTGGTGTGACTGACCCACAGACTTCCCGTGTAAAAATTCTGACAGTAAGCTTTAAACAGTGAGATCTTAACCTGGTCAGTACAACGGGAAAATCTGCGGACCAGCATGTTACCTCTGCCGGCAAGAGCCCTACGCTCCCTCTCAACATCAAAATCATCCTCAAGGTCATCAGTAAGATAATGCCCCAGATATTTAAATTTCGTAACACGATTAATGTTCAAGCCGTTCAGGGTAATATTGTGTGTAATATCGGGACATTTACCAGCAACCCTGAAGACCATGTATTCAGTTTTCTTTACATTATATGTGAGCCCATGTTCAATAGCGTATGCTTCACATATTCTAAGCAACTTTCCGATACCCCCCGCCGTCGGGCTAAGCAGTACCATGTCATCAGCGTAACTAATGTTATTAATACTAACACCGTTCATCCGGCAACCGACACGCGTACTGCTCAGACCGACGATGAGATCATTTACATATAGGTTGAAGAGCTTGGGTGACGTCAACCCACCCTGTCTCACCCCGCTCTCCAACCTATATGCCCCCGAAAGAGAAGTGGCCCACTTTACATAGTTGGTTTGCTTTGAATACCAATATTTAAATATATTTAGGACTTCAGTCGGTAAACCTGTATTGAAAGTCAAAGTAATTTAACGGTTAAGTGTTAGTAAATAAGTTATTAATAGCAAATTAATGACTATTTCAGCCCTCCAGTCCTGTCCTCTTCAGTTCTCCCAACTCCGATCAATATTGTACTGCAATAGGAGCGCTGCCCGAATGAAACTGGAGAAATATGATAAGGCCATCAAGGACTGCACCAAATCCATTGAACTCGACGAGAATTACCTCAAAGCTTATATCAGGTTTGTGGACAATGTACCAAAATCCGGCCTGGTTAGGCAGAAATCAACCATGTGACATTTTTTCCAAAAATGAGTTATAAACGCGGCCATACTAATTTCGACATGACGGATTTTTTGCAAAGACAGCCATGTCGATATCTATATTTTTCACGGGGATATGAGCCAACACAATAATATGAATCAATACATAACCAACGTGCAACCATCGACGGAAATATGCTTATAACTCCGTTTGTACTTTTCCACACATGGCTGTTTTCTGCATAACACTGTCCATTATTGTCATATATACAGGGTGTGGCGTAATGAGTGGATAATAGGGTACCTGCGGGTAGGGGCCATTGTGGTGGTTCAGAAAAATATTTGTTATGCTCAGTAAAAGTGCCTCGGTTTTCGAGATATTCGACATTTTCGAAATTTAAGAAATATTTCACCCTTCGTCACTATTTTTGGCGCCCAGACTGCAAATGAATTTTTTTTTTCTATCTGTTTTTTGGATAGTATTCTTGGATAGATGTGCTATCGAATGGAAACTATTATTTTTATAACACAAGCACAGTTATGTTTTTAAAATAAGATTTCACTAAAATTTTACTTGCTTTCGTTTGTTTTCCTGACCTTTACCCTTCTGTGGTGTAAAAAAAATGTATGGTCACTTGAATGCCAACGTTTAAAAAAATTAGCCTTTTTCATCGAGATTCCGAAATGGTATATTACATGGTATTTCCACAAGTTGATTCAAAATTAATTCCTATTAAAATGGGTAGAGCTAATTATTATAAAATTACAAATAGTACTAAAATTTACTTCATTACTTAAAATCACCTAAAAACATTAGTTTAAAATTCGGTAATGAAATAAAACGAAACAATAAATTTTAAATGCATTTCATTTATTAAATTTACTATCACAAAAGGTGTTCGAAAAGTCCACCACGTGCTCTGATGCATGCTCTGCACCTTTTGATAAAAGATCTTTTAATCCTGTTCGCAAATCTTTGCTCTGTGATTTTCTGAGCAGCTAATCGCACACGCTCCCGTAGCTGGTCCACTGTATTAATTGGGTCTTTATAAACCTTTTCTTTAAGACATCCCCGGTAAAAAAAGTCCAATGGGTTGAGGTCTGGTGAACGAGGTGGCCACAAAATTGTCCCCAAACGACCGATCCATCGTGCCGTAAAAAATGTAAATACGTTTCTGCAGTCAATGTTCCAGACAATTCGAATGGTCCGATGATTTTGCCATTTAGAATTCCAGTCCATAAATTAATTTTGAACTGGTACTGGGACCTGTCTTCTCTGGCCAAATGAGGGTTTGTACGCTGCCAACTGTGCAGATTGTGCATATTAAAATACCCATCTTTTTTGCACGTGGATTCGTCGCTCCACAAAATTTTATCGAAGAAATCGGGATCAGCGTTCATTTTTCTCAGCATTGTTTGGCAAAATGCAACTCGTGCAGGGTAATCTCTTGGTTGCAAACATTGCACGCGCTGGTAGTGAAAAGGATGTAATTTTTCTCTTTTTAAAATTCGGTGTATTGTTCTTGCTGACATGCCAGTATTAGAGGCTATTACGCGCACAGATGTGGTCGGATCAGCAGCAATTTCATCAAGTACGTCCTCTTCATTATGTACTTGTGGTCTCCCAGAACTCGTGCCACCGATACCACTTCCAGGAATTCGACCTTCCATGTAAGCATTGTGTACGCGAATTAACACACGATAATCGGGATGGCGTGCATTGGGAAATCTTTCCCGATACAGTGCTGCTGCTCGATTGGCGTTACCACCACACTCGCCGTAGATTAAATGCATTTGCGCATATTCAGACGCAGTGTATAGCTGAGGCATTGCAATCAATATGCAATACCAAAAAATCCAAGTTACAAAGCAAATCAAGTCCGAGATCACAGCACAAAATCGTTAGGTTCACAAAATTAAGACGTCCAAATCGCTAGGCAAAACAAAGTCCGAAATCACTGCACAAAATCAACGAGTATCAATCTAAAACAGGATAACACGTTGTTGTACGGGAGTAGTATGATAGCACACTGACTCGAAAATCATAAAAATGCGTTACGCGAAACGATAGTTCTCTTTCACTCATAGCATGAAAGAGCAAGATAGACATAGTGTCGATTGCCGCTGGGCCGGGAACCAATCTGTTCCAAGAATTACTAGTAGTTCTGCGAACAGTAGACAATTATTGCTAATAATAGTTAAAAATATTTCTTTAAATTACGCCTTGATAAGTTTGGTAGGAATTAATTTTGAATCAACTTGTGGAAATACCATGTAATATACCATTTCGGAATTTCGATGAAAAAGGCTAATTTTTTTAAACGTTGGCATTCAAGTGACCATACATTTTTTTTTACACCACAGAAGGGTAAAGGTCAGGAAAACAAACGAAAGCAAGTAAAATTTTAGTGAAATCTTATTTTAAAAACATAACTGTGCTTGTGTTATAAAAATAATAGTTTCCATTCGATAGCACATCTATCCAAGAATACTATCCAAAAAACAGATAGAAAAAAAAAATTCATTTGCAGTCTGGGCGCCAAAAATAGTGACGAAGGGTGAAATATTTCTTAAATTTCGAAAATGTCGAATATCTCGAAAACCGAGGCACTTTTACTGAGCATAACAAATATTTTTCTGAACCGCCACAATGGCCCCTACCCGCAGGTACCCTATTATCCACTCATTACGCCACACCCTGTATATATCGAAACTGTCTCTTTGTTATATTGTTTGTTGAATATATGTGATGGTTGTGTACTTATTAAATAATCAGATATTGATTATACACTTGTTTCAGACGGGCTCAGTCGTACGAAGCCGCAGAAAAGTATGAGGAGAGTCTGGCCGACTACAAGAAGATATTGGAATTGGATCCCGATCACAGAGAAGCCAGACAGGCCACTGCGCGCCTTCCGCCTCTCATTGAGGAGAAGAATGAGAAGTTGAAGGAGGAGATGCTGGGGAAGTTGAAGGACCTGGGGAACATGATACTGAAGCCGTTCGGTCTGTCCACGAACAATTTCCAGATGGAGCAAGATCCAGACACGAAAGGATACAAGATTAATTTTAAGCAGTAGACTTTGTGATATTAAACGTTGTTTTATTGGAGTGTTGTTTCAGTCTTGATACTAGATGGCGCTGTTTGAAATTTTTAGTGTTGGTGGATGTTTTGCACAGCGCCATCTAGCCTCAAACTAAGCTAAGTATAGCTATTACCAACTTATATAATACTTATATTATTGTAAATACATGCATCATTATAATAAGTAAGTGTGGACATTACACACAGCGCCATCTAGCCCCAAAGTAAGCTAAGTATAATGTAAGCGTTGATGCGATAATGCAATCATATTATGGTGAAAATAAATAATCTCAAATATCTAGCTTGTATCATGAACCATACTACTGATATAATACTTAAATACGTTTTTGTGAATACATACATATTAAAACCCAGACACAGGGCAAACATCTATTTTCGTCACACAAATATTTGTAAAAGGGTGGGGATCGAACCCACGACCTACACTGCAGGCACTGAAGGCAGGGTTACTACCAACTGCGTTGTGAGGCCAGTGAAATATTCGCCGATACTTCAACTGAACTCACAAGTCGGTTGGTGGCAGTAGTTACGGAACGAGCAGATGGCCTACCTGATGTTAAGTGGTACTTACAAATTGAGAACTCCCCTATTTAGGAAGATAAGATCCAAGTCGCATCGTACGCGCCCGTATCCGTGAGACGAAAAAGAGGAAATTCGTTAGTGTTTGTAATTTCATCGGCAACCACTAATAGTATCTGCTACTATTGATGTGGAATTACTCCTAAACCCTGCTCGTTTGGTGCCTCCTGCGCTGTAGGTCGTGGGTTCGATTCCCACCCACCACAAGAATTTGTGTGAGGAAAACAATCTGAGCCATACTACCAAGTTAATTCCAAAAAGTCACCGTCGTCTGGATTTGAACCGGTGGCCTTCAGATTAAAACTCGAAGTCTGTACCGCTGTGCCTATAAATATTAAGCTACGCTGAAGTTCTGTAAGTAGGTAATTATCTTCTATGATTTCTAAACACAACCTCTTTAAATAATTCTGTCAAGTTAAATTATCATTTTTGAAATATAGTTAAAAATGGAATATGTCACATAAGCCTAATATTTTTACTAAAGTATTTTTTTACATAATTATTTGTTGAATAAAACATATTTAATGTTTCGATGCTTCGATAAAATTTTAAAGTGATTAATGAGTTTTTTTATATATTACGCTAAAGGTAAGTTGCATCTTCACGAGTTTGGCTATCCTACGACTAATATTGGTAGTCAAAGCTACACATTTAAAATCATTCGCGGACCATATTTTGGCTTCTGCGGACCACTGGTTGGGAACTATTGTTCTAGAGTTGCCATAAGGGTACGGAAACATAAAAAAACTCAACATATCTTCAATACTAATATTAATATGTTTTATTTTAGATTAGACACAATGCCTGCATGTCGACGTAAAAGAAAGTAAGTATCCTACAAATATTATAAACGTGAAAGTTTGTATGTATGTTTCTCTCTCACGCTCAAACGGCTGAATGGCTCCTGGATATCCTGGATTAACACATAGGCTACTTTGATCCAGGAAAAGTGCTGTGTTCCCGTGGCTTGACTTGCTCACCGCGAGGCGCAGCTAGTCTATACATACAAATAAATAAAATTTGAGTGTCTGTTTGTAATATTAAAATAACCGCTTTTTATTAAGTGCATATGGACTATGGTATACACGGTATATATACCAAAATAACTTTTTTTTTTCAATTTTTGTCTATCTGACTGTTTATTCCAGCTAATCTCTGAAATGGTTGGAACGATTTTGACGGGAATTTCACTGGCAGATAGCTGATGTAACAAGGAGTAACTTAGGCTACTTTTCCGACGGGGTAAAATAGGGGTGCGCGATAAAACCGAATTCCTCACGGACGAAGTCGCGGGCAACAGCTAGTATTATATATATTTTCGAGCCGCCATTTTGTATTTATTAATTTTGTAATTGTTTTATTTTACAGAATGTGCAAAACGTAAGTATTGCGATGTTTTTTTAAACAGTGGTCCGTTTTACCTACAGGGTGCGTTTTGACCTGAGACCCTCCGTGTGAGTATTATTTTAACCACCTCTACACAATATAAATAAATAAATATTGGTGGACATTGTCACACAGCGCCATCTAGCCCCAAAGTAAGCTAAGCATAGCTTGTATCATGGCAACCATACAACTGATATACATACTTATATACTTTTATTTTGTAAATACATACATATAATACATATCAACACCCAGACACAGAACAAACACCTATGTTCGTCACACAAATGTTTATCCCTCGTATCGAACCCACGACCTTACAGCGCAGAAGGCAGGGTTACTACCAACTGAGCTGTGAGGCCAGTCCATAGTCGTACTGATGACGATATATATAGCTGGACACTTGGGTAAAAAAGCCGGACACCTTTGATTTACAGTCTTACTTATTATAACACAACAAGTTTTTTTAAGTAAAACTTTTCATTATTTACTATAAAATCTTGATAAATACTAATGAAACAACAAATAAATTTAATAAATTAATCTTCTTTATACCACAATACATGACAAATGTAAAAAGGCTAAATTTAAGAAACCTAACGAAAGCCGGACATCAACTAATTTTGCCGCACACGTAACCGAAAAGCCTGACTATTTCCGGCTTTATCCGGACGCCTGGCCACGCTAATTGCATTAGGTGCGCCCGTAAGGATAGATGTAATGTTTATGAATAAATTAATATTACTATTCAGCCGCTGCCGCACTCGCAAAGGGCGCTTCAAGCGCTGCCGGTGCGGCGACCGGCGGTACTCCGTGAAGACGTGCTGCCGCCGCAGGAGGAGGAGCAAGCGGCGCTGCGGCAGCCGGAAGCGATCACGGTGCGCGCACACCCTTATTAGTGGTATATGGCAACACAGATGTTCATCAAATGGTCGCCCCTAAAAGATCATAAAGAAACACAAAATTTTTGATAAAACAGAAGTAAAAATAAATTAAAAGTAATATTGGTGGACTATTCACACCCATAACAATATAGTCACATGGTTCCTGTCTCATAAAATACACATTTTGTGTACTGACCTGCACTGGTGTAAAAAAACTTCTAAGTTTCTAGGAATATTAATAAATAAATATTGGTGGACATTTCAGCGCCATCTAGCCCCACACTGAGCATAGTTTTTTTTTTTTTTTAATTTTGTTTCACTGGTGTTTACAGAAGTATGTGGCGGTGTCGGTCACGTTCCGGCGCTTTCAAGCGGTGTCGGCGCTGCGACCGGCGGTATCGTGTACGGAAGCGATCGCGTTCTTGACTACCGCCTGCCCACCCCGCCCCGCCGCCCTGCCCGGCGGGCAAACCGGTAACTAAATAATAATTCATAAATATCGGTGTACATTTCACACAGCGCCACCTAGCCCCAAAGTAGGCTAAGCATAGCTTGTATCATGGGAACCAGACAACTGACTATACATATTTTAATGTTTTTTTTGTAAATACATACATTTTATACATATTAACACCCAGACACAGAACAAACATCGATTCTATGTTCGTCACACAAATCTTTGCCCTGGGTGGGAATCAAACTCACGACCTACAGAAGGAAGGATTACTACCAACTAAGCTGTGAGACCAGTCCAACTGCGACATCCACTGGCAGACACAATAAAGTGAAATTATAAATTTGCATTCGAAATTAAAATCAGTATGGCCATACTTATTTCAAAATGCCCCCAAACAAAACCACAGACAACTTTAATCTTGTAGGCTATTCTGTGGTTAAAACTCTTTTATGTTTTGTTCCTGTTTGTGCTGAATTATTTTTGCTTATCTTCCTTCCTTTATGTAACTGTTAATACGTATTGCCAGTTTTAAAAATATATTATTATTTGTTTCAGACTGGATTTGTTTGTCTGTTTTGCTGCCACGTTATATTTTTTTGAGAAATTATGTCCGTGTACTTTGGTAATTCCAAATCAATACAGTTTTTAAATTTAAAATGTGTTTTTATTTGGAAACGACTTTATAAAGATAAAGTCGTTTTCATGGGATGGTAAGGTTTTAAAGAGATGCTTTGGGTTTACCTCCAGAAAAAAATAGTGCCTTCCACCTAGTCTTTTTTTATATTGGTGGGCAATTCACACAGCGCCATCTAGCCCCAAACTAAGCATAGCTTGTACTATGGGAACCAGACAACTAATAGAATACATATATACTTTTTTATAAATACATACATGACACTCAAGTCACAGAACAAACATCTATTATGTATGTCAGACAAAGGTTTGTCCTGGGTGGGAATCGAACCCACGACCTACAGCGCAGAAGGCAGAGTAACTACTAACAGAGCTGTGAGGCCTGTCTGATGATTGTGGGACCTTGTATTGGGTATTAATGGAACATAATAAAACAATACTGCCATGTATAAAATTTACTTAGTAATAAATAATAATTAGGTATACAGATACCTACATAAATATGTTTTTTTCTAAATAAGCTAAGTAATGTATTTTTTGGTTGGTCCCATTACATTTAAATCATATGAGTGTAGATATAAAAGAAAATATAACTTTTTATATTTACAAAGCATGTTATATTTATTGCACCTAAAAGCGAAAACTTACACATTTACTCTCATATATTATACATACAATATAATAATATTATGTATACAAATAAATTACCTCTTTATAATATTGATAACATTATATTAGTGTCCATAAATATTACTTTTTCCCCATCCCTTTACCTATATTTCATAAAAATAGGTATGGTGGCTCCCAATCAGTCACACAGTGACTATGGACTTAATATTTTTCTATCAGCCACACTGAGTCATTGGGGTAATTTTTTTATCAAGTCATTCTGACTCATGCGGGTGTGACTAATTGGTAAACCTGTATTTAAATAATTGTAAAGAAAATAGCATAGTTATTTAATAAAAAAATGTCAAAATTAATATTATTGATCTCCATTCTATTCCTTCCATATAAAACCGCTCAGTCTAAATGTCCCATTCATATCCCAATTAAAGATTCTTTCACCGGGCTTAGGGCCGCCGGCACCTGCAATTACCAGCAACGGCATCAAATGCTCTGCAGCCCGCACGGGGTGTGCCTCAGTTGCCCCCCGCTGCTCCCTCCACACGAGCAAACCATCCCTCCTTACTTTCTCATCGTCCGCCGTACACACTTTGAACAAGTATTCGTCAAAATCTTTATTAACAACTTCATTCTTATGCCTACTGACCATAAATTCCCGCATGTTGTGGTATGACATACCAGAACCGAATACGGCGATACCCTCTTTTCTAAACTCGTACAAAACCTTCCCTAATTTATAATGTTCTTCGGGGTCTTGACTGCTCAATACGGATATTTGGATAATTGGAATATTGGCTGTAGGATTGATCAGCATCATGGGAACAAAAACTCCATGGTCCCAACCTCTTTTCGGATCCATTTTTGAACGAATTCCCGCCTTTTTTAGCTCCTCACGGATACTTTCGGCGATTTCCGGGTCGCCTGGCGCGTCGTATTTGTATTTGTACGATTCTGGCGGGAACCCGTAGTAGTCGAAATATAAATCATGGTGTTCACTCGAAGATATAGTCACGACGTCCTCCTCCCAGTGTGCGGTGACAAGGATAATAGCTTTCAACTCCTTGAGGTTAACATGTTTCTTCACTTCGTCTCGGAGGAATACCGTCAATCCTGCGTGGTCTTTGTCTCCTAGCAGCGGCATGGGGCCGCCTCCATGGTTTACGAACAGCGCTGGGGCCATTACAGCCATTTTACGGATACTACCAGTGAAATAACGCACTATGTTCATTGAAATCAGTGACATACACACTATGAATGCAACTCGTAGGATGATAGACAGTGTATTGAGTACGAGCATGTATGTAAGCTAATTGGGGTTGTCCTTGCACATAAATTTGCGATAGTAATAACCACAGAAGTCAATTAACAGTACAAGAAACAATGATTATAGGAGGAAAATGTAGGTCAATAAAAATCAACATAGTCCGTGGTTGGGGTCAGCTGTTTATTGTGTTCCGGATTTCAGAAAGATTTTTAGTATAAAGATAAGTTTTCATCTTTTTCATATATTGTAATAAAGACAGAGAGAGAGAGAGAGAGAGCAAGTATATTTTATGTTAAAGATCGTGATAAAGATAAAGTCGGAACAAATCTGTGTTTGACAGTTCTAGTGATGTTAATTGATTCCTAAGTTTCGACTAGGGTTAACGACCTTCATTCCCATAGTATTTAATGATTAAATAATTTCTTACTGGCAACAATGCCTATAAAAACAGAGAGGGACAAAATAAAATAGATATTGCAATGGAAAGAGAGAGATAGCATGTAGCTTCCATAAAAATGGCGTCTTTCTGAGTTGTCCTTTTCGCACGGCCATAATTTCGTGAATTTCTAAATATTCAGTGATCAAAATACGATTCGAATGTTTGTTAATACCTTAAAATGTTAAATCCCTTCGTACTGAGCCTCTCGAACGTGTGGAAAATCGATTAATGTTGTTATGATGTGTCTGGGGCGAAGCGTACTCTGTGCACTGTAAACGTTGGTTCGTGTTAAAATGGACAAGAAAACCAAAAAGAAGGCGGTGGGAAAGCGCAAAAGCGACGAGCCGGCTGAGGGGGAGAGTAAAAAGAAGATAATGGTGCGAAAAAATGAGAGTGAGAAGGAGAAAGTGGAAATTGTCACCCAAGTAGTCGAGGTTCCGGTAGAACAGGGACAGCAAATCGTTCACGCTGGACAAATTGTGGAGGGAAATTTTGAACAGCCGGTAAGCCTAGTTTTTAGTATTTATCACGCTCTCTCCGTAGAGTAACATGCTGCCGTCCTTTAACTAGAAAGCCGTTAATCCTCAAAAGGTCAATTTTGACTTTAATACGAACCGATACAGTTCAAAATTCTCGTATCGTTCTGTCCAAGAAACGTTTGTAAATTATAATTAGTTACGGAGATATAACAAAAATTTGTAGGGCGTTATGTGAAGAAGGATTTAAAAGGAAATAAATATGGACATTCCACACAGCGCCATCTAGCCCAAAAGTAAACTAATCATAGCTTGTATCATGGGAACCAGACAACTGATATACATACTTATATACTTTTTTGTAAATACGTATAATACATATTAATACCCAGACACAGGACAAACATCATCTTCCTCACACAAATATTTGTCCTGGGTGGGAATCGAACCCACGACCTACAGCGCAGAAGCCAGGGTACCAATGAGCTGTGAGGCCAGTCTAATATGTTTTGTTTCTCTTATTTCCAGGTATTTGTAAATATGAAAGGGGAGCCAGTGCAGCTCGGTCCGAACACAGTGATTCTGTACGAGCAGAATGGTAATCCATCGAGCTTCGCTTTCGGGGGAATGTGGACGATGGACAATTCGGGCCGGATCGTCATGGCGGAGACAATATACGATGTGAAAGGTGAACCGGAGGAGGAGGGTGGAAATTTTGTCCAAAATAATGCTGAGGTGACCACGGTAAGTTGTCATCAGCTGTTAGGGGCTGCGCCCTAAAGTAAAAGTTAGTAGTAAATGGTGGAAGAGACACCAAACCCAATGAGTGCTAGTTGGCAACTGTTTTGTTAGTAATAAAAATACACTTATAATAATAAAGTAGGTTACACGTGTAAGTAAAGCATGTGAACGTTGACTGTAGAAATGGTTACCTACGTGTAACCTACAGTTTTGTGGGCCGCGCTACTGGACGATGCCAATAGCTCTTACATCAGCTATCACGTAAGGAGCCTCTTTGAGGTGCACTTAAAATCCTTTCACCACACTGGTCCGAGAGAACCAGTGACTCAAATAGAATAGTATAGCTATATTATTGGTGCAATGGATTTCTCTGAAATAAAAATCTGTTCAATTGCCACCACGGTGACAGTAAAACTAATTTACAACGAATACAATTTTCTCGCTGAAAAACACCACTATTATCACTATAGATAGGTTTCGAACAGACATCAAACTTAGCGATAAGTATGTGTGACCTTACATTTTGAATATTATTGATGTTTCCAATCCATTTCTCTATGAATTCTATGGAAATAAAGTTTTTGATTTTGACTTGGTTTAGACTTGTATTTTGTACAGGACTGTTTATTGTTCTTAGATGTAATAGCATGGAATAACCTAATAATTAGTTGAATCATTGTTGGCTGTATTTGCCAATTTTTTCTAGAATTCTAAGGTTATTCCAAGGTTGTGGGATCTATACCCACCCATGACTAACATTAGTGTGATAAACCTAGTCATTTTTTCTGCGTTTGGGTGTTAACATTTATTAATATATATGTATTTACAAGTATTTAAGTATTATGTCTAGTTATGTGGTTCCCGTACAGGCTGTGATTAGTTTGGGGCTTGGTAGCGCTGTGTTAAATGTCCACCGTTATTTACAGCAACAAGTCCAGGAGGAACAGCCGAACACGTACCAGCAGTATGAGATATCCAGCACCCCCGCTGTAGAGGGCCAGCAGGAGTATGAAGTGGCCATCATTGAGAACCCACCGCCGGAGAGTGAGAGGACTGTGTTAGTATTGTTTGAAGCGATGTGGCAGTTTGAGAGAGAGCTTTTAGATTTGGGTTTGAGAGAGAGCTTTTAGATTTGGGTTTGAGAGAGAGTTTGAGAGTTTTTACAAGCTTTTATTTAACTTACTGTAATATTGACTGGTCTCATAGCTCAGTTGATATTAACGTTACCCTCTGAGCTGCAGGTCGTGGGTTCAATCCTAAGCCAGAACAACAGTGCTCGCGAAAAAAAAGGAATCCCTCCTTTAGGGGTTTCTTGCTCTTCCCCATGGTGGGTCTAATAGGGTTTGAACAGGCATCAAACTTAGCGATAAGTACGCGTGACCTTTTTGAATATTATTGACGTTTCCAAGATATTTCTTTATGAATTCTGTGGAAATAAAGTTTTTGACTTTGAACAAACATTTGTGTAATGACCATAGGTGTTTGTTCTGCGTTTGGGTGTTGTTAATATATATATATGAAACAAAAGTCTATCAGTTGTCTGGTTGCCATGATACAAGCTATGCTTAGCTTACTCTGGGGCTAGATGGCGCTGTGTGATAGTGACCACCAGTATATATATATAATTGTATTTGTATATCAGGAGCGTGCAACCTCAGGTGATCACAAGCGAGGAAGAGCTGGCGGCCCTAGGCGCTAACGCGATGCGTTGGCTCAACCAGAAGTATGATGTAGTCGTTAGGAAACTACAGCTTAGCTTTGGTAAGATTCACACAACACTTATCATAAACACCACTAATCTATCTATCTATCTATCTATCTATCTAGATAGATTATATCTATCTATCTATCTAGATAGATTCTATCTATCTATATATATATATTCAATTCTAATCCTCCGATCAGTAAATCAATTCTTAGATTTGTCTATCAACTAATCCACCAATCAATGAGTTTTTTATTTTTTTTAAATACGATTGATAGCCTTGTATTTGCACGCAATCTCACCTGATGTTAAGTGACTATGTGGTCTACGATGTAGCATGCGCGCCTAGAAGGAACCTATTCACTCTCCTGTTGAAGACCTCCAGATTATAGTTCACGGGGAATACAGACGCAGGCAAGGAGTTCCACTGTTGGGCTGTAGAGGTCTTGTCAAGCTGTCTTGTCAGTTGATCAATTCTTAGATTTGTCGTGTAAAGGTTTGCATGGTGACCATTTCAGACGCTGGTGTGAAGCTGCTACACTCTGCTTCGGGGTGCATACAATGCGTCTACCTCACCACACCCACTATGCAGCAAGCGTTCAACGCTGTACCACAGTTCCTATGCATTGAAACCGGTAAACTAATCATATGTACAAACTAGCTGTTGCCCGCGACACCGTCCGCGTGGAATTCGATTTTATCACGCACCCCTATTTCACCCCTCGGAAAAGTAGCTTAAGTTACACCTTGTTACATCAGCTATCTGCCAGTGAAAGTCCCGTCAAAATCGGTCCAGCCGTTTCAGAGATTAGCCGGAACAAACAGACAGACAGACAGACAAAAATTTAAAAAAATGTTGTTTTGGGATATGTACCGTGTATACATCCATATGCACTTGCACCTGCATCCACCTGCACCACTGCAGGACTTGTAAATATTTGCCGTAACCTCTAATACCAAGCAAAACATAAGGTGGGCCGTCAGCTCGTTCCGTAAATGTATCACGAAAACTTGTCCCCGCAGGTATAGAGTTCAACAGCACGATACCGACCGTAGGCACCGGAGCTTCGCCCAGCGTCAGGCACAACGTGACGCTATTCCTGGCAGAAGACGGGAACGGGAAGTCTGTCATCGTCAGCGCGGGTGAGCCATCTGCTTTTATCCATATTTATTTATTACCCCGCGGTGAATAAGTAATCCCACGGGAACACTGCACTTTTCCGGTATCAAAGTAGCCTATGTGTTAATCCAGGATATAAGCTCACAAGGTAAAGTCATGGGACGCGGCGATGGCCACATTTGTGAGTTGTGTTCTGTTCTCCCCCATGGAGGGTCGGATAGGGTTTGTACAAGCGTCAAACTTATCGACAAGTACGCGTGACCTTATGTATTAAACATTGTTGACGTATTAAATAGTTTTGACTTTGACAGGTATATCATTATCACTGTGACTTTGACAGATATATCATTTTGACTTTGACGTGTATATCATTTTTTTTTTTTTTTTTTTGACAGGTATATCGACGCTGATCGGTGAGGAGCTGACGTGGCTGCTGGACACGTTCAAGTCGTGCAACCCGGCGTGGCGGCAGGTGCGCTGCGTCGTCTGCGACCCCGCCAAGTGTCAACAGGTGAGAGCCGCAACGTACATGCAACAAGTTCCTACGGGGAAGTACTGCCACCATGCCCGTTTCTGCCCATTCCAAGCATGTGATGCATTACGTTACTTTGCTATAGTTTGAAACATATTGTATTTATTATGATGAATAATTATAATAATGTTTGTTTGTCCGTTGAGTGGGTCCGCGCGGCGTTTCCGAACGCGCACGTGACGTGCTCCGTGTGGCAAGCCGCGCGCTCCGCCGCCGCGCTCGCGCTCGAGACCGCGCGACGCGAGGACAGCGCGCCGCAAGCGCTCGCCGCGCACGACGTCGCGCAGCGCTGCAAGACGTACGCGCTGGCGCTGCTGCGCGCCGACCACACGCCGCCCCAGCTCCAGGTACTCCTCGTAGTGTGTACGGAGCGCGCGAGGACAGCGCGCCGCGAGCGCTCGCCGCGCACGACGTCGCGCAGCGCTGCAAGACGTACGCGCTGGCGCTGCTGCGCGCCGACCACACGCCGCCCCAGCTCCAGGTACTCCTCGTAGTGTGTACGGAGCGCGCGAGGACAGCGCGCCGCGAGCGCTCGCCGCGCACGACGTCGCGCAGCGCTGCAAGACGTACGCGCTGGCGCTGCTGCGCGCCGACCACACGCCGCCCCAGCTCCAGGTACTCCTCGTAGTGTGTACGGAGCGCGCGAGGACAGCGCGCCGCAAGCGCTCGCCGCGCACGACGTCGCGCAGCGCTGCAAGACGTACGCGCTGGCGCTGCTGCGCGCCGACCACACGCCGCCCCAGCTCCAGGTACTCCTCGTAGTGTGTACGGAGCGCGCGAGGACAGCGCGCCGCAAGCGCTCGCCGCGCACGACGTCGCGCAGCGCTGCAAGACGTACGCGCTGGCGCTGCTGCGCACCGACCACACGCCGCCCCAGCTCCAGGTACTCCTCGTAGTGTGTACGGAGCGCGCGAGGACAGCGCGCCGCGAGCGCACGCCGCGCACGACGTACTGTTCTTCAATTAATCATGGAATAAGTGTGTTGCGGCCGTGCGTTTTCGTCAGCGCGATTCAGGTTCGCCAAAACAACCGCAGCGCCATCTAGTAGTTATACATTATAATATTGTTTGCAGTAAACTACTCATTCGTAGATCGTTTGTGACATCCCTACATATACTATGATACTTGTATGTTTTTTCCCCACAGGTCCTGAAACGTGGTATAATAGGTACGGGCGCGGGCACGCTGCGCCTGTGGGATTTGCTGACGCGGCCCAACGGCGCGGTAGTCAAGTTCGATTCCTGGCTCGAGGCGGATAACTATACGAATATACTGCACAAGGTGAGCAAGCCACAAAAGATTTGCCTCACAGTTGGTAGTAACTTCGTTTCAGAAATTCACCGGAACCTAAGCAGCACACGAAGAATTTATCTTCGCTTATCAGTTTCTCAAAACGGTGTTGGAAAACATCATGGGGTAACCGGTAGAGACAAAAACTCGGAGACACACGTCTAGTGCACGGGCTGGAGCCTCTCTGAGGCGCAGTTCCACTGAAATGGGTCGAGAGGGTCAGTGATACGATTATTAGTAGGCCTTTACTTTTGGAAGCTTGGAAGAAAATGTTTAATACAATTCATGTAACCCTGTATTCTAGCAAATGAATATATTCATTCATTCGTTCATCATTCATTCATTCATTCATCATTCATTCGATCATCATACATTCATTAATTCGTCATTCATTCATTCATCATTCATTCATTCGTTTATCATTAATTCATCATTTTTCATTCGTTTATCATACTTTCATCATTCGTTCATTCATTATACATTCATTAAATCGTTATCATTCATTCATCATCCATTCATTCGTCATTCATTCATTCATTCATCAACATTCGTTCATTAATCATTCTTTCATGCTGTAATCCATCATTCATTCATCATTCGTTCATTCATTAATTAATCATTCACTCATTCCATTTCCAGGGTCTGGAAAGACTCCTCGTCAAGTTCCAAGTTTCTTCCCGTGCTGAGATGCAACCGGACGAGTTTGTCTCCCTCCTATTCAACGTGGTCAATCAGCTCGAGGAGGAGAGGAGGAACTTCGCCATCACCCGACTGAGGGTAGGCAGGATTGGTTCAACGCATTGTCAAAAACGGTGATGGAAAACACCGGGAGGAAACCGACATGTCCTTGAAAGTTGGAAGTCAAGTGTCAAGTGTACGAAAGGATGGTTTTGAGGCGCATTTATATACTTTCACCCGCATTGGTCGGACAGAAGCAGTGATTCGATTAGGAGTAGCATATTTTTTTTTCTTTTATCATATTCAGAGTTTCCTTCGACAAAGAAGCAAGACTTTAGATTTTGTTTAATGTAGGATACAGAACGAGCTGACGTCCCACCGGATGTTAAGCGGTAACCTCTGCCCATACACAACAGCACGACTCGAGTCCTCCCCACCAAAGTACGCGACTCAACTCGCATTGCGTTGCGTCCGTCACCCCTAGACGGGGATTACGTTTCGTGCGGCTGCAATTTCTATGGAAAATAAAGTTTTTGAGTTATTTTCAGGATACAGAATCACTGAAACAATCCCCTACGGACACAATAACACAGTACGCGTACAATCTGATGAGCCATCAGACGAAGCTCGCGCAGAAGTGCCTCGACGACCGGGGTGGCAGGTGAGATTACCCTCCCAGGCCAGGTGACTGGCCTCACAGCTCAGTTGGTTAGTAACCCTATGCGCTGTAGGTCGTGGGTTCGATCGGTTGGAGGGAACCGTTCCAAACTTCAGCTCGATCGGTTGGAGGGGACCGTTCCAAACTTCAGCTCGATTGGTTCGAGGGTTACCAACTGAGCTGTGAGGTCGGTCAATATGGAGTGTTTTTAGTCCAAACTCAGCGATAAGTACGCGTTACATTATGTATTGAATAATGAAGTTTCCAAGCCATTTATGATATCTAATGAAATAAATTTTGACTTTGATTTTGACTTTCAGGCGACACAGCAGCGCGGCCATTTGCAAGTACGGCACCTCGACACAGGAGTGTTCCTGTCTCTTCAGCAAAGTGTTCAAACTCCCCTGTAGGCATATACTTATGCTCACCACAGAACTAAAGGTAACTTCTAGCTCATGCTGAGACAGAGACTGTTTTGTGACTCAAATTGACTGAAACTTTTATTTGTAATTTTAAATCATGTATGTTGAGTTACAAATAAAATATTTTCTTTCTTTCTTTAATCACATGAATAATTTGATGGTGAAAATTTGTTTTTTTTTTTATCGTCTTTTATATTAAGACAGGCCTCACACCTCAGTTGGTGCTCTGCATTCTGCGTGGGTTCGATTCCCACCCAGGACAGACATTTGTGTGATGAGCATTGATGTTTGTTCTGTGTCTGGGTGTTAATATTGTTTTAACAAAAAGTATATAAGTATGTATATCAGTTGTCTGGTTCCCATGACACATCGCCATCTAGCCCTGAAGTAAGCTAAGCATAGCTTGTGTCATGGGAACCAGACAACTGATATACATACTTATATACTTTTTGTAAATACATACATAACACCCGGAGACAGACCAAACGTCTGTGTTTGTCACACAAATATTTCTCCTGGGTGGGAATCGAACCCACGAGCTACAGCGCAGAAGGCAGAGTTACTACCAACTGAGCTGTGAGGCCAGTAGTATATTGAAAGTTTTAAAGTATTCTATGTTTCCTGTATGTAAATGATTACTACTTACTGTGTTGCCAGATTAAAAATTAATATATATATAAAAAATATTATATTTCAGGTGAAAACTCACATACCGTTCGAGCCGCGGTGGACGGTCCAACACTGTTTGTTCGGATGCGACGGACCGAACGCGGCAACGAATAACTCAGGTCAGACTTGGGATTTTTTTTAATATATATTTGCCCAGACTGTTTGGTAATTTGTGATTACTTGTGCTTTCCACCTTCACGTCTCAGAGTTACGGGCGGACACGATGTGACTCGGGTCTTGTCGTACCTTAGGGGATGACCCAAGTCGCATCGGTTGTTATGGGCAGAGGTTACCACTTAATATCAGGTGCATTCCGTAACTAAATAATATTTATTTATTTTTCATACAGAATCTACAGCTCTTACTTAAAATTACTCGTGTTACTGTGTTCCGGTGGAAGGGAGTGGGTGCCGGTGATATTGCAGCCGCATGAGACGTAACATCCCCGTCTCGGGGTGATGGACGCGACGCAATGCTACTTGAGTCATCTCGTACTTTGGTGGGGAGGACTTGAGTGGTATTGCTGTTGTATGGGCGGCGGTTACCACTTAACATCAGGTGGGCCGTCAGCTCGTTCCATCACTTCAATAACATATAAAAAATGTAATTGTATTGTAGGTGGCGGTGGGAATTACATGGATCACGTTGTAGTGGAGTCAGACAATCAGCACAGACAGATACAGCAGCAGTCCCAACAAATACATCAGGTAACATTACTTATTGCAGACTAGCTGTTATCCGCGACTTCGTCCGCGTGGAATTCGGTTTTATCGCGCACCCCTATTTTACCCCTCGGAAAAGTAGCCTAAGTTACACCTTGTTACATCAGCTATCTGCCAGTGAAAGTCCCGTCAATATCTGTCCAGCCGTTTCAGAGATTAGCCGGAACAAACAGACAGACAAAAATTTAAAAAAATATTGTTTTGGTATATGTACCGTGTATACATCTATATGCACATAGTAAAAAGCGGTTATTTTAATATTACAAACAGACACACCAATTTTATTTATTTGTATAGATGTGGTAAATTTTGAAAATGTTTTGATATCAGGTCGGTGGAGTGAGACAACAGCAGTATGTGTTAGCAGCCCCGGGACAACAGGGCACACCCGTCTCACAAGTAAGTGTACACTCACCCACTCACTCACCCACTCACTCACTCACTCACTCACTCACTCACTCACTCACTCACTACCAGTACAACATGTGCCAAGTCCATCCGACGCAACTTACTTGCTCAGGTTTTTATTATGTGATACAGTTACGAAACAGCCGGCGGCCCACCTGGTGTTAAGTAACCTCTGCCCATGACAACCGATGTGACTTGGGTCCTCCCCTACTAGGTAAAAGACCCAAGTCGCGTATGCGCCCGTAACTGAGACGTGTAGGTGGAATGTCTCATGTACCTGTAATTTCACCGGCAACCACACCTTTCAAACTGGAACACAGTAGCTTGACTGCGTCACTGCTTGGTGGTAGAAATGGGCATGGTGGCAGTACTTCCCCGGACGAACTTGGCGTGAGTTCTGCTGTTAAGAGGTGCTGCAACTCTTGGGTTCGGTCTCACCTATGGGAGGACCTATGTAGTGTAGCTTGTTACTGGCTGCTTACAACTGGACACACGGTGGGCCGTCTGCTCGATCCGTTACTTAAAAGACCTTTTGTTAGTCTTATGTTTTTCATTATGTTTTTATGATTATATGTAAGTCTTCCTCAAATAGATAAAAACAATTACATAAAATAAAATTGAATAATACTCATTGGATGTTCTTTCTATTATATTCGAGTCACTGGTTCTCTCGAACCGGTGTGGTGAAAGGAAAGTGCGCCTCAAAGGGTCTCCTTTCACTCGACACGTGTCTTGAACTTTCAGTTCTAGGAACAATGTCGGTTTCCTTCACCGTTTTGAGAAAGTCGCATTGCGCACATGTATCTTTCGAGCGAGGTGCACGTCGCGATTTGAACCGGCTACCTCCGGATTGAAACCTCGGATCAGTACCAGACCTCTCACATTGCAGGTGATATTCTGCGGCGGCGGCGTGGGCGGAGTGGGCGGAGTGGGCGGAGTGAGTGGTGTGAGTGGAGTGAGTGGAGCTCACTCGTCGCCCGTGCTCACCTCCGTGCTGCCGGCTGGCGGGGCCGTGCTCACGCCGCACCACGCTATGCACCAGTGAGTGCAGTGAGTCAGTGAGTCAGTCAGTGCAGTGAACACGTCAGTATAGTGAGCCGATGAGGCAGTGAGTGCAGTGACCCAGTGACTCAGTGTAGTGAGTGCAGTGAGCCAATGAGTCAGTGTAGTGAGTGCACTGAGTGCAGTGAGCCAGTGACTCAGTGTAGTGAGTGCAGTGAGCCAATGAGTCGGTGTAGTGAGCCAATGTCAAAGTCATAAACTTTATTTCCATAGAATTCATAAAGAAATGGCTTGGAAACGTCAATATTCAATACATAAGGTCACGCGTACTTATCGATACGTTTGACGCGTGTACAAACCCTCGGGGAAGAACAGGAAAGAAACCCCTAATGGAGGGATTCCTTTATTATCGCGAGCGCGATCCTTGTAACAATTGAATAAAAAGAATTTGTATAAAGTTATTATTTTATTTTTTTAATTAATTGTATCATTTTATTATCATAAGATGTATCTGTGTAATGTAGGCTAATATTATACAATTGTAAATATTATTATACCTAATAATTACATGAATTTGTTGCTGAATTTTGTTACGTAGATTTACTCCTATTTCTACTGTTATTAAACTGTTTCTACTTTATATGACTACTTTGTATTTTTTAACTAGCTGTTGCCCGCGACTTCGTCCGGGAATTCGGTTTTATCACGCACCCCTATTTCCCCTCGGAAAAGTAGCCTAAGTTACTCCTTGTTACATCAGCTATCTGCCAGTGAAAGTCACGTCAAAATCGGTTCAGCCGTTTCAGAGATTAGCCGGAACAAACAGACAGACAGAAATTGTAAAAAATGTTGTTTTGGTATATGTACCGTGTATACATCCATATGCACTTAGTAAAATGCGGTTATTTTATTATTACAGACTCCAATTTTATTTATTTGTATAGATGCATAATGAAACTGTTGGAAAAATATGGAGACCGAAATTGGAAATAATAATCTCACGACTGGCAACACAGCAACAAAAATATTTTAAAATAAATGTTGTAATATTGTTATATTTTTAAAATGTTACTCGCTACTTTCCTTGTATTTTAAATTATTTTACTGTGTATTTTATAAAATAAGCAATAAACACATTGGAAGTACGAATATGTATTTTGATTTCATATTTGGTTTTTAACTTCAGGAGTTTATCAATTCAATTGAAAGGAAGAAAGAAAGAAATCTATGGAATTATATGGAAGTAATGTTTTTGACTTTGATTAGTTCTGAGGAATTTCATCAAAATCGGTTCAGTAGTTTGGTTTGAATCCAATAAACTGTTTTTTTTTTATGAAGTGTTGGGTATAGAACGAGCTGACGGCCCACCTGATGTTAAGTGGTAACCGCCGCCCATACACAACAGCAATACCACTCAAGTCCTCTCCACCAAAGTACGAGATGACTGATATTTCGTGTGTCGATTTCAAGTGGGGTCTGCCCCCAGTTTAGTTCGTAGTTGGCGGCGCTGGCGTCGTTCTCCGTCTCTCTTGCTCTCGTCGTTAAAATAGACTGGGGGAACGTCCGTCTCTCTTGCTCTCCTGCTTAAGATACACTGTGGGAACGTCCTCTCTCGCTCTCTCTTCGTTTTGCAATGCGTAAGAGAGAGACAGCTGCCGCAGCGCGACTGCCACGCTGCCAAGCGGCATTGTGGGTCGCAGAAAGTTTGTCTTCGGAGCGCCCATAAGAACTGCGCTTCTATGCTACGTCTGAATTCGTTGTCTATACTGAAAAATAAACTGAAATACAATTCTGTGTACAGAGATGTTGAAGAGCCTGAAGTTGGCTACACAGAACCTATGCATCAGATAGAAAGAGCGATTTTGAAAATAAGCGATAGACTTACTTCAGTTTATAATGCAAGCAACTATTATTGATATATACTATATTTGATAGTAAAACACCAATTTATTTAGTAAACACATTTTAATCACAAAAATAATAAAAATTCATTCAATAACTTAAATACGAAACGGTTTTTAAGTTTTCTACATAATAACATTCTAATCCAAAGAAATTAAATGTGTGACTGGTAGGTCTGTCCCTGTCTAATGCTGGGCTTCTACAATTTCATTTAAATCATCCGTGTATGGCAACACTGGCATATACTCGATTTGATGTCATTTTTGTGTCACAAATTTGACATATTAATCTTTCACAATGGATAAAAGCATCTATTACGTATGTTATTGGAATCCAGAATAATTTCACATTAAATCTTGATAAAACAAAACCTTAATCCAACTTCAAAAGAACCTTACATCTTAGCTTAAATACTACCGAATATTTAATCCAATTATTTTTCACTGGGAAAACATGATAAAATACATTTGGTGGGAATATTTAATAGCTTTTTATGTAAGAAAAATCTTAGGACGCGATTATATGTTGGATAAAATTTGTTGTGAGTTAGAGAAAGAAATGGTCAGCTGAGTTATATAATGAGCTCACGACTTAGCACGTCGGACAAAACAAACTCATTTAACGCAACCTCTATTTATGTTGCCATCTACAATCTATATTTTACACAGACTAAATTAATAAATGATGAAGCGAGTCATCACAGACAAGACGACCACAGACAATATAGAGTGGAAGCTTTTCGCGCCAGACCCACCGACAGGAGAAGACGCACCGGTACAAGCGTTCAAATGCCTAAAAAGTTCGATATAGTTTCTCGCTGGCTCGTGAGCGCTGTCCGAAGTCGGCTCAGTGAGACCGATGGTCGAATCCTTGAATAGAAGGTTGGTGATACCGTCGTAGGGCGAGAATATTTCCAGATTGATGAGTTGGGTGCCGGTGGCGGCGTTGTAGCCGAAGTAATAGTCCAATGTGTCGAATAGCACGTTCAGGCTGTTGAATAGAGGGTCGTTTCTGAAAAAAAAAGAAAATACTGTTTATGGCCGTATGGAGTCTTTTATAGTCTGTCTTCTCGAATATTGTTATAACTAATGTTGAACATAATCTATACAAAATGACAATATTCTTGTAGATATATATTAGTGGCGGCATTGGACTACAAATTGTACATATTTCCTTATTCTTTTATATTTTATGTATCAAAATAAGTTCTTCCAGGGAATTACTACTATCATTTTGAACTTTTAGGAAAGCATAAGATAGCGTCATGCCGTTTGCTGTCAGGGCATACGATTCAGTCTCCCCCCAAGGCACGCCAAATGTTGCACATCCAAAAGTAGAGATGAGCTGGCTGGTAATAAAGAAAAAAGTTATATTAACCTCCTTGTTACGACCTCGGCGTCGACCACATACGCGAGCGCGCAGTTGTCGTCGATATTGACCCCCGCTGTGGTGGCGAGGGTGTTGTTACGGCACAACGCACGGAACTGGTTGGCTTGCAGGTTCAACGCGGTCAAATGACCTGGAACAAATATATTGCTTTAATTTTTTTTGTTTTAATTTAAGCTCCCTCACTATGCCTAGCCTGTATCGTTTTCACCATTCTTCCGAGTAGGTAGGCGTTTGTGTTTCAGAAGAAAGCATTTATGTAGTCAGGTAACAGATTTTATAATACATGACTATACCATAATATATTACACTGATTTAATCATAAATTAAATAATAAATAAATATACGTCGTTTAACTAGTATAAATAGCATTAGAACCTCTTTCAATTGAGGATTGTGCCAGTATGCCAGTAGGTATACAAATCAACAACTGTTTTCTGCATAAAACCTTTTTCAACTTCATTCCGGGCACATTCAGCCACGTGCAGAAATCAGGTAACTTGGAGAATATATAAAAAAAAAGATTTACTTACTGGCAATATTGAGCGTGTTCAAGAATGCGACGTCAGTCTGTGGGTCCGCGAGGCACGCCAGCGAGCCCTTGTTACCGTAGTACATGTTGGAGTAGTTCCAAGCGCACGTCTCTGCAAGCAAAATATTATATGTATTAATTAATTTATTTATTTATCTATACAAATAAATAAAATTGGAGCGTCTGTTTGTAATATTAAAATAACCGCTTTTTACTAAGTGCATATTGATGTATACACTGTACTTATACCAAAACATTTTTTTTTTTTCAATTTTTGTCTGTCTGTCTGTTTGTTCCGGCTAATCTCTAAAATGGCTGCACCGATTTTGACGGGACTTTCACTGGCAGATAGCTGATGTAACAAGGAGTAACTTAGGCTACTTTTCCGAGAGGTAAAATAGGGGTGCGTGATAAAACCGAACTCCACGCGGACGAAGTCGCGGGCAACAGCTAGTATTACACAAGAAAAACAGCAGACGAGATTCACTTACCGTTATTCCCGTTAGTAGTGTTGACCGGCTTACAAAGGGCGCACAGCTTAGTAGCATCATAACTCTGTGAATAAAATAAATTTAAAGTTTTTTTTTGTGATTCGGCTGTAGGAGCGAGCTGACGGCCCACCTGATGTTAAGTGGTAACCGCCGCCCATACACAACAGCAATACGACTCCAGTCCTCCCCACCAAAGTACGAGATGACTCAAGTAGCGTTGCGTCGCGTCCATCACCCCGAGACGGGGATGTTACGTCTCATGCGGCTGCAATATCACCGGCACCCACTCCCTTCCACGGGAACACAGCAACACGAGTGCATCACTGCTTGCCGGCAGATTACCAGGTGTGGTGGCAGTACCACCGCACAAGCTCTACTGTTACTAAATTGTGCATTCGTTCAAACAAGTTGAAATTGCAGCCGCATGAGACGTAACATCCCCGTCTCGGATTGACGGACGCGACGCAATGCGAGTCATCACGTACTTTGGACTCGAGTCGTATTGCTGGTAGCGGTTAGGTGGGCCGTCAGCTCGTTCTGTACCCTAAATTACATTAAAAAGCCTCGATCAAGATACTCACGGACTCTGAGAGCGCGTGCGACGCGTCGATAGCGCCGGGCGCGCACGCCTCCGACACGAATTCCCCGACCGCGCGCGCGTAGTCGCACTCAGACGCGCTGAGCACCCCGCGCTCCTGCGCAGCGCGCACGAACGCCACGTACGCTGTAATATATAAAAATAAATAAATAAAATTCGAGTGTCTGTTTTGTAATATTAAAATAACCGCATATTACTAAGTGCATATGGATGTATACACGGTACATATACCAAAACTACATTTTATACAATTTTTGTGTCTGTCTGTTTGTTCCGGCTAATCTCTGAAATAGCTGCACCGATTTTGACGGGACTTTCACTGGCAGATAGCTGATGTAACAAGGAGTAACTTAGGCTACTTTTTCGAGGGGTAAAATAGGGGTGCGCGATAAAACAGAATTCCACGCGGCTGAAGTCGCGGGCAACATCTAGTTATTAAATACGCCCCGCGGTGTTACCCGCGTTGAGTAAGTCAACCCGCGGGAACACTACACTTTTCCGGGATCAAAGTAGCCTATGTGTCAAAAGGATATAAGCTATCTTGATACCGAATTTCATCCAAATCCATTCAACCGTTTGAGCGTGAAAGTGCTACAAACATCCATACAAACTTTCACGTTTATATTAGTGTAGGATTAACACCCAGACACAGGATCTGGGGACAAATCTCACCGAGACCGCCGTATTCAGGGAAGCAGGCCTTCGCCCCGCGCAAATTCTCGAAACGGGTGATGTTGCTCTGAGCTGATGTCTCCTTGACGAAGGCAGCGATACGCGTGGCCGCTGCTCGCTGATTCTGAACCATCTTCACTGGAGTCAGCTTGTAGTGCCTGCAATCAGGTTTGTTGTAGTACATGCTTTAACTTTCAAATTGCAAAACACTAGAATCGAACCCACGACCTACAGCACAAAAGGGTTACTACCGACTGAGGCTAATCACTTGTCTTGCCACATATACATAATTGGAAGGTGTCAAAGTCAAAAACTTTATTTCCATAGAATTCATAAAGAAATGTCTTGGAAACGTCAATAAAATTCAAAACATAAGATCATGCGTACTTATCGATAAGTTTGATGCCTGTTCAAACCCTATCCAACCCTCCACAGGGAAGAACATACAAGAAACCCCTAATGGAGGGATTCCTTTTTTTTCGCGAGAATAGCGGTATATAATAGAGATGAAGTCAGCATGCTCGTCTCTGATGTCCCTCAGGCAGTCCAGCACGGACGCCCTCTTCTGGCAGAAGATGGTGAGCTGAATGCCCAGGGATCCTACGACCCACAGCCAGAAGGCAGGGCCACTACCAACTGAGCTCTGAGGCTAATCACTTACTGTCTTGCCAAATATCCATAGTTGGAAGGTAAGGAGATGAAGTCGCTACGCTCGTCTCTGATATCCCTCAGGCAGCCCAGCACGGACGACCTCAGCTGGCAGGAGATGGTGGGCTGGATGCCGAGGGATCCTACGACCCACAGCCAGAAGGCAGGGCCACCAAAAACTGAGCTGTGAGGCTAATCACTTACTGTCTTGCCAAATATCCATAGTTGGAAGGTAAGGAGATGAAGTCGCTACGCTCGTCTCTGATGTCCCTCAGGCAGTCCAGCACGGACGCCCTCTTCTGGCAGAAGATGGTGAGCTGAATGCCCAGGGATCCTACGACCCACAGCCAGAAGGCAGGGCCACTACCAACTGAGCTGTGAGGCTAATCACTTACTATCTTGCCAAATATCCATAGTTGGAAGGTAAGGAGATGAAGTCGCTACGCTCGTCTCTGATATCCCTCAGGCAGCCCAGCACGGACGACCTCAGCTGGCAGGAGATGGTGGGCTGGATGCCGAGGGATCCTACGACCCACAGCCAGAAGGCAGGGCCACTAAAAACTGAGCTGTGAGGCTAATCACTTACTGTCTTGCCAAATATCCATAGTTGGAAGGTAAGGAGATGAAGTCGCTACGCTCGTCTCTGATGTCCCTCAGGCAGCCCAGCATGGACGACCTCAGCTGGCAGGAGATGGTGAGCTGGATGCCGAGGGATCCTACGACCTACAGCCAGAAGGCAGGGCCACTAAAAACTGAGCTGTGAGGCTAATCACTTACTGTCTTGCCAAATATCCATAGTTGGAAGGTAAGGAGATGAAGTCGCTACGCTCGTCTCTGATGTCCCTCAGGCAGCCCAGCACGGACGACCTCAGCTGGCAGGAGATGGTGGGCTGGATGCCGAGGGTGTAGGCGGCGGTGCGCACCCACGCGCACTTCCTCTGCTCGTTGGCAGAGATCGTGCACCAGCGGCGTGCCGGCAGGCAGGACGACGTCGAGTCGATGTCGGCAATAGGGCGGACTGATGTGAACATGGAACAAATTTAATAACAATATGTTTTAACCAATTTTGAAATTATCAATATATATTTAAAGTGAGTTTCAAAACTTGCCTTTGTAGGTCGTAGGTTCAAGTCCAACCAAGGACAAACATTTGTGTGATGAGCATTGATTTGTCCTGTGTTTGGGTTTTAATGTGCTTATATATTTTTTTTTTTTTTTTTATTTATATTATGGTGGACATTTCACACAGCGCCATCTAGCCCCAAAGTAAGCTAAGCATAGCTTGTATCATGGGAACCAGACAACTGATATACATACCTATATACTTTTCTTTTGTAAATACAATATAATACATATTAACACCCAGACACAGAAAAAACATCAATGTTACAAATGTCACATAAATGTTTGTCCTGAGTGGGGATCGAACCCACTACCTACAGCGCAGAAGGTAGGGTTACTAAGCAACTGAGCTAGGCCAGTCGAATGTATATATTTACATACATATACCATATATTATTTACAAAAAATATGTATATCAGTTGTCTAACGAAATTGAAATGTCTTATCTATCCAACTTGTCGTGAGTTCTACTGCAGCTAAGACTAGCGTCTACTCACTAGGCATGGTATAGTTGAGCAGAGACACAGGCGTATCCTGGAAGACGACCCTGGCGTTGACTCCGCCGGCGACAGCGGAGAACAGCACCGACTGCCAGCCGTTGCCCCCTGGACTCGCTCCGTTCGGCCACCAACTGCGAATGCTGGTCAGAACTGCTGTTGCTGAGTTACTGCGAACAAAGGATCAATCTGGAGGTCACCGGTTCATATCCCGAAGAGACGATTAATTTTATTCGTACCACGTTCTCGAAACGGTGAAGTATCGTGAGGAAACTGTCGCGCCATCCAAATCATTTTTCCATCAGCTTACTCATTTCCAGCTTCAAAGCTAACAATGTCAAAGTCAAAGTCAGATAATTTATTTCCATAGAATTCGTAAAGAAATGTCTTGGAAACGTCAATATTCAATACATAAGGTCACGCGTACTTATCGATAAGTTTGACGCTTGTTCAAACCCTATCCGACTCTCCATGGGGAAGAACAGACAAGAATATCCCCCCTAATGGAGGGCTTCCTTTTTTTCGCGAGCCTGTATACGATATATGTATTATCAGTTGTCTGGTTCCCATGATACAAGCTATGCTTAGTTTGGAGCTAGATGGCGCTGTGTGACAATGTCCATCAATATTATATTATTATTAACACATAGTTATCTTATCTTATCTTACGTGGAGGATACGATTGCGCCCCAGGGTTGTCTGACGAATGCGCAAGCGGCGTTTACGTTGTTAAGTATATCCTGGTTGGCGAAACTCTGTAGGGTACCGTCCGGGCACAGGAGGGCGAAATTTGCAGCTTCCTGAGGGTTCCGGATCTATAACAGAAAATTGTCTAAAATAAATAAATAAATAAATATTGGTGGACATTGTCACACAGCGCCATCTAGCCCCAAAGTAAGCTAAACATAGCTTGTGTCATGGGAACCAGACAACTGATATACATACTTATATACTTTTTTTTTTGTAATAACATACATATTAACACCCAGACAAAGAAGAAACATCAATGTTACAAATGTCACATTAAAAAATGATTTGGATGGCGCGACAGTTTCCTCACGATATCTACCTACACCGTTTCGAGAACGTGGTACGCATAAAATTAATCGTCTCTTCGGGATATGAACCGGCGACCTCCAGATTGAAACTCTGGATCAGCATGTCACCACTGGACCACCAGTAAGCTATTTGGACGGAGGCCAACGACCTCCAGGTCGAAACTTTGTCACCCCTGGACCGCCGGCTCATCGTCTCGTTAGGATTTGACCCGGCGACCTCCAGGTTGAAACCCTGGGACACCAGCTAGACACTCACCGTGAAGTACTCCCTGACGTGAAGCCAAGCAGCGTAGGCTACAGCAGGCGTAGTCGTGTTGGAGTTCTGTCGCAGACATTCCAGCGCCTGAATGTGCCTATTCTCATTCCTGACTCCGGCGATACCAGCCATACCCATGTTGATGGAGTAGCCGCCACAAGAGCTGCCACCGCACAGCGAGCAGAGCGACGTATGCTGGCTCTCTGTTGCAAAAGTCAAAATCAAAATCAACCATAGAATTCATAAATGGCTTCGAAACGTCAAAGAAATGGCTCGGAAACGTCAATTGAAGTTGACAGCTATAGCCAAACGGCTGTTATATCCTACTAAGAGTAGTAGAACTCCCCGGGTAAGTACTGCCACCATGCCTTTTTCTGCCGCCAAGCAGTAACGCTTTCGCGTCACTGTGTTCCGATTTGAATGTGGTTGCCGGTGAAATTACAGGCACAACATTCCTACACGTCTCAGAGTTACGGGCGCATATAATGCGACTTGTGTCTTAGTAATTAGTAAGGGAGGACCCAAGTCGCATCGGTTGTTATGGGCAGTTACCACTTAACACCAGGTGGGCCGTCGGCTCGTTCCGTTACTAAATAACATAAAAAAAAACGTGAAAGTTTGTATGGATGTTTGTTACTCCTATACGCTGAAACGGCTGAATGAATTTGGATGTAATTTCACTGGCAACCACTTTCAAACCGGAACACAGCAACGCGAGTGCGTCACTGCTCGGCGGCAAAAATGGGCATGGTGGCAGTACTTCCCCGGACGAACTCGGCGTGAGTTCGGGTCGAGTTAGTTTACCCTCATTCGGTCTACCGGTAACTTACTGAGTCTTTCGTCCTGTGTGGCGTTCGCGCTCCACGGTCCCGGGCGGCACGCCGCTGAGAAGAAACCGCTGAGAGCCTCCACTTCTATCTGCTCGGCTGTCTTGCCGCTGACGTCCTTATCGGTACATGTGTCGGTTTGGGCGGCCTGATTGACATAACACACACAAATTAACAACAAGTGATATAGTTAACTACATACATAATTATCGCACTCCCAGAATCCCTGTCCCTGTCGCCTGTACATGGCCCTATCCCTGTCCCTGTCCCAGTCCCTGTACATAGCCCTGTCCCTGTCCCAGTCCCTGTACATAGCCCTGTCCCTGTCCCAGTCCCTGTCCCTGTCCCAGTCCCTGTACATAGCCCTGTCCCTGTCCCAGTCCCTGTCCCTGTCCCAGTCCCTGTACATAGCCCTGTCCCTGTCCCTGTCCCTGTCCCAGTCCCTGTCCCTGTCCCAGTCCCTGTACATAGCCCTGTCCCTGTCCCAGTCCCTGTCCCTGTCCCTGTCCCTGTACATAGCCCTGTCCCTGTCCCAGTCCCTGTCCCTGTCCCAGTCCCTGTACATAGCCCTGTCCCTGTCCCAGTCCCTGTCCCTGTCCCAGTCCCTGTACATAGCCCTGTCCCTGTCCCAGTCCCTGTACATAGCCCTGTCCCTGTCCCTGTCCCTGTCCCAGTCCCTGTCCCAGTCCCTGTCCCAGTCCCTGTCCCTGTCCCTGTCCCTGTACATAGCCCTGTCCCTGTCCCAGTCCCTGTCCCTGTCCCAGTCCCTGTCCCTGTCCCTGTCCCTGTCCCTGTCCCCGTCCATGTCCTATACATGTCCCTGTCCCTATCACTGTCCCTGTCCCTGTCCCTGTACATAGCCCTGTCCCTGTCCCAGTTCCTGTCCCTGTCCCAGTCCCTGTCCCTGTCCCTGTCCCTGTCCCTGTCCCCGTCCATGTCCTATACATGTCCCTGTCCCTATCACTGTCCCTGTCCCTGTCCCTGTACATAGCCCTGTCCCTGTCCCAGTCCCTGTCCCTGTCCCAGTCCCTGTCCCTGTCCCTGTCCCTGTCCCTGTCCCCGTCCATGTCCTATACATGTCCCTGTCCCTATCACTGTCCCTGTCCCTGTCCCTGTACATAGCCCTGTCCCTGTCCCAGTCCCTGTCCCTGTCCCAGTCCCTGTCCCTGTCCCTGTCCCAGTCCCTGTCCCTGTCCCTGTCCCTGTCCCCGTCCATGTCCTATACATGTCCCTGTCCCTATCACTGTCCCTGTCCCTGTCCCAGTCCCTGTCCCAGTCCCTGTCCCTGTCCCTGTCCCTGTCCCTGTCCCCGTCCATGTCCTATACATGTCCCTGTCCCTATCACTGTCCCTGTCCCTCTCCCTGTACATAGCCCTGTCCCTGTCCCAGTCCCTGTCCCTGTCCCAGTCCCTGTCCCTGTCCCCGTCCATGTCCTATACATGTCCCTGTCCCTGTCCCTGTCCCTATCACTGTCCCTGTCCCTGTCCCTGTACATAGCCCTGTCCCTGTCCCAGTCCCTGTCCTTGTCCCTGTCCTTGTCCCTGTCCTTGTCCCTGTCCTTGTCCCTGTCCGGTACATGGCCCTATCCCTGTCTCTGTCCGTGTCCCTGTCCCCTGTCCCTGTCCCTATCCCTGTCCCTGTCGCTTGTCCCTGTCCCTGTAGATCGTTGGGAAAGGGTAGGACGTGTTCATTATAAAGCTAAATATTTCCCAAATAAAGCAATATAAAATGTTATAAGTTACCGCTTGCTCCAAAGACTTGAGGACCCTGGGAGACCAGCGCAGATCCACCTGGTCCAGCCCTGGGTGACAGTAGCTCCCGCCGCGTAGCCCGGACAGCCCCCCGGTATGAGTTGCCGGCACCACCGCCACAGCCTCGAACGCGTACGGCTCTGAGACACGAGACACAAATGATACTTCTCTGTTCTTCTTCTTCTAGAGCGTGGTAGCCTAGTGGTACCCTGAGTTTCAATCCGGAGGTCACCGGTTCAAATCAGATCTCCTCAGATCTCAGTCATTTATAAACCGATTTGGTTAGTCATTTTTATTATTTGAAAGGATATACTTTAAGAGTCCCGTAGGAATTTTATCAAAATCGATTCAGTAGTTTGGTTTTTAAATCAAAATAACTGGATAAAAATATGTGTTGTCCAAGTGTTTTTGTTTTCAATTATAAATTTACATAAACTCAGGGTCTGTACCAACGGGCCATCACTGGGCCATCACGAAGCCATCACTGGGCCATCACCAGGCAATCATCAGGCCACCACTGGCCCATCACCAGGCCACCATTGGGCCTTCACCAGGCCACCACTGGGCCACCACAAGGCCACCATTGGGCCATCACCAAGCCATCACTGGGCCATCATCAGGCCATCACTGTGCCATCACCAGGCCATCACTGGCTTTCACCAGGCCATCACCAGGCCACCACTAGGCCATCACTCACCGGTTCTGCTGATATCCCTGACGGTAGCCACAACTCGGTTGTCATTGGGCTGCTTCTGCGACAGAAGCAGTACCTCCTCCTCTGAGAAGTATCCAATGTCGGCTTCACCGCGAGCCAGTTTCATTGCGCAGTCGATTCTGTACGTACATACATACATACATTTAATGTCTCTCAAGAAAAAAAGGAAACACAATATCTGATATATAAAATTCTCGTGTCACAGTGTTTGTAAAAAAACTCCTCCGAAACGGCCTGACCGATTTTTATGTTTTTTTTTGGTGTAGAATTGTCATCCCCACAATTTTTATTTACATTTTTTGGTCATATTTTTATGATTCAGCATCAAAAAAACACATACAACCCAAAATTTTCACCCTTCTACCACCAACCTCTATTTTTTAATTGCGATATTACTCTAATAATTTTCAACCCTCGGTGGTCGATTACTGATAAAAAAGTTTTTAATTACACTTTTACCTTAGCGTGGCATTCCAACGCATGCCGGATACAACTAGTAATATATTCCTGAATAGCTCTCGCCTAATATATTGATAAGAGCTGTGCGTGGAATAGCTTAGGTGCTCTTCGCGAAGGTGCAGTTCAGAAGAGCCCTACATGGAACACTTCTTTGACCACGTAACCGCCGTCTTCTAAGAAGTCGTTCGCTGAGTACTCACTTGCTCTCAACTCGCTCGCATGAGGCCTGACTCCCGCCCTGCTCCAAGCTCATACAGACACTCGGGGTAGACGATGAGATGCATACTTTATCTGTAATTATTTATTATTATTATTATTATTAGCGTCATCGCCTTAAACAGGCCTCACAGCTCGGTTGGTAGTAACTTAATAAGTAACTTAACAAAATAACTTTATACATAATTTAACACATTTAATATTTATCACACATAAATAAAATTGGAGTGTCTGTTTGTAATATTAAAATAACCGCTTTTTACTAAGTGCATATGGATGTGACACGGTACATATATCAAAACAACATTTTTTACAATTTTTGTCTGTCTGTCTATTTGTTCCGGATTATATCTGAAATGGCTGGACCGATTTTGACGGGACTTTCACTGGATAGCTGATGTAACAAGGAGTAACTTAGGCTACTTTTCCGAGGGGTAAAATAGGGGTGCGTGATAAAACTGAATTCCACGCGGACGAAGTCACGGGCAACAGCTAGTAAGAAATAAAATTATTATGTACACTAACAGTATAAAATATGTTGCTATGCTTGCCTGGATATCAATCGAAAAAACATTTGCAGAAGTACCTACTGATAAGAAGATAAAACGCCTCACCTAGTCATATCACATGAATCATTTTAACGACTTCTTGATAAATTCAATGAATCGATATTTCTACAACATATGAAATAGTCATATACTCCAAACTATAATGAAGAACGTATAGTGAAACATCATTTTGTATTTTGTAACTTTTAATCGAATTCAAAACCATAGAGAAATATACGTTTAAATTAATAGACAATTACACGTAGTAATTTCGCGATTATTTACACGTAGACCTTTTCCCTGTAGTTGGATTACAGATAAAAATATCCTCAAATTCAGGTATAATTTTTTCAATTGACTCCCTCGTAGATTAAGGTTTGCTGTTGGTTTATAGGATAGCATATCTTTTCAAGATCGTACGAAATTATTTGGACAATTTAAATATTACGCTTACAGTGCCTCAGAGGACGTAAAAGGTGCATTGCATGCACAAGGAAACGTCAATTTAAATTTATTTTCCGTTTTAGGTCTTATTTGTTAAAATTGAAAATAAATAAATGTTGGTGGACATTTCACACATCGCCATCTAGCCCCAAACTAAGCATGGAACAGATGACTAATAGAATACATATATCTATACTTTATTCTTTTGTAAATATCACATCATAATCATAATCACAAATGTTTGTCCCGGGTGGGAATCGAACCCACAACCTACAGCTCCGAAGGCACTAACCAACTGAGCTGCGAGGCCAGTCAAATGTGACAGTTCTAAACCTAACCTCCAACATTAAGAGGTTATGAAACGTGGTATGATAATTGTGGTATGGCAATTGAATTCGATCTTGGAAATCTTTTCTTCCCTGGTAATAAGTTAAATATCAGCAAATACAAAAAGATCCTAAAAACAGCAACCCAAAACTAATTTGGACTTCTATCCCCCAGTTTGAATTTTATCTCTACGTGCTATCTCTCACATTGCAAGGTCAAAGTATTTTATCTTTAACACTGCTTTAGTTCTGGACACACAAGGAAAGTTTGAAATTATAATAATTAGGAATAGTATGTTATAATAAAAGGATTGATAAAAACTGGGTATTAAATGTTAGCTGTGTGTTTAAGAAGTGATATAGAAGGAGATAGGTAAATTACAGGCACATGTGACATTTCACCTACACGTCTCTAAGTTACGGGCGCATACGATGCGACGTGGGTCTTGTCGTATCTAGTAGGGGAGGATCCAAGTCGCATAGGTTGTTATGGGCCGAGGTTACCACTTAACACCAGGTCGGCCATCGCCTCCTGTATCACATAAATAAAAAGGTTTCGGGATAGATTTGTAACTCTCCGCTAAACTCCTACCTAATAAAGAGTTTGTTAGTCTTCGGCAAGACAGCATGTCGAGTCAAAGATCAAGAAAATGCCTCGTGGATAGACTAGACATGAGTTCTATTATTGTGTATTTCCTGAGCATTTTGTGGGCTGCTTCTGTGCCAGAGCAGGGAATGCAGTGCTTACGTTCCAAATAAATAAATAAATAAAATATTGATGGACATGTCACACAGCGCCATCTAGCCCCAAAGTAAGCTAAGCATAGCTTGTATCATGGGAACCAGACAACTGATATATATATACTTATATATATTTTGTAAATATAAATAAAAGTTATATTAACACCCATTCACAGAACAAACACCTATGTTCGTCATACAAATGTTTGTCCTAGGTGGGAATCGAACCCACGACCCGCGCAGAAGACAGAGTCTATACCAATTGAACTATGAGGTCAGTCAAAGAAGAGGAAGAAGAAAAAGTTCCAAGAGAGGACACAGGACTCATTTTGGGCAACCAGTTACGTAGAAGTATTCTTATCTCTATAACATCACAATCGTAAATATATAATAGAGATAAGTAAAATTAGTTAAATACGGATTAAAATCTTAATTACATAACACTCACATTGAGCTGCAGCACAACCGATGACGGTAAACACCACCAATAGTCCTTTAAACTCCATTTTGTCACACACTAAACACTTCTAAATACAGGACAAGAAGTCCTGGCCACGCCCGAATCGACCGTAGCTTTCGATAAGAACGCTCACAATGTATTAAGTTATTTAAAAGGTTTTTTGTAGTGTTTGGTGCGATATCTTATCAATATTTCGAAATTCAGTGTAAAGGTGGGTGATATAACGCTCGCTGATAACGCGATAACGATGCGTCAGGAGTTCTATACGAGAGTCCCGCAAGGGACGGCGCTCGGTCTTATTTGTTTTATCTGATATCACCAACGGTTTTGGCTTGCCAATACCAATATTATTCATATATATTACGTCATTGTTTAGCCACCTATATTTTTAACATTATTTTCCTTGTTTTATTATTGATTCAGTATTTAAAAATAAAACATTAGGAAAAGTGATTTAAAAAACAGTTCATACAGTATATCAGATGAAATGCTTCACCACACTCATTTATTAAGTCAAGCTATGAGAATTCGTATTTCTGTTTCCGGTTCGAGGGTTTTATGGGTTTTATGGGCAGAGGTTACCACTTAACACCAGGTGGGCCGTCGGCTCGTTCCGTAACTGTTACAAATAAAAAAAATGCCATATAAATTTTATTAGCCGTCAATTATCATTTCGCTTGCATACGTGTAATGATAGATAAAATAATATTCAGAAAATGGCGTAGATTCTCTGTACTGTATCTATCAACTAATCCTACTAATATTATAAACGTGACTGTTTGTATGGATGTTTGTTACTCTTTCACGCTCCAACGGATGAATGGATTAGTCAGTGAAATACTGGAAATGTTGACTCAATACTTATTCACTATTGATGATAGGTACGATAGGTAATATCCTTAATCATTCGACTTCCGCCATTTGCATCTACATCATAGATAAAAATACAATACCATAACTCTTTATTGGAAAACCAAAATACAAAATAAATAAAAATTGGTAGACATTTCACACATTGCCATCTAGCCTCAAAGTAAGCTAAGCATAGCTTGTATCATGTATTCCTAGATAATCCACGAAAGGAGCCTCTTTGAGGCGCACTTAAAATCCTTTCACCACATTGGTTCGAGATAACCAGTGACTCGAATAGATAGATAAACCTCCTAGATACAAACCTACAAATTTTACTCCTTATAATATTCATTAATTCAATCATTAATATTATTGTTTTTTATTTATTTAATTCACATGAAAAAACAAGTTAGATCCAAACATTTAATTAAATACTGTTTATTCTTATTTCAAGGTTCCTTATTTCTTTTCAAGTATTGCCGTGAGCTCCATTATTTGCTTCAGCTCATATGGCAGCGACTTTCCTTCAACCTGAAATAAGTTAAATTGAATCATTAAAATAACTAATTTCTTCCACAGATTCCACAGATTACCAAGAATAGAAATAAAATAGTCCTAGTTCTTACATGAAGTCTACTTTTAGCTTCCCTCCCACGAGTCAAGGTGATGACCTTGAAGAGTCTCGCCAGCACGAAGTAAAGGATCTCAACGACGCTGATGAAGGAAGCCCCCAGGAACAGCCCAGCAGCGCCGCCGAATGACACTGAAAAGAGACAATTGTTTTATATTCTATTCGAGTCACTAGTTCTCTCGAATCAGTGTGGTGAGAGAATTTTAAGGGCGCCTCAAAGAGGCTCCTTTCGTGCACTCGACACGTGTCTTCGAGTTTTTAGTTCTAGGACATGTCGGTTTCCTCACGATGTTTTCCTTCACCGTTTATGTCCATGGAATGTCTCATGTTTCTTAATTTCACTGGCGACCACATCTTTCAACCGCGTAACAGCAACTTTGGCCCACCTCAGTTGGTAGTAACGCTGCCTTCTGCGCTGTAGGTCGTAGGTTCGTTTCCCACCCAGGACAAACATTTGTATGACTAATATAGATCTTTCTTCTGTGTCCGGTTGTTAATATGTATTATATGTAGGTATGTATTCGCAAAAAAGTATATAGTATGTAGGTATAGCAGTTGTCTGGCTCCCATGATACAAGCTATGCTTAGCCTACTTTTGGTCTAGAAGGCGCTGCGTGAAATATCCACTAATATTATTATATTATTACTAGCTGCGCCTCGCGGTGTTACCCGCGGTGAATAAGTAATCCCACGGGAACACTGCATTTTTCCGGGATCAAAGTAGCCTACGTGTTAATCCAAGATATAAGCTATCTTGATACCAAATTTCATCCAAATCCATTCAGCCGTTTGAGCGTGAAAGAGTAACAAACATCCATACAAACTTTCACGTTTATAATATTAGTAGGATACAATTCAAACCCTGACCCCACGCGACCCTGGTCTGGATAAGTGAATAGACTCCAACCAATTTCAAAATAGTCAGATTTTAGCCTTCCTCAGCGTTGATAAGTACATTTGGTTGATCCCTGATCAGTTCAGACCAATACCCTGGCTCCCTGGTCACGTACCGACTAGATCTTGGAAATGGAAGACTATCTCCCTGGTGTATCGCGTGCGAGGCGCTTGCACGTTGTACTTGATCGAACCCTTGCCAGAGAAAACTCCTGTTTCCCTGTCAAATATTAGGAAAACTATGATTACTCCATAGTAATAACAAATATTGCTGAAGGAATGCTTCTACACAGTGGACAACTTTGTAAATTGTAATATTTTTAAGCTATTGCATAGCTTCTATCGCGGGCCTTGAGCGTGGAGACCGAATCCAGAAATTCCTTAACGAATAAAACCTAACACCCCCCACTCCGACCGGCACAGCGGTGATACTTTTTAGTTCCATCTATCGATAAATACCAGAACTTTTAATGACTTTTTGAAATATCACGCGCAATAGCTTTACCGCGGCAGTCTCCGAGTGCCACACGTCTTTTTTTTTTATGACATGTACTGAAAATTTAATTTTAAGCTATTTTTAAGTAAGTTAGGTTATATTTCAAACACGATTATGTATTGATTTTTTTGAATATACAAAATACAAATACAAATTCTTTTATTAATACAAAGTAAGGGTACAAATACGAGTAACTGTGAAAGCTCTGCCTCCTTCTTCTTTAATTGGTATATAGTTGAATTGGTTTTTATTATGACATTATTTTAATTTTCTATTGTATTTTATTGTAATTTTTTTAACTTTTATTATATTATTTGACTGTGTATATTGTGTAATTTTCATGACTGTGGTCTATGCAAAGTTTTTTTTGATATAAATTATACTTATAATTATTATTATTATAAAAAGCAATACGACTTGGGTCCTCCCCTACTTAGAACAAGACCCAAGTCACATCGTATACACCCGTAACGTGAAACGTGAAGGCGCGTCTTAAGTGCCTGTAAATTCACCGGAAACCCCACCTTCCAAACCGAAACATCGAGTCATCAACCTGCTTGGTAGCAGAAAAGGGTATGGCGGCAGTACTTCCCCGGAGTAAATTCATCGCAAACCGCACCTTCCAAATCGGAACATCGGACCATCAATCTGCTTGGCGGCAGAAATGGGTAATTCTTCGGGATGACCTTAACGCAAGTTCCGCTGCTGCTAAAATAAAGTTTACCACAACACATCGTCCCGGGAGTTCTCCCGGAAGATAGAGTACGTGCACTGAGGGCTACAGGCGCACTCCACGCCAGCGATGCTCGCCAGCTCAGTGCTGAAGCGAGCCAGACACGCCATACCAGACGTGGTGCACTGCGGACCACCTGGAATAACAGTCTCTAGATAGTTTACAACAATGTGGCTAGTTTTCTCTGTCTGCTTACTTCTTCTAAACTACGCAACTAATCCGCTCCCTTCTTTTACACTACTCAACTGATCCGCTTACTTGTTCTAAGCCACGCAACTGATCCGCTTACTTCGTCTATACTACGCAACTGATCCGCTTACTTGTTCTAAACCACGTAACTGATCCGCTCACTTGTTCTAAACCACGCAACTGATCCGCTTACTTCGTCTAAACCACGCAACTGATCCGTTTACTTCGTCTATACTACGCAACTGATCCGCTTACTTCGTCTAAACCACGCAACTGATCCGATTACTTGTTCTAAACCACATAACTGATCCGCTTACTTGTTCTAAAGCACGCAACTGATCCGCTTACTTCGTCTAAACCACGCAACTGATCCGTTTACTTCGTCTATACTACGCAACTGATCCGCTTACTTGTTCTAAATCACGCAACTGATCCGCTTACTTGTTCTAAAGCACGCAACTGATCCGCTTACTTCGTCTAAACCACGCAACTGATCCATTTACTTCGTCTATACTACGCAACTGATCCGCTTACTTGTTCTAAACCACGCAACTGATCCGCTTACTTGTTTTAAACCACGCAACTGATATACGGTTTTCACTAATAGAAAAAGCGATAAACGGGGATGGATATTATTTGCAAATGGCTGAAATTATGACTTTTGTCGAAAAACTGTTGCTACTTTCTGATTGCTAAGAGCACTCATTCGCATTTTCGTTGTAAATTCCACCCGTGCAAAGCCGGGATGGGTCAGGTAGTTCATTATTATAAAAGACTAAAACTTTATTAACCATTGAATAATATATAATTAAAATATTATTAAAAAAAAAAAAACCATTGAATACTCAGTTTTTGTTGTCTAGACATCAATCAGTCGACTTAGGATTAGAAGGTCGCGTGGAAAAGGAGTCAACCTTAACTTATAAGTATATAGGTAGTATATAGATAGGGTTTGAACAGGCGTCAAACTTATCGACAAGTACGCGTGACCTAATGTTTTGAATTGACGTTTCCAAGACATTTTTTATGAATTCTATGAAAATAAAGTTTTTGACTCACTGACTGACTGTAAGTCTGTTTAAACCTTATCTAGAAAATATGGTAGTAATAATCCGTAGCATAAATACCTTCATAGAAGTAGTAGAATGGTTTGCAGTTACAGTATTTCATCGCCACTTCGCTCCGGCACGACAGGCGACAAGTATTAGTACTGTACACCTGAAGAAGAAGCAAGATTAAGAAGATTAAGAAGAGCAATTATATGGCTATTTGACTGGCCTCGCAGCTTAGTTGGTTAGTAACCCTACCTTCTACGCTGTGGGTCGTAGGTTCGATTCCCACCCAGGACAAACATTTGTGTGACGAACATAGGTGTTTATTCTGTGTCTGGGTGTTAATATGTGTATGTATTTAAAAAAAAAGGATATACGTATTCTATCAGTCATCTGGTTTCCATAGTAGACGCTATGCTTACTTTGGGGCTAGATGGCGCTGTGTGAAATGTCCACCATTATTTATTTATTTATATATGGCTACTTTGGAGAGCAAGCTGGGTTCTCCATAACAATTTTTCTTATATTTTTTGACACGCTTTATTATTCAATTTAATTTATTAAATTTGCTAATGGTTGTGGTAATAAATATTAGTGGACATTTCACACAGCGCCATCTAGGCCCAAACTAAGCATAACTTCTACTATGGAAACCAGATGACTGATAGAATGCTTATAAACTTTTTTTTGTAAATACATACATATAAATACATATTAACACCCAGACACAGAACAAACATCAATTCTCATCACATAAATGTTTGTGCTGGGTGGGAATCGAACCCACGACCTAAAGCTCAGAAGGCTAACTAACCAACTGAGCTGCGAGGTCAGTCAGTATTCTGTCTATTTTCCTTCTGCGATTTGTTCATGAGTTCTAGAGGTTTCTAAGAGCTTCTATATCGTTCTAAGGGCTTCATACCTGTTTCCCTTTAGACGTGGGCTCATCTGTGTAGAGGCAGCCGCGACGCTTGGGCCTCAGCTCCCTGACGCCCTTGCCGCTGCCGCTCTCGATGACAGTCATCTCGGACTCACTCTTAAGACCCTTGACGACCCTTGACGCTGGAGACGTGATGTCCATTACGTCGTACGGCGAATGCACGTAGTACTGATTGGCAATCAATACAAATAAATAAAATTGGAGTGTTTGTTTGTAATCTTAAAATAACCGCTTTTTACTAAGTGCATATGGATGTACACGGTACATATAACAAAACAACATTTTTTTAAAATTTTTGTCTGTCTGTCTGTTTGTTCCGGCTAATCTCTGAAATGGCTGGACCGATTTTGACGGGACTTTCACTGGCAGATAGCTGATGTAACAAGGTGTAACTTAGGCTACTCTTCCAAGGGGTAAAATAGGAGGTGCGTGATAAAACCGAATTCACGCGGACGAAGTCGCGGGCAACAGCTAGTCGAAAATATAATTTAACGGCCAGGCTTTATTTATTTGTTATTTGTTGGTATTGTTATCGGAACACAACGTGAATGTACCACCGCTTGGGAGCAGAAATGGGTATGGTGGCAGCACTTGAGAGGAACTTATACTCACGTAACTGTCAGCGACCACTTCCGGCATTATGTAGCAGCTGAGCGCGGAGTACTTGCAAGTGACAGGGAACACTTTAGTGTCGTTAATATCCGCTTTGCTGGATAACAAAGTCAAAGTGATAATTCGATATAACCAAGCATATTAAAAAAACGTGGTTTGGTTAACCCATGTTTGGTTAAAAACCTTATCTATATATTTGGCACTGTAATGGTTAAGCAATCTAAAATAAGTCTTAGGGACACTCTTAATTATAAAGTTACATGTATTAAAATCTCTCTCTTCCATATTACATATTTTCGGTTAATAAAAATTAATGGAATTATTTATTTATTAACAGACTAAAGAATTAAGTACATAAATTACGAGGAGTTTAGTTAAATTAATTATATGAATTTAAAATATACAATCTTTATGTTAAAATTAATACTAAAGATATTGGTGGACATTGTCACACAGCGCCATCTAGCACCAAAGTAAGCTAAGCATAGCTTGTATCATGGCAACCAGACAACTGATATACATACTTATATACTTTTTGTAAATACATATAATACATATTAAAACCCAGACACAGAACAAACATGTATATTCGTCACACAAATATTTGGCGGGAATCGAACCCACGACCCTAAAGCGCAGAAGGCGGGGTTACTACCAACAGAGCTGTGAGGCCTTTCACAGATCAGAATAGATTTAGGAATACGTTTAAACTTTTTGCGTGGTAATGTGTGTGTGTATGTATGTGCGTGGCTGCGTGTGTCTGTGTGTGTGTATGTGTAAGTGTCTGTGTGTGTGTCTGTATGTGTTGTGTATGTTGTGTGTGTGTGTGTATGTGTAAGTGTCTGTGTGTGTGTCTGTATGTGTTGTGTATGTTGTGTGTGTGTGTGTGTGTGTGTGTGTGTGTGTGTGTGTATGAGTTTTAATGTGTGTTAATGTGTGTGTCTGATAGTGTGTGTGTCTGTGTGTGTCTGATAGTGTGTGTCTGTGTCGGTGTGTGTGTCTGTGTGTGTATGTGTGTCTGTGTCTCTGTGTGTGAATGTGTATTTGTGTATCTGTGTGTGTGAATTTGTGTGTGTGTGTGTGTGTATGTGTGTGTGTGTGTGTGTGTATGTGTGTGTGTGTGAGTGTATGTCTGTGCGTGTGTGTGTGTGTGTGTGTAAGGGCCAGTACTAACGAAATGGCGACATCGTCGATCGCTCTAGAGTTGGTGGTGAAACACACGCCGCTCTCCGTGATGACGGGCGTCCATTTGAAGAAGGCACTCTCTGAAGACCACGTCTTGCTGATTTCGTCGCTTGTCGGCATTACCTGATCAGATACCAAGAATTACTTACAGTTTCTTTCGGAAGGAGAAGCAAATGTGACAATATACGGGCGGTGCGAAAGGAGCAATCCAAAGTAGCAGTACAACTTGTGCTAAGTTCAGTACTGCCACCACACCTGGTAATCTGCCGGCAAGCAGTGATGCACTCGTGTTGCTGTGTTCCGGTGGAAGGGAGTGGGTGCCGGTGTAATTGCAGCCGCATGAGACGTAACATCCCCGTCTCGGGGTGATGGACGCGACGCAATGCTACTTGAGTCATCTCGTACTTTGGAGATGACTTGAGTGGTATTGCTGTTGTCTGTGGGCGGTGGTTACACTTAACATCAGCTGGGCCGGCAGCTCGTTCCATAACTTAAATCACTTAAAAAAAGGATAATAGACAGAAGATTACCGAAGATTTCTTGTGGGATGCGTGGCATTTTTTTATTTATTTAATAAAATTCCCAAGGACTGCCCACCTGGTGTTAAGTGGTAACCTCTGCCCATAACAACCAATGCGACTTGGGTCCTCCCCTACTAGGTGCGACAAGACCCAAGTCGCATCGTACGCGCCCGCAACTCTGAGACGTGTAGGTAGAATGTCTCATTTGCCTGTAATTTCACCGGCACCACAACTTTTAAACCGGAACACAATAACGGGAACGCGTTACTGCTTGACGGCAGAAATGGGTATGGTAGGTACTTCACCAGACGAACTTGGCGTGAGTTCTACTGCTGTTAAAATAAGGTTTGTCGCCTAATGTATCATGACAACTTACATCGACAACAAGCTGGTAGAGATCCACGTCCAGCTCTTCATCAGTATACTCCTGGTACTCTTCAAGGTACAGTATATCGGAGTTGGCCACCGCATGGACGAAACTACTGTAGTACTCATATCTCTCGCCAGATGGCTCTGTGTCCCAATAGTTCTTTATCACTTCCTGCAGTTTAGTGGGGTCTACGCGATTCTGAAATTAACAACTGAATAGACACAACTCAGTTCGTAGTGCAATGCTTTCTGCGCTGTAGGTCGTGGGTTCGATTCCCACCCAATGCAAACGTTGAGTGACGAATATAGATGTTCGTTCTGCGTCTGGGTGTTGATATGTATGTATTTACAAAAAGTATATAAGTATTATATCAGTTTTCTGGTTTCCGTGACTCAAGCTATGTTTAGCTTACTTTCGGGCTAAAGGGCGCTGTGTGAAATGTCCACCAATATTATTATGTTATTTTATTCATAATTAAAAGTGGCTATGGAGTCAACTATGAATTACCAAAAAGTCTACAGCACGAATGGAGACAAAACCTCTTTGCAGCAACCTCACAGTTGCCAGCATTCGTCCGGATTGTACTAAAAAGGTTATAAATCTTACAAACCTTCATACACACTGTGATGGCGGGCAGGCTGAATCGCCAGGAGCGGAAATCTTTCTCCAGGGTCACGACCGTGGGGCTCTCATTGTAGCGCTGCAGCTGTCCAAGGGACACATCCAAAACGCCGTAACAAGCCAGCCCTAGCGCCAGGCACCAAACTAACCTGGCGATGGATGACACACATTGGATAAACCCAGCCATGTTTAACTGTGCGTCAATTTTTTTATGTGATACAGTTAAAGGACGAAAGCCCACCAACCAGGTGTTACGTGGTAACCTCGGCCCATAACAACCGATGAAAGGTGTGGTGACTGGTGAAATTACAGGCACATGAGACATTCCACCTACACGTCTCAGAGTTACGGGCGCATACGATGCGAATTGGGTCTTGTTGTACCTAGTAGGGGAGGATCTAAGTCGCATCTGTAACTCTGAGACGAGTAGGTGCCTGTAACTTCACCGGCAACCACACCTTCCGGAACACAGTAACGCGAGTTACTGCTTGGTGGCAGAAATGGTCATGTTGGCAGTAATTCCCCGGACGAATTTGGTGTGAGTTCTACAGCTCTAAATCCGTTCTGTCCAAAAATGGGGGGGGTGGGGTGGGTTACAGACGGTGTAGTTACCTTTCCGCCCAGTGCCTCCTCGGTACAGCTATATGCCTGAACCCATGTATCCCTGTCTCCAGGCAGAAGTCCCTCGCGAACCCAACCGCTGGAGCTGTAACGTCACCGCAAGACCCCTCAGACTTTGGACCTCCGTAAGACATCATCGGTTCCTTCTTGACTGAAGACTTAACTGGCCTCACAGCTCGGTGCCTTCAATGCTGGTTGTGGGTTCGATTCCAGGACAAATATGTATGTATTATCCACATTCACATTCAGGAGTTTTATTTGCATTCCCTGATTTGGTTTTTGTATATATTATTATTTATTATTATTTTTATATAGTTTTTTGTTTTTTTTTATATTTTTGTATTCGTAGATCGCAAAAATGCTATCACTTCGGCCAATAGCGATTGTGAATTGAGAACAACCGTACACACAAATTAAAAATAAAATTTCGACTACCCACTTTTGTATTTTTTTCTCGTGCTGACTTTGTTTAATTTGCTTATTTTCCTATTATAATAAAATGTTTATAGATTAAGACACCAATAATTAAATTAAACATGTAAGGAAGGGCGAAACTATCTAATACAAGTATTTCATAGTTAAAAGGTAGTTTCAAATTTGTTGATTTTTAAATATTAAGCTAATGATAATAAAAAAAAATGTATTTTGTATGTATGTAACACGAGATGAAGCCGCCAGGCTGTCGGCAAGTCATCGGGGGCGCTGTGTTGTATGATTTTAATGTATGTTCGCAATATGCTGACATATTAGCGTTAAAAGCATATTCATGTTACGTTCAAATAATCTATACAAATATATAAAATTGGAAGTGTCTGTTTGTAATATTAAAATAACTGCTTTTTACTAACTATGGATGTATACACGGTACATATACCAAAACAACATTTTTTACAATTTTTGTCTGTCTGTTTGTTCCGGCTAATATCTGAAATAGCTGCACCGATTTTGACGGGAGTTTTACTGGCAGATAGCTGATGTAACAAGGAGTAACTTAGGCTACTTTTCCGAGGGGTCAAATAGGGGTGAGTGATGAAACTGAATTCCACGCGGACGAAGTCGCAGGCAACAGCCAGTATGTAATAACACTGGTACTTCATTGTTCCCCTCCGTAACCTACTTTAACGCGAAGTTATCGTGACAAACGCGATTCTGGTCACCGGTGCAATTACATAGGGCCAACACGCAATAATGCAATGGATTACCTACAAACGATTCACCAGTGCAAAATACTTTATTATACATTTTTTGTAAATCTATACAAATAAATAAAAATGGAGTGTCTATTTGTAATCTTAAAATAACCGCTTTTTACTAAGTGCATATGGATATTACACGGTACATATACCAAAACAACATTTTTTTACAATTTTTGTCTGTCTGTCTGTTTGTTCCGGCTAATCTCTGTAATGGCTGGACCGATTTTGACGGGACTTTCACTGGCAGATAGCTGATGTAACAAGGAGTAACTTAGGCTACTTTTCCGAGGGGTAAAATAGGGGTGCGTGATAAAACCGAATACCACGCGGACGAAGTCGCGGTCAACAGCTAAGTTATGAATAAAATTTGAATGGCCCCTCCAGTCAGTGGGTTTTTGAAGACACTACAGTATTCAGAGATCCACCTGCGATCACGGGTCCTTTATTACAAAAAAATGGATTTTTAGTAGATAAGGATTTAAGTATACACCAGTAAATAAAGGGTATCTATTAAGGTATATATATATATATATATTAAGGTATATATTAACATCCTTGAATACGTAGGAAACTCTGCCAGTTAAGATAATAAAACCATTATAATGTGAAATAAATTTATTTGGATTAAAATGTACAACAATAAATTATTCGTCTCATTATATTATTATTAATAACTATAATAATAATCGTTTATTTCAGACAAATCAAGAAAATTTAATTAATTTATTTAGATTTAATCAGAATTAAAATTACAATAAATAATAAAATCTAATAAAATAAATAAAACATTGTCACTTTCACGCTCAAACGGCTGAATGGATTTGTATGTAATTTGGTATCAAGATAGCTTATATCCTGGATTAACACATAGGCTACTTTGATCCAGGAAAAGTGCAGTGTTCCCGCGGGATTACTTATTCACCGCGGGTAACACCGCGGGGTGCTGCTAGTAATATTATATGGTCTACATTATTAAAATATATAAATGTTTAAGGCTTCTCAACCCATCCCAGACGCCCTCTGCTCAGCACCACCATTAGTACATCTTCGTCCGCGGGTTCGATGCTCGGCGCGACGCGCGGGGTCCGCCTTCGTCTCGGTTTTGATTCTAACGCTGTTATTAAATAAATACATGTATTAATTTATATTGTTGGTTTATTTCAGTGATTATTTTGGCATATGCACAATCACCCATAAATACATAAAGATATAGGCGTGTGCTGTGTGCTGTGTGCTGCGTGCTGTGTGCTGCGTGCTGTGTGCTGTGTGCTGTGTGCTAAGTACTGCGTGCTAAGTGCTGCGTGCTGCGTGCTGTGTGTTGCGTGCTGCGTGCTGTGTGCTGCGTGCTGTGTGCTGTGTGCTGTGTGCTAAGTATTGCGTGCTAAGTGCTGCGTGCTGCGTGCTGTGTGCTGTGTGCTGCGTGCTGCGTGCTGTGTGCTGCGTGCTACGAGCTGCGCGCTGTGTGCTGCATGCTGTGTGCTGCGTGCTGCGTGCTAGGTGCTGCGTGCTGCGTGCTGCGTGCTGTGTGCTAAGTTCTGCGTTTTGCGTGCTGCGTGCTGTGTGCTAAGTGCTGCGTGCTGTGTGCTGTGTGCTAAGTGCTGCGTGCTGCGTGCTGCGTGCTAAGTGCTGTGTGCTGTGTGCTGCGTGCTGTGTGCTAAGTGCTGCGTTTTGCGTGCTGTGTGCTAAGTGCTGCGTGCTAAGTGCTGCGTGCTGTGTGCTGTGTGTTGCGTGCTAAGTGCTGCGTGCTGTGTGCTGCGTGCTGCGCGCTGCATGCTGCGTGCTGCGTGCTGTGTGCTGTGTGCTCTCCCGATCAATCGTCTACGGAACACTTTATAGTTTAGTACATACCGCTGCCGCTGCAGCGCTGTGATCGCTAGCTGTGCGAGAGGGAGGAACAGCGCGACCGCCTCACGAGCGAGCAGGACGACAACACAAGATGCAAAGCCGCTAGCGAACAGTAAACCACCGTTATGTACCGATCTATCCAGTTAGTTATTACTGTTTTGCAATCCTGAAATATGTAAAAATCAAAGTTTCAAAGATTTCAATAAAGAAATGGGTTGAATACTTTTATTAGAATGATATAATGATATTTGTTGAAAAAAAAATACCCCAAAGTAAGCTAATCATAGCTTTTATCATGGGAACCAGACAACTGATACACATACTTGTAAATGTTTTGTTAATACATACATACGTATCAACACCCAGACACAAAACAAACGTTTATATTCGTCACACATATGTTTGTCCTGAGTGGGAATCGAACCAATGGCCTACAGAAGGCAGAGACACTGCCGACTGAGCTGTGAGGCTTGTCAGTAATAACATTAACACCCAGCCGCAGAAAAGACATGTTCGACACAAAAACGTTTGACCTAGGTGGGAATCGAACCCACGACCTACACTACAAAAGGCCGGATACTACCGACTGAGCTTTGAGGCCAGTAAATACTTATTAACATTAACACTCAGACACAGAAAAGACATGTTCGACACAAAAACTTTTGACCTGGGTGGGAATCAAACCCACGACCTACACTACAGAAGGCCGGATACTACCAAGTGAGCTATGAAGCCAGTAAATACTTATTAATATTAACACCCAGACACAGAAAAGAACATTTTCGACACACAAATGTTTGACCTAGGTGGGAATCGAACCCACGACCAACACAACAGAAGGCAGGGACACTACCGACTGAGCTGTGAGGCTTGTCAGTAATAACATTAACATCCAGATACAGAAAAGACATGTTCGACACAAAAACGTTTGACCTAGGTGGGAATCGAACCCACGACCTACACTACAAAAGGCCGGATACTACCGACTGAGCTTTGAGGCCAGTAAATACTTATTAACATTAACACTCAGACACAGAAAAGACATGTTCGACACAAAAACTTTTGACCTGGGTGGGAATCAAACCCACGACCTACACTACAGAAGGCCGGATACTACCAAGTGAGCTATGAAGCCAGTAAATACTTATTAATATTAACACCCAGACACAGAAAAGAACATTTTCGACACACAAATGTTTGACCTAGGTGGGAATCGAACCCACGACCAACACAACAGAAGGCAGGGACACTACCGACTGAGCTGTGAGGCTTGTCAGTAATAACATTAACATCCAGATACAGAAAAGACATGTTCGACACAAAAACGTTTGACCTAGGTGGGAATCGAACCCACGACCTACACTACAAAAGGCCGGATACTACCGACTGAGCTTTGAGGCCAGTAAATACTTATTAACATTAACACTCAGACACAGAAAAGACATGTTCGACACAAAAACTTTTGACCTGGGTGGGAATCAAACCCACGACCTACACTACAGAAGGCCGGATACTACCAAGTGAGCTATGAAGCCAGTAAATACTTATTAATATTAACACCCAGACACAGAAAAGAACATTTTCGACACACAAATGTTTGACCTAGGTGGGAATCGAACCCACGACCAACACAACAGAAGGCAGGGACACTACCGACTGAGCTGTGAGGCTTGTCAGTAATAACATTAACATCCAGATACAGAAAAGACATGTTCGACACAAAAACGTTTGACCTAGGTGGGAATCGAACCCACGACCTACACTACAAAAGGCCGGATACTACCGACTGAGCTTTGAGGCCAGTAAATACTTATTAACATTAACACTCAGACACAGAAAAGACATGTTCGACACAAAAGTTTTTGACCTGAGTGGGAATCGAACCCACGACCTACACGACAGAAGGCTGGATACTACCGACTGAGCTGTGAGGCTTGTCAGTAATAACAATAACACCCAGACACAGAAAATACATTTTCGCCACACAAATGTTTGACCTAGGTGGGAACGAATCTACGACCTACAGAACCGAAGGCGGGCAACCGACTGAGCTGTGGGGGGAAATATTTACTTACACTTTGGTTCGCATCAGCTATTGTACAGTTATCAGGGTAGTAACTGGAACCACAACACGACCAAGGTGGCTTCATTGTATCATGTAGGGTAGTGCTGGAAATAAAAAATGTCTAAAATAATAATAAAATTAAATTAAATTGATTTTTCTTATGTGATACTGTTACGGACCGAGCCGACGGCCCACCTGGTTAAGTGGTAACCTCTGCCCACAACAAACGAAGCACTTGGGTCCTCCCCTACTAGATACGACAAGACCCAAGTCGCATCGTATGTCAAAGTCAAAAACTTTATTTCCATAGAATTCATAAAGAAATGGCTTGGAAACGTCAATATTCAAAACATAAGGTCACGCGTACTTATCGATAAGTTTGATGCCTGTTCAAACCCTATCCGACCCTCCGTTGGGAGAACAGACAAGAAACCCCTAAAGGAGGGCTTCCTTTTTTAGCGAGCGCGATCCTTGTAACAATCTTACTTAGACCTATGTTACATTTATGACTACATTATGTTCTTCTTCTTTATCTTCTGACTTACTTTTTGACGTCACAGCATTGGAAGAGAAGGCGTAGAGCATGCGTCCACTGTCCATCGCTTTCTTGAAGACCTTTCTGTACAAAACAAAATATTTTTTCGGTAGTAGTAATTTAAATTTAATCATTAATTTTTAATCACAGCTATGGAAAACATGGGAGTCCGAAATAAATGATTATTATTATTATTATTATTATTATTATTATAATCTTCGGAAAGAGCAGAAGGATGGGTAGAGCTGGAAAAGTAAAATATTTAAATTAATAATAAAATAAAATTCTCTTATTTTTATGCGATACAGTTAAGGAACGAGCCGACGGCCCACCTGATGTTAAGCAATAATATTTGCACATAACAAAAAGAGAGACACTATCAGACCTGAGGCTCCTTGCAGAATACGTACCTCAATCAAATTTGAAGAGAAATAGTAGGTCAGGGCGCATTCTAATAGCAACAGTAGCAGCACTATCGTAGAGTACTGAAACATACACATTCGAATAATAGTAAAGAAACAATAATCTATACAAATAAATACAATTGGAGTGTCTGTTTGTAATATTAAAATAATCGTTTTTTACTAAGTGCTATGGATGTATACACGGTACATATACCAAAACAACATTTTTTACAATTGTTGTCTGTCTGTTTGTTCCGGCTAATATCTGAAATGGCTGGACCGATTTTGACGGGACTTTCACTGGCAGATAGGTGATGTAACAAGGAGTAACTTAGGCTACTTTTGCGAGGGGTAAAATAGGGGTGCGTGACAAAACCGAATTCCACGCGGAGCAACAGCTAGTTTAAATATATAACTTTAGTTTTATTTTGAATTACCATAAATAGCAGGTATTGTGATCTGCTGATAACACCGTAGAAGCCCATGGACGCTATGGAGAAGGCGGCTAGGGCGAGGGTCGCAGCACCAGCACTGTTCTGTACGGACACCACTTGTGGGGGGAGCAGCGCCTGGAATACGCAGGCGTTAGAAGCGGGTAGTACTGCCACCACGCCATTCCAATCTCCAAGCCAATTTTAATCTATATAAATAAATTGAATCACCGAAATGTTTGTACGCGCATAACTTCCAAATGACTGAATCAAATTGGATAAATCTTTCTTCTGTGTTTTCGTTATTGTCAGGAGACGGTTTGTATGAAAAAAAATATAAAAAATTTTAAATATTTAAAATAAAAATCTTAAACTTTAGACAGTATTGACGACAAAAAAATATGGCGGTACGAAGTTTGCCGTGACAGCTAGTATATAATGTTTATTTATTTATTAAGTACACAAACATCATATACATTAAACAATTAACAATTGGACAGGCCTGCTCAGTTGGTAACTCTGCCTTCTGCGCTTTAGATCGTGGGTTCGATTCCCACTTAGGAGGGACATTGATGTTTGTCCTGGATGGGACCCAGGACAAACATTTGTTAAGAATATTTCTAGTTTTGACAAACTTTTCGTCTGGTCGGTTGAGAATCAGTACAGTTGAGTTGATTTGGAAATGCTACGTTTCCTCTACACTGCGTCTACGCCGTAGATGAAGCTACGCACACAACATAATTACGTATTTTCTGATGAATTTGAATTTGTTGTGAAATTACAAAATCCTGACGTAAAATATTAATATATATTAAATAATAGATTAATAAATATTAAATAATACATTAATATATATCGAATAAAATATTATTATTAAATATTAATAATTTATGTTTTAAAACTCGAATCTATGACATTATTCCACTCATAGTCATCATGATCGTGTTGCGTCCGCCACTACGAGACATGAAGATGTAATGTCTTGTGTGTGTAATTTCACCGGCACTAACAAACACCCTTCAAAAGACAACAAGGAAATTTGATGACAAAATGTGTATGCTAGCATTATTTCCCCGGAATCGGAAACAATGTCTCAATTTACCCCACCAATTTACATAATTGCTACAGATATTTTGACCGCGGAATACCTAATTTCATAATGGTTGTTGCTCGAATATCATGTTAAATATTTTAATAGCTAATAATAGGTATGGCATGATACAAAATACTTCCGTTATCTGGGTCAGAACTCAATGAAAGTACGATTACACCGACAATGGATGACCTAGATGCTGGAAATTCAATACGTCTACATTAATAGTCATATTTGACTAGCCTCAAAGCTCAGTTGGTAGTAACTCTGCCTTCTACGCTTGAGGTCGTGGGTTCGATTCCCACCCAGTACAAACTATGTGTGACGAATATAGATGTTCTGAAATAACAGTAATCGTGTTGTTAGGCATAAAATGTGTCTCGAATCCGTACAACATAGATTAAAGCTATCAGATAAATTACCTGAAGTTATTGGCCCGAAGTTATTCAATAAACTACCTTTACATATCAGGATGATAAAGTGTGACGATTTATAAAGTGAGTATTTGGCCACAGACTACACTTGGTTTGAAAAAGAGGGCAGCGATTAAGTATGTTACCACATTTACTATGCATGCCTATTAATTCCTTTTACTTTTATTTTTAATTTTAGTCAAACACCTGAATAATATATCAATATAGTATCAAAGATATGTATTTTTTAAATAATATGGATATTTTGTTTTTTTTTGTTTTATTTGTTTTGTTTTGTTGTTTTTTTTTATTTGATATTTTGTTTCCGAATGCCCAATAGATCTACTAAGACCCATTTCAAGGTTATCCATTCATTACCGGACACCCTGTATTTATATATATAAATAATTTTTAACGAAGCCTAATATAAATAATGGGTTAGAAATCCCCCGTACCGTGATCGAACGAAGTCAGAGCATGACACATCTTGGCACCGAGCTGTATCCGATCTATGGGGTGACCCAATTTACGTAGGTTGGTAGTGTTACAAAATATAGTTCAAATATGGTTTTAAGTAAAAAGAGAGCATGGTGGCCTAGTGGTACTGACCCGGAGTTTTAAACCGGAGGTTTCTGGTTCAAATCCCAGAGTGCACCTATGAGATTTTAGCTTGAAAGATTTATGTGCGCAATCAACGTTCTCAAAACAGTGAATATAGTTTAAAAATCAGGATAGAAATACTAAATTTGTATATCACAAAAAAAAAATTCAATCCTTATCAAAAATTGTGAAGTTTTTAAGAATTGCTGAACGTATTGTCGTATTGAACGTCCAATTCTTAGGTGGCTCGCACACTACGCGAGGATTCGTACCAGCGACCTTCAGATTTAAACTCCAGGGGTTTGCACCACTGGACCTCAACACTAAAATCTACAGCCTTAAGTGAGTAACACTTTATAAGAATGGAAACTTTAAAAAAAAAAAAGGTTAAAAAAATGATTTTTAATACTATTTATTTTGTATAACATACCTTCAGAGACGGCATTCCTGATTGTTTTATGACGTCTGAGAGTGTACCCGGAGAGCAGATGGCCCACAGAGACACTACAAACAGGAGTAGGCAGAAAACCTGGAATATTTTTGTATATATTAATATTTTCGTCCAGGGAAGTAAAGTCATCACATATATTTCTGCCGCCAAGCAGAAACACTGAGTAAAAGACTAAGTAAAAAAAATTGACTGAAGTAATTAAAGGCCGGAAATTGCAGCCGCATGAGACGTAACATCCCCGTCTCGGGGTTATGGACGCGACGCAATGCTACTCGAGTCATCTCGTACTTTGGTGGGGAGGACTTGAGTGGTATTGCTGTGGCGGTTGCCACTTAACATCAGGTGGGCCGTCAGCTCGTTATAACAGCTACATTAAATAAAAAAACTAGTGGGTTCCATCATAGTTCAATACATTTTCTCACCATAACGAGAAAGTTGAAAGTCCCAACTAAGCACGCCGCCGATTTAGACGCCGCTCCAGTTTTTATTGACATTATCTGCAAAAATAAAAAAGTCTTGATCATAACTGATGTGCGCATTACATTGTTACAAGGATCGTGCTCACGAAATAAGGAAGCACTCCATTAGAGGTTTCTTGTCTATTCCCACGGAGGGTCGGATAGGGTTTGAACACGCGTCAAACTTAGCGATAAGTACGCGTGATCTTATGTATTATTGACGTTTCCAAGACATTTCTTTATGAATTCTTTAATGGCTTTGACACTGCAAAAACTGAAGTTAACAGTGTTAAGCTAATAAAAAGAAATATTCAGGAACGTAATATTAAAAAGTATGAAATAATACCCAAAAAAAAACAGGAAATAGTTCTAATAAAAACTAGACAAAAATAAAATTGAGTAATTAAATAAAATTAACAATATTAAAAGGCAAAATTCTAAGAAATAATAGGAACTACTTAATACTTCATAGCAATGCTCCAAGCGCCTGCAAATAAGTCACATTTCCAGGACTGTGCAAGTACCAACTTGTCCTATATAATTGACACGCCATGCGTGCCTGTAATGCGTTCCCACGGGACTCGAAATCATTACGAATTCAAAAGGTATAATATGGGTGAATTAACGGTCATTCACCTTAGGGCTCCAACAGACGAGCCTTTTATTCGTAACAGCATAATTTTCAGGCAGTAGAACTAACGCCAAGTACTGCCACCATGCCCATTTCTGCCGCCAAGCAGTGATGCTACTGTGTTCCGGTTTAAAAGATGTGGTTGCCGGTGAAATTACAGACACATGAGACATTCCACGTCTCAGAGTTACGGGCGCATGATGCGATTTGGGTCTTGAGCCTAGTAGGGGTGGACCCAAGTCGCATGGATTGATATGGGTCGAGTTTACCACTTAACACCAGGTGGGCCGTCGGCTCGTTCCGAAACTGTAGCTCATAAAAAAACGCAATACAAACCTCAATCTTCTTTCACTGCACAACTTTTTCTTATCACACTGTTTTGAAATATAGAAGATAATACTTTATTGACCACCATACATGGAAACTTAAAGATTGATATTTAAGGCTCAGGTAACACAAAGGGCGGCCTTATCGCTAACAACGATTTCTTCCGGGCAACCTTTCAATACATTTCAATAATAATCAATCACTTTGTAAATACTTTCAAACAAATTCGAAATAATAATATTAACTTACTATTTCTGATCGGTTTTTAAAAGCCTATTTATCGTAAATTCAACTTAGAGACAAGCAGCGTAGCATGTTACTCGCTTCTACGACATACCGCGAACGACTGAAGGCCTGTCTTGAAACATGCGCGGCTCTTGTCACTGAGTGATTAAAGGATTAAAGTGCGCCTCAAATAGGCTCCTTTTGTGCACTTGAAACGAATCTGAAATTCACATGTCGGTTTCCTTACGAAATTTTCGTTGTAAGTTTTTTTTTTGTTATGTAGTTACGGAACGAGCCGTCGGCCCACCTGGTGGTAAGTGGTAACCTCGGCCCATAACAACCGATGCGACTTGGGTCCTCCCCTACTACGTACGACAATACCCAAGTCGCACCGTATGCGCCCCTAACTATGAGACGTGTAGGTGGAATGTCTCATGTGCCTGTAATTTCACCGGCAACCACACCTTTCAAACCGGAACACAGTAATGCGAACGCGTTACTGCTTGGTGGCAGAAATGGGCATGGTGGCAGTACTTCCCCGGACGAAATTGGCGAAAGTTCTACTGCTCTTAAAAAAAAGTTTTGATATTCCAAACTTTATAACAAATAATATTTCTTTTCAGTGAAAATTAGCCTGGATTCAACCTAGTGACCTTTGGATTGAAACTGGGGTGAAGATGCACTGTTATTCAAAGTCAAAAACATTATTTCCATAGAATTCATAAAGAAATGACTTGGAAACGTCAATAATATTCAATACATAAGGCCACGCGTATTTATCGCTAAGTTTGATTCAAACTGAGGCAAAGTAACGCGGATTCATCACTGCTTGGCGGCAGAAATGGGTGTGGTGGCAGTACTAACCCGGATGAACTTTCCACAAGTTGTAATGCCTGAAATATATTTAGATATTTAGAGAGAAGCTCGATGGTCAGCTGTTCAAATTAAGTTATTTTTTATATGAATAAATTACGAAATGGGTATATAGCTCACCTTATGTTAAGTAAACTCTGTCCATAAATAAAGTAATATGACTTGGGTGCTCCCATAAACCTGTATCACTAATAATAATTACACACAAAAAATAAATAACAATATTTATTGATTAATACATTATTCACACATTCTTTCTTTATTCTTTATTGTACACAAAAAAAATTATATAAATTATCTTAAAGAAAAAACATGTACAAAGGCGAGCTTATCCCTAAAAAGAGTTTTCTTCCAGCAAACCTTTGAGGCTAGAAAATGGTTGTCATCGAAAGGTGGGTATAATGTGTACACTTAGGTACACGAAAACACATACATATTGTATATAAATAAATACATACAATAACGATATAAGTAAATGTAAATACATTAATGAAAAAGTAAATTTGACAAGTTAAGAAAGTGCTCTTTTACTTTTTTTTATGTCATTGAAGTGACGGAACGAGCTGATGGCCCACCTGATGTTAAGTGGTAACCGCCGCCCATACACAACAGCAATACCACTCAAGTCCTCTCCACCAAAGTACGAGATGACTCAAGTAGCATTGCGTCGCGTCCATCCCCCCGAGACGGGGATGTTACGTCTCATGCGGCTGCAATATCACCGGCACCCACTCCCTTCCACGGGAACACAGCAACACGAGTGCATCACTGCTTGCCGGCAGATTACCAGGTGTGGTGGCAGTACTTCTCGTGAACTTAGCACAAGTTGTACTGCTACTTTAAGGCCACCAAGCGTTAGATGATACATTAGAATTAAATAGAAAATAATGTTATTAAAATTTTTTCTAGATTTCAATATCCACCCTGGTCGGAAGACCTGACTTCTTCCAACTTCTTCTGAGAAATGGTGGTGGGCGTAGGAGCGGACTTTCGTGCGTTCTGAAACGAAAAGTAATCAGGGAGAGTTAAATTTGACAGTCAGTAGAACCTATGCCAAGTTCGTCCGGGAGTACCGCCACCATACCCATTTCTGCCGCCAAGCAGTGACGCATTCGCGTTAGTGTTCCGGTTTGAAAGGCATAGATGCCGGTGAAATTACAGGCACATGAGACATAGACCCTTAGCAGAGCATAAGCTATTCAATAGTCCATATTAATGATTTATTATTATAACATTTGCGAGACGGGCAGTCATGTTTGTTCTGTGTATGGGTGTTAATATGTATTATATGTGTGTACTAGCTGTTGCCCGCGACTTCGTCCGAATGGAATTCGGTTTTATCACGCACCCCTATTTTACCCCTCGGAAAAGTAGCCTAAATTACTCCTTGTTACATCAGCTATCAGTGAAAGTCTCGTCAAAATCGGTCCAGCCGTTTTAGAGATTAGCCGGAACAAACAAACAGACAGACAGACAAAATTAGTAAAAATTTTGTTTTGGTATATGTACCGTGTACATCCATATGCACTTAGTAAAAAGCGGTTATTTTAATATTACAAACAGACTCCAATTTTATTAATTTCTATAGATGAATTGAATTTAATATAAGTAGTAAGTGAAGATCTTTGACACCCTTATTTTAAGCAAATAAATTGTTTGATTAATCGATTTCTTTCACGCATTTCATATTTTCTTTAGCGTACCTTCAAAATGTCTTACCATGGCGGACTTTATGAAGTGCTCATGTCTGATCAGGTGTGTGAAGGTGGCCCATGTATGCACGCTGCAGTGGTGGTCCCCCTTGGGCGCGGTGGACACTACCCCCCGGAGGTATTGACGGTATTTAAAACCGTGCCATTTCCCGAAGGTCAGCCCCGCGCCGCTGTCACCCTTGCAGACAGCGGTGCCTGACACAAAACATATAGCAATAACAATTTAACGTCTTTTTTAAGGTAATATTGGTGGACAATTCACACAGCGCCATCTAGCCCCAAAAATAAGCATAGTTTGTTTAATAAGAACCGGACAATTGATATACACATAAATATTAAAATCAGACACAGAATAAACATCTATATTCGTCACACAAATGTTTGTTCTGGGTGGAAATCGAAGGCACCCACTCCCTTCCACGGGAACACAGCAACACGAGTGCATCCCTGCTTGCCGGCAGATTACCAGGTGTGGTGGCATTACTCCCCCGGGTGAACTTACCACAAGTTGTACTGCTAAATTCTTGGTTAATGTATTTTGTTTCAATTTTCATGTATTTTTATGGATAGTGTAAATGTTTTTCTTCTTGGTGCCATACTTAGTACCAGAAATGAAACAGATAGTGGTTTGGCCGGATACCGGATATCGGATATTGGGCAAGCTACAAGGCTGGAGAGCCGGATATCCAGTTACCAGTATTCGGTCCTTTATCGCGTTACACTATTAATAAAACATTTTTGACGTGCAATTATAAAAATAAACTGTGTCCATAACTTATTGTGGTATGATTTGCCTTGTGTAAAATAATCAATTTTTTTTGAATTTTACCATCCGGTATCCGGCCGGATAGAGCAAACAAGGCCGGATACCGGATAGTAACCGGATATCCGTTTCATCTCTACTTAGTGCCACTTCATGGCATACTTAGTAGGTACTTACCGTTAGTATAGCCGGCGCAGATCTTGTCCCCCGTGATGTACTCCCTGAAGCCGGGCGGTGAGTCGCGCACGCACTGCTCGATGCTGATGATGGGGAGGTTCGCCGACAGCAGAGTGGGCGACGGCCGGCCGTCTTCCGACACCAGACCCCAACCGGCTACCTGAACACAATGTCCAACATATATATATATATATATATTACTATTATAAAACATACACTCGACTATGCATTCTTCCTTTCTCTCTCTCCCTCTCTGCTCCTCTCTCTTTCCCCCTCTCTTTCTTCTTCTCTCCCACTCTTTCCCCCAGATGGGGAGAAGAAAGGTCCAGATCACCCTCATCCTCCCCTTCCCCCTTGCCCTCGCTCTCCCAGTCTCTCTCCCCACTCCCTACCTCTCTTTCTCCATCTCTTCCCCATATATCCCTCACTCTCCCCCTCCCCCTTTCCCTCACTCTCCCCCATCTCTCACATCTCTCCCTCACTCTCCCTCTCCTCTTTCCCTCACTCACCAATCTCTTTCTCCCCCATATCTCCCCATCTCTCTCCATGTGTCACTCCTTCTCTCACCCCTCTCCTCCTATCTCACTCTCTCTCTCTCTCCCTCCCCGACGCTGTACCCATCAGTTAGGTACCTCCCCCAGCGACGGTGGCTGCAGCTGCTCCGAGTCGAACTGGTAGTCGAAGTCGAGACACACGGGGGACACGTTCACGTCGAACGCGAAGGGGTCCCGTGTGAACACGAGCGCTATGTCCTCCTGGAAATTGGTCGCCACGCCCTGATACCGGGGTGGGATTACAATCTCTTTCACCTGGAAATGAGAAATGAATACATTCACGGACTAAACGGACTTCACGGATTAAGTATTATGACTGGCCACATAGCTCAGTTGGTTAGTAACCCTACCTTCTGCGATGTAGGTCGTGGGTTCGATCCCCACTCAGGACAAACATTTATGTGACATTTATAACATTGATGTTTATTCTGTGTCTGGGTGTTAATATGTATTATATGTATGTATTGTATGTAATGTATGTATTGTATGTAATGTATGTATTGTATGTAATGTATGTATTGTATGTAATGTATGTATTGTATGTAATGTATGTATTTACAAAAGAAAAGTATATAAGTATGTATATCAGTTGTCTGGTTTCCATGATACAAGCTATGCTTAGCTTACTTTGGGGCTAGATGGCGCTGTGTGAACTGTCCACCATTATTATTATTATTATTAATATTAATCAATATTGCACGCTTGAGTCGCTGTATATGTCTAATGTAGCACGATTTACGCAATAAATGAATTTGAATTGGACTAAGGCCGGATGTTTAGATACACTAAATAAATAAATATTGGTGGACATTGTCACACAGCGCCATCTAGCCCCAAAGTAAGGTAAGTATAGTTTGTATTATGGGAACCAGACAACTGACTATACATACATCTTTTTTGTAAAAACATACATATCTATATATATATAAAAGAAAGTCAAAAAAAACATAATTATATCAGAATTATGTTTTTTTTGTTAATATATACATATTAACACCCAGACACAGGATAATCACGTATATTCGTCACACAAATGTTTGTCGCGGGTGGGAATCGAATCGACGACCTACAGCGCAGAAGGTAGAGTTACTACCAACTAAGCTGTGAGTTCTGTCACATAGTACAAGCTATGCTTAGTTTGGGGCTAGATGGCGCTGTGTGAAATGCGCCCCAAACTAAGCATAGCTTGTACTATGGGAACCAGACAACTGATATATATCTATTCTTATTTGTAAATACGTACATTTAATACATATTAACACCCAGACATCTATGTTCGTCACACAAATGTTTGTCCTAGGTGGGAATTGAAACCACGACCTACAGCGCAGAAGGTTCCAACTGAGCTATGAGGCCAGTCCAAGTACTCACGTCACATCGCTGCGCCTTCTCGTCGTTAGAGTCATTCCAAGGTCTATATATCTTGCCGACTGCCACAGCGTAGTTCTCTGCTGGCAGCAGCTTTTCCACGTCATTCCAGAAGCAATGAGCAGCTGGAAAGCCGCAAGAGCAGATTTACTTGTTATAACTAGAAAGTACCTGGAGTTATTTATTTATTTACATCACACACATAAGGGCTTACACGTACGTATATACACCAAAGCGCCCAGATACTAAAACTAGAACAACACTATTAAAATTATCATACAAAAATAAAAACTTATGAGGTTCTTAATGTCAAATTAAAAAATAATGAAAATATAATAGTCATCGTAGTAATAGCAATGCCATACAATAATGACAATAGAAACATAATGAATACATGAAATAAAAAATGAACAATATAAAATAAGATCACAAATTCAAATAATATAATTAAAAATGTCAACAACTTATAAATACAAAAATTAAATGTCAATAGTTTGAATTTAAAAATGAAGTTAGCAAACGATTAAGCTTATTGAAGCTGTCAACGAATACGTCAGCTTCAGAGAATAAAAAGCACGCGGCGTTGGTGCAGCTGCGCCAGCGCGCGTCCTCACTCCAGTCAATGGTGCAAACAGTGGCGGGCGGCGACGCGGACCTACGGCACCCGCCCCGCCCACCATGCGCAGTCGCGGAACTGCCAGACCAATCTGATGTAGCTTTGCTGGGCTGTCGACCTCGCCACGCAGCAGCATCAAGTAATGCACTAGTAAAAGCAACTTCCGCCTAAGCTGGAGTGTGTCAAGGCCGACCATCCCTGTGACAAATATTGAAGGGTACAAATACGGATAGTATCCGTACGACCTCTTATATATGTACCGAGAGAATTTCTTCTGTACTCTCTCAAGCATTAGACTATATTTGTCTTCGTGGGGATCCCAAACAACTGCTCCAAATTCAAGGCGGCTACGAATATAGGCATTGTAAAGCATCATTGCGGCCCGAACGTCTGGAAAGTCCCACGTAACCCTCATAATAAAACCCAAAGTTTTGCAAGCTTGTTTGCAAATATTCGTGACATGGGCGTTGAAATCAAGTTTTGTGTCCATTATGAGCCCTAAGTCACGAATTGTTCCGACACGCTCCAGTGGAGATCCGCTAAGACCGTATCTGTGGAGAACAGGAAAGCGTCTACGGGTGAAAGTCATTGTTTTGGATTTTAAAGTATTTAATTGCAGACGATTGGTATCACTCCATTTGGCCACACGTTCCATATCACGCTGAAGAGTCAAGCAGTCAGTAGCCGTGTTTACCGGAGTAAACAGTTTTAGGTCATCAGCGAACATGAGACTGTCAGAGGTAGTGATAACGGATGACAAATCATTTATCATCATCAGAAACATGTTGGACCAAGGGTACTTCCCTGACTCACACCAGAACGTGTGAAATAAGCTTTTGAAGAGTGGCGCTTGAGACAGACGTATTGGCTCTGATTGCTAAGGTAACTTGCAAAAAAAGCTAGAAGTTTTGGTATAAAACCAATACTCGCTAGCTTTACTAGGAGAATATCGTTATCCACCATGTCAAACGCTTTTCTAAAATCAAAATATGTGACGTCTACCTGCAGTCCGGCGTCCATTTTTACCGCTATATAGTCAACGAAGTTGATGTGGTTCGTGACAGTCGATCTGGCTGAACGGAAACCAAACTGGGAGTCACATAAACGGTTTCCTACTTGTCGACGGATTTCGCTATCAATTACGGATTTGAAAATCTTTGCAAAGACCGAGGGTACGGCTATAGGCCTATGCATGTCAATATCTGCGCTTCGGCTGCCCTTTGGTATTGGAGTGACTTTAGAATGAAAATAAACTTTGGATGGCCGCTCGGTATTTTTTTATTTTTGATAAATTGTATTTTTTAGAAATTATATTTAAGTACGAATTACATACCGATAAAATGATGAAATATGAATAATATTTTTCGATCTTACCGACAGAATAAACGCCATCTTTTTGTTAGTTTCTTTCAATAAAAAAATAATAAGTTTAATAAGTTTAATTCACGGGTTTTTAGGTAGAGTTTACGTTCAAGCAGTTATGCTACTTGACAAGAGATGGCGTTGCAGTCGTTATTTTAAGTTGATTATCGATAAAGTTGATTATTGAAAACACGAATAAAACAACATTTTCTGAAAATGAATCCTAGCTAGATCGATTTATCGCCCCCGAAATCCCCTGTATACAAAATTTTATGAAAATCGTTGGAGCCGTTTCCGAGATTCAGATTATATATATATATATATATATATATATATACACATATATATATATATACATATATATATATATATACATATATATATATATATACAAGAATTGCTCGTTTAAATATAGTAAGATTAAAATAAATTAAACATTCAAAGATTTCGATTGCAAAATGTCAACGGGTCTTTTATGCGACCGTCGAAGTATCTCCGTAAAAAAGTAGGGTTGCGAGTAAAAAACTAGAGTAGCGAGAAAAAAGCACGATTGCGAGTAAAAAAGTTGGGTTGCTAGTACCAAGCAGTGTTGCATCTGAAAAAAATAGTGTTGCAACTACAAAAACTTAAACCCACCTGATATTATAACTCTGCGACTGACGAGGGTACCCCCACAGATCTGCATGTAAGGTCGATACCTCTTCGTGTAGATACCAGCGTTCCACGGCACCTGGTTCTTGTGGACGACACTCCCCCCGGAGACCACGGGGGCGATTGCAGGAGGGACCCAACCGCACTCTGTAACTACAAGGGACAATTCCCCGGGTGGTGCGAAAGGAGCAACCCAAAGTAGCAGTAGAACTCTCGCCAAGTTCGTCCAGGGAAGTACTGCCACCATGCCTGTTTCTGCCGCCAAGCAGTGACGCTTCGCGTTACTTACTGTGTTCCGGTTTGAAAGGTGTGGTTTCCGGTGAAATTACAGGCACATGAGACGTAACAACCCCGTCTCGGTGTGATGGACGCGACGCAATGCGTCTTAAGTCATCTCGTACTTTGGCGGAGAGGACTTGAGTCGAATTGCTGTTGTGTATGGGCGGCGGTTACCACATAACATCAGGTGGGCCGTCAGCTCGTGCTATCGCTTAATTACATTAAAAAAAATGTGATATTGTTAAGAGTATATTGCCCACCCGGTGTTGAGTCGTAATACGAATTGGGTCTTCTGTCTTACCTTACTTAGGTACGAGAATACTCAAGTCACATCTGCGCCCATAACTCTGAGACATGTAGATGGAATATTTCACGTTCCTATAATTTCGCTTATTTATTTATTTAAGCACACAAACATCATATATATTACACAATTAAACTAAAATAGAATAACAAAAAGACAGTTCTGATACAATGTCTGACAATAATATGTGTACACAACATTTACCATAACACATAGAAACATTAATAAAAAAGGAAATAAATACTCAAAACATTGAAGGTTAAAATGAATTAAGTAAAACTAAGAAGTAACAGTAAGACATACAAATAAAATTAAGCAGAAGATCCAAAGTGGCTCAGTAGTAACTTTTTGAATATTTGTATTATATTGAAAAATATATCCAAGTTTGGAATTTTTTGGTTGAGTTTCATTACATATTACTGGCAACCACACCATATAGACCGGAACACTGTGACGCTGATAATTGCCGTCAAGCAGTAATACATTCGCGTTACTGTGTTCTGGTTCGAAAGGTGTGGTTGCCGGTGAAATTACAGGCACACGAGACATTCCACCTACACGTCTCACAGTTACGGCAGCATACGTTTCGACTTGGGTTTTGTCTTCTACTCTACAAACAAGAAAATTTTATATATTCGAAGACTGGCTGTTGCCCGCGACTTCGCCCGCGTGGAATTCGGATTTATCACGCACCCCTAATTTACCCCTCGGAGAAGTAGCCTAAATTACTCCTTGGTCATTAATGTTTGTCCTGGGTGGGGATCGAACCCATGACCTACAGCGCAGAAGACAGGGTTACTACCAAATGAGCTATGAGGCCAGTCAATTGAGAAGTGACATCCACTTACCTTCACCGTCCTCTTGAACTCGTGATGAAATTCCTGTACTCAATGTTAGCCCATCTAGTAGATAGCACAATTCCTTACCTCCGCAACTCAACACTTTTGGAATCCCCATTTGACATTCCGCTGAAATTTTTCAAGATAACATTTTCACATGTATGTATTTACAAAAGAAAAGTGTATGAGTATGCATATCAGTTGTCTGGTTGCCATGATACAAGCTATGCTTAGCTTACTTTGGTGCTAGATGGCGCTGTGTGACAAAATCCACCAATATATATATTATTTATTGGTTATTTTATGGAATTTAATTTTTGCTTTCTGAAAAGTACATCATGACATTTTAGGCGTCATCTTTAATACAAATACAAAATTTATTTGCCAACTAAGTGTACAATAAGGTCTTATAGATAACTAGCTGTTGCCCGCGACTTCATTCGCGTGGAATTCGGTTTTATCACGCACCCCTATTTTACCCTTCGTAAAAGTAGCCTAAATTACTCCTTGTTACATCAGCTACCTGTCAGTGAAAGTCCCGTCAAAATCGGTCCAGCCGTTTCAGAGATTAGCCGAAACAAAGAGACAGACAAAAATTTTAAATGTTCGTTTTGTATATGTACCGTGTATACATCCATATGCACTTAGTAAAAAGCGGTTATTTTAATATTACAAACAGACACTCCAATTTTATTTATATGTATGTATAGATTTGGTGCTTAAGACTTAGTTGCCTCTTTCAGGCATTGCAAATTTAAACGGGCCCTCCACTGTACTAACATTAAAACTAGTTTATATTGAAAATCACACAATAAAAATACATTTTAATGGGTCCAGCGCCCTGAGTACTCACGGATACAGTAAGGCGGTTCACTGTCAGAGTACGTCGCTAGGAGGCAGCTGATATGGCTGCTGCCTACCAGGTGGTAGCCTGGATAGCAGGTTATGTTCAGCATGTAAGAACGCACCCTATCCCCCGGCAACGCTTGCAGGTCCGCCAGATTTGTGAAATCGCCGTATATCGGTGGAAAGGGAATGAGGCAGGTGCTGAAATTTTTTTTTTTATTATAACGAAAGAAAGAAAAAGTATTTATTCAGCACAAGATTTATTAATTTATTTATTTTTAGAATTAATTTGAACACCTTAACAGCAACACCAAAGCGATGTTATAACACACAAAAAACACAGTATATATTAATTCAAAAAATAAAAAATATAACAATACAAAAAACATCTAATATTAATAATTTTAATCTATACATATAATAAAATTGTAGTAAAGTGGTGTCTGTACAATGGAAATATATAAAAAAAAAGTAGCAGGGGTTGTTATTATATCGATGCCGAACCCGAAATTGTAATTAATTTTTTTTTGTCTGTTTGTCTGTGTGTTTATGCACGCTAATATCAGAAACGGCTTATTCGATTTAGATAAGGTTTTCACTAATATATTGTAGTAAGCTTCACTTAACATTTAGTGTTTATTTCATGTCAATCGGTTCATAAATAAAAAAGTTATGTCAATTTAAAGAATCACGGCGAACATTTTTACGACGGTATATGTAATTCAAAATATGCTGCCCGAAAAGTCACTATTCCACGCGAACAAAGTCGCGGGCACAGCTAGTTACATATATTTTCTAAAACGTCCTGAGCTATCTCCATGAATTTGAGCAGGTTGCGGTGGTAGATAATATCAACATTGTTCTCAGAGAGACATTGGGGCAAACTTGAGCAGATTAGTTCTGCACGCGGGCAAGCTTAGCATACATACAATATATAAGCTTAGATACAATTATAAATGAAAATTATGCATTAAAAATAAGAAATTAAGGATAAAAAAATATGATATATTTAAGAAAAAAAAATATAAAATAATAACTACAACAAATAAATAATGATATAAATATTGACAGGCCCCACAGCTCAGTTGGTAGTAACTCTGCCTTCTGAGCTGTAGGTCGTGGGTTCGATTCGCACCCAGGACATATATTTATGTAACATTTGTAACACTGATGTTTGTTCTGTGTCTGGGTGTTAATATGTATTATACTCGTATGTTACAAAAGAAAAGTATATAAGTATTATATCAGTTATCTGGTTGCCATGATACAAGCTATGCTTAGCTTACTTTGAGGCTAGATGGCGCTGTGTGACAATGTCCACCAATATTTTTTTATTTATTTTATATACGCATTTCCAAAAATTACGTCATAAAGCCAGCGGGCTGGTGTGTTTCACTCAGCGCTGATTTTCAGCCGAAATACCTATGTAGTTAAGTACTTACTTATATTGTACGCCCAGAACGCCTGTAAAAATAATTTTAATATACATAATTATTATATTGAACCCAACTTTGAATCCGGAGGCCGTTCGTTCAAATCCAGCACGAATGTGTTACTCAAAGTCTTTTACAAAAACTTTTATTCCATAGAATTCATAAATGGCTTGGAAAAGTCAATAATTTTCAAAACATAAGGTCACGCGTACTTATCACTAAGTTTGACGCCTGTTAAAACCCCATCCGACCCTCCATGGGGGAACAGCCAACAAACCCCTAAAGGAGGGCTTCCTTTTTTCGCGAGCACGGTCGTTATAACAATCTGAGTACTTAGATATATGGTACATTAATGACTACATAAAATACTGGAATAGGATATTACAAGATGTTTTGTGTGTCGTTGAGCAGAGCGACATCAGACCATGGGGGCCATCTTGAAAACTATTGTGTACGAATTATAACTTTCTTTCAAAACAGTGAAGGAAAACATCATGGGGAAACCACCTTAAAAATCACTTTCACCTAGTTTTTTTTTTTAATATGATACAGTTACGGAACGAGCCGATGGCCCACCTGGTGTTAAGTGGTAACCTCGGCCCATAACAACCGATGCGACTTGGTACCTCTATTTCAAGGTCAACCATAAAATCATTGTCTGTCCAAATTGTACAACTTCTTCGAAACTTGTACAATATTTTTAAGATCTATTTTTATACGATAGTTACGATAAACATTTTCTGATTTCTGATTAACCAACATTTGAAAAAAAATAATTTGAAATAATACTAACCTTGCCATAATACCACGAATATAACGAAATAAAATTTCGAACACACACACAACAATATATCGGCCATCTTGTCGCTGACTGACCTGACTGAGACAATATTATCGTACTTAAATGCTAAAAGGTCATTTGAGGATTCCTCAAGTAACTTGACTACCCTGGGTCGATCCTTAGAGCAAAACAAAAAAAAAAAAAATTATTTTTATTTTTTTGCGTTCACTGCAGTAGAGTAAATTCAAAAGATTACCTCAAGACTTATTGAGGATTTATTGTTAAAAAAGAATAACAATACAAACAAAACAAAAATAATAGGTTATTGGTAGACATTTTTATAATAAATATATATTGGCGGATATTTCACACAGCGCCATCTAGCCCCAAAGTAAGCATAGCTTGTAACATGGGAACCAGACAACTGATATACTTATATACTTTTTTAAAATACTTTATCACCCAGACACAGAATAAACATCTATTTCGTCACATAAATGTTTATTCGGGTGGGAATCGAACCCACGACCTACAGCGCAGAAGGTAGGGTTACTACCAACTGAGCTGTGAGGCCATTCAAAGGTCAGTATGAGAGTTACAAGGAATAATGATTAATGGTGCAGTCATAATAAACGAAACCCGTTTACAAAGACCTTGCCTTGACATTTACGAATCGTTTTAAAATAATGACCAAAGAGTATAATATAAATAGGAATGGCACCACAGAGGTTACACATTACAATATGAATCGATACCGGGTCAACCAATAAAATAGATTTAATTATTGATTAAAGCTAATCTAAGCTAAAAAATTTGTTAGTATATTATAAGATTGTAATTGTTTAGTTACGGTGTTAATTGTGCACAATAAAGAGTATATCTATCTAATCCGTTACAGGTAAACCCAGTACAACAGAGTAGTTAATAATTATCAAAAAAACACATAAATATAAAAAATGCTTTAAAATTAGATTCCAAATTGTGTCCTCCGATAACGGTACGGATATTAGAAACGCATGGATTTTGGCGGCGGGTGCGACGGGACGAAGTATGTCATCTCGAAGGCCGCATGCAGATTAGGAACAAAAATATGGATAGGTATAGGACTCGTCAAAGAACTTCAGCTAAAGGCCACGGAGCGGGGAAAAGTTGCGAGACGAAAAACGTGAAATGAGACACACGATTTTTATACTTTTCCTTTATTCCGTTTGACTTGAATAGAAGTAAGGTGTTATTATTATTTATTTATTTAAAAGTATATGTAAGTATTGTTGTCCGGTTTCCATAGTACAAGCTCTGCTAAGTTTAGAGTTATATAGCACTGGGTGAAATCCACCAATTACTACACAGAAAGAAAGAAAGAAATAATCCACTAAAAGTACCTGCTTCATCTCGGACTAAGACTAAGCCCGACGAAAAAGACCATCACTCGTCACGACTAGCTCTGCCCACTCAACTAATTCACTTTAAAAGTTGGCAACACTGTTGATCAATTTGTTTACGACAATTTGAGGTTAGGCTGGCGTCCTGATTATTATTATAACAAAACTTATTAAAAGCTCTATTTTGAGCGTAAAACAGTATTTTTCGTCTAATAGCCACCGGCAATGTCCGAAACCGAGGAACCGCCGCCCAAGGTGTTCAAAATTGATGTAAGTTAACGCCGCCCATAACGATTTAAAACATTGATAACTGCAGGGAATAAATAGGAAAATTTACACAAGCTTATCAAACCTTATATCGGTAATATCATAAATAGAGGTTTTTCAGCGACCACGGAACGAGAGGATCTGAGTTTGTTAAACGGTACGGTATCATATGCCCATTTTGAAAGAGAACCGACGATTCCTACAATTCTGCTTACCACCCTGAGACACGGCGATTGTTCGTCTCATGTTCTCGTAATTTCACCGGCTCATAAAGAAACACTAATGCGAGTGCATTACCGCAGAAACAGCAATTCATACATACACGTCAAAGCTGCTGAAATGCAGTTTCCACCGTAACAATGTCTGATTTGGTAGTATAACCATTGAGTATTCTTCGGCGTAACCATCCGTGGAAAGTTCGGGGAGGTACTGCCACCTTATCCATTTCCGTCAATTGCTGTTTTATTAGTATGTCCATGAAGATATTTTCAAATATATCTGGAAATTTAAGGTAATTTTATGAAAGAAATATGTTGTTTTTATTTGTACATACTTCATATCAAGCTGTTATCTCCAAAGAGGTAGGCAGAGCTCAGTCAGTTTTTTTCTCACAAATAATTCGGCTAATACTTTCTTCCAAAGATTCATTCTTCAATCACCCGACAGCAAAACCTTATTCACAAACCTTATTCTACCAAAATTACCAACAAGTCCCAGACTCAGACAAGACCCAGTCAAGTCCGAGACATGTCAGTAATTCCGTTGGAATAAGATTTGTCCCTGCTTTCTGGTTATTGAGGAATCAATTATAAACTTTATTTTAATGAAAATTTATTTTTACTTATATCATGAAAATATGTATCAATGTTACAGCATTTGGGAGAAGTGCCGGACCTCTCAAACGCTGCAGACATGTCAGAAATGGTAGAAGACACCAACATGACGGCCTCACCTGATCTTAACTTAGACACACATACACCGGATACTGGCAATTCAATAGAAACAACCGATATGCAAGGAATGGACGAAACCATGGAAGAGCTTATGCCAGAAGTGGCCATTCCAGACGATGCGGCTATAACAGGTCTGCCTACACCAGATAATGTCGAGATGCCAGAAAATGCTATATTGCCAGAAAATGATACAGTGCCAGAAAATGTTACGATGCCAGAAAGTGTCACAATGCCAGAAAATGTTACAATGCCAGAAAATGTTACAATGCCAGAAAATGTTACAACACCAGACAATGAAACAACACCAGATAATGTTACAACGCCAGAAAATGTTACAATACCAGAGGATATTACGAAGGTGGACGAAACAAAAGATGCTGCGATGGAAACAATGGAGATGGTTGAGGAACTCCAGGAGTCGTTTGAGGAGACCGGGAGCCAGGAAGGTCAAGAGGAGTGGCTAAGTGAGGGTATATTGACTGACGATGATTTCAATCCAGCCGTAAGTAATTACATAATCCTGTAGGGGTAATATTACACGTTGTGTGTTACTATTGTGTGAATGTAGACGTCAAATGTGGTTCTTCTCTTCTATTCAAATCACTAGTTCTCTCGAAGCAGTATCGTGAAAGGATTTTAAGTGTTCCTCAAAGTGGCTAATGCCAGATTCATTTCATTGTATAATGTATAATATCCATTCATGACGTCTATTATAGAGCCATTAATCAGATTCATCCGGTAAGGTACTGCTACCATACTCATATCTGCCACCAAGCAGTAATACATTTGCGTTACTGTTTCGGTTTGAAGGTTGTGGGTGCCGGTGAAATTACAGGCACATGAGATGTTACACATTCACGTATCAGAGTTATGGGCGTATACGAACGACTTGAATAATGTAGCACCTAGGTAGGGGAGGATTCCAGTTGGATTGCTTGTTATAGGCAGGAATTACCACCTACCACAAGGTGAGCCATCAGCTCGTTCTGAAATCAAAAGCTACAAAAAACCCTGAAAACTTTTATATCTTCAGATTTTTGTCTAGTTTAGGGCCAAAAATAAGTTTATATTGTTATTTCTTGTATTGTATTGTGATGAAATAAACACTTGATAATTAAACTGCTTACAGGCACAAGATCAAAGTGATTCCCAGAACTCCCAGCCGGATAGCAACCACGGTGCACCAGCTCTCCAGGACGCTGTGGAGTCCTCGGTCCAGGGGGACGTAGCCCTCACCGCTCAGGAGATAGCAGCGGAGAGCCAGCAGAACATTGAGGATGCATTGAACACTTTAGAAGGTGGTCCGGAGAAAGGAATCGATTTGCCCGATGAGTTAGACGGTTTTTTGATAAGGTTAGTTTGGTAAATTTTCAATTTGCACTGGTAATGCACCCTATTCGAATGTAAGTTAAAATAATGACATGGGTGGGATCGAACCCACGTCCTACAGCGTAGAAGGCAGTGTAACTACCAACTACACAGCTCCACCAAATTACAAGCCTCACAGCTCAGTTGGTAGTAACTCTGCCTTCTGCGCTGTGGGTCGTGGGCTTGATTCCCACGCAGGACAAACATTTGTGTGACGAATAAAGATGTTTGTTTTGTGTCTGGGTGTTCATATGTATTATATGTATGTATTTACAAAAAATAAGAATATAATTGTGTATATCAGCTGTCTGGTTCCCATGATACAAGCAATGCTTAGCTTACTTTGGGGCTAGATGGCGCTGTGTGACAATGTCCACCAATATTATATTAATTATTTATTTAACTGAACTGGTTCTGTAAATTTATGTTTAACATTTACCAGCCTTTCAATTTTTTATTTAGTTAAAGTTTAAATATTTATAATTCATTTGCAGAAAATCTGATGCTAGAACTGAAACACAAGTTAGAACGGAAAGTGTTACAGAAGAGGTCGATGGTAATGACACCGATGACCTGTTGGTAAGTAATATTAATTATATTAATAATATTCTCACCGTATCAGAATCAGAATCATATATCTGCATAAAGCCTGGTAGTATGTACAAGAGCTGATGTAACAAGGAGTAACTTAGGCTTCTTTTCCGAGGGGTAAAATAGGGGTGCGCGATAAAACCTAATTCCACGCGGACGAAGTCGCGGACAACAGCTAGTTGGATATAAATCTATTGAATACTTAAAAATGAAACTATTTTAAATAAATTTATGTGAGGAATAATAATAATAATAAATTGCAGAGAATGTTGGGCGAGGGCGACGCCAAACCGAAAAAGAAATTGACCAAAACTGTGAAAGACGTCCGCGCCGCCGCCGGCTCCGAACCTGCGACCAGTGATGACGACAACTTTGTGTACAAGGTATGTGTGCTGCGGGGGTCGGGGGAACCATCTCGATGCTGCTACTAGTCTAAGATTACTACTACTACTACTACTATTACTACGCTTAATTCTACTACTACTTCTACTATTACTACTACTACTGTTTCTACTACTATTACTACTACTGCTACTACTATAACTACTAAGTGCGCAAACGGCTGAATGGATTTGGATGAAATTTGGTATCAAGATAGCTTATATCCTGGATTAACACGTAGGCTACTTTCATCCGGGAAAAGTGCAGTGTTCCCGTGGGATTGCTTACTCACCGCGGCGTACAGCTAGTAATATATGTATTTGTTATTTTAGTATTAATATGTTTAAATAATTATTTGTTTTCAGGGGGTTTTACCTAAAAAGGTGAAATTCACCAAATCTCTCGGTTCCAAGCAACCGAATAAACTCAAAGAAACTGAAGATAGCGAGGAAGATGCTGTGAGTAACTCTTAATTATAATAATACTGGTGGACATTGTCACACAGCGCCATCTAGCCCCAAAGTAAGCTAAGCATAGCTTGTATCATGGCAACCAGACAACTGATATACATACTCGTATACCTTTTTTGTAAATACATAAATAATACATATTAACACCCAGACACAACAAACATCTTTGTTCGTCACATAAAGAAAGAAAGAAAGAAAAGACATTTATTCAGCACAAGACACTTACAAACGAAAATAATGCAGAAATAATATAAAAAAATATAAAATAGAATAATACAAAAAGCACAAATGTTTTTCCTGGATGGGAATTGAACCCACGACCTACAGCGCAGAAAGCAGGGTTACTACCAAACTGTTGTTCCGGCTAATATCTGAAACGGCTGGACTGATTTTGACGGGACTTTCACTGGCAGATAGCTGATGTAACAAGGAGTAACTTAGGTTACTTTTCCGAGGGGTAAAATAGGGGTGCGTGATAAAACCTAATCCATGCAGATGAAGTCGCGGGCAACAGCTAGTCTAATATATGTTTCAGACAGACGACGCGAGCACGTTACAGAAGATGTTCGTCAAAAGAAAAGTGTTGGTGAAAAGTAATCCGTCGACCAAGTCGAAGGCCTCGGTGAAGACTGTACGACAGTCGAGTGGCAACAGCATTCTGACTGTTGCTGAGAGGAATAAGAAAGGTGTAGTATAAAAAATATAATAAAAATTAATAATAAATATTGATGGACATTTGTCAGGTCTCACAGCTCAGTTGTTGGTAACTCTGCCTTCTGCGCTGTTGGTCGTGGGTTCGATTCCCAGGAAAAACATTTGTGTGAGGAACATGCGTTTGTTTTGTGTCTGGGTGTTGATATGTATTTAAGTATGTGTTTAAAGTATTTATGTATGTATATCAGTTGTCTGTTTCCCATAGTACAAGTTATGCTTAACTTACTTTGGGGTCTGTTTCCCATAGTACACGTTATGCTTAACTTACTTTGGGGCTAGATGGAGCTGTGTGATACGTCGAACCCGCGACCTACAGTGAAGAAGACAGGGTTATTACCAACTGAGCTATGAGACAGATAACACTTATTCTAGTAATTCATTGCTTAATAACCCGACTAGCCAAGACAATTACACCCATGTACCTAATTACCAAGGCTAATGTTTCTTGTACACGGTTCCAGAGCACATATCGACATCAACCCCGCTACGCACGCGCTCCCTCCTCAGGGGTCCCGCCGGGGGTGCGGGGTCTGGGGCGCGAGGAGGCCCCGCGGCGGTTGCGGGGTCTGGGGCGCGAGGAGGCCCCGCACTGCCCGCCGCGCCCGCGAAGAAGGTGCTCAAGACATACAGCAGGTCAGTATTATTTATATCAGTGACATATACAGGTCCCGTAGGGTATGTGCCTTAAATCTAGAAAATACATTTAAATATTAAAAGTTAATCCTTATAACATTTTATCAAAATATTTTCGGCCGTTACACATAAATACAGACACACACACACATTATTTTCTTATAATTTTACGTTTCCTTTTTTGTGAGAGACATTAAAATGTATTATTATTATTATTACATATATACTGGTTGACTGACCTCGCAGCTCAGTTGGTTAGTAACTCTGCCTTCTTAGTTGTAGGTCGTGGGTTCGATTCCTACCCGGACAAACATTTATGTGAAGCGCATTGATGTTTGTTCTGTGTCCGGGTATATGTATTGACAAAAGTATATATGTATGTATATCAGTTGTCTGGTTCCCATGATACAAGCTATGCTTAGCTTACTCTGGGGCTAGATGCTGTGTGACAATGTCCACCAATATTAATTAATTCCAGGGTGAAATCAGCACAGCCACCGAATACTTCCACCATCAGCCCCGGTATCCCAAGGTCTGTTCCGAAGAAGGAAGAAGATAACCGCGAGGATATGGAAGACCGGGATTTCCACCTGGAAGACACTGTGAGTTATATCCAAGTATACCTTATTTGATTAAGTAACGGATCGAGCTGACGGCCCACCTGGTGTTAAGTGGTAATCTCGGCCCATAACCGATGCAACTTGGGTCCTCGCCTACTAGGTACAAAACCCAAGTCGCATAATATGCGCCCGTAACTCTGAGACGTGTAGGTGGAATGTCTCATGTGGCTGTAATTTCACCGGCAACCACACCTTTGATTGAGTAGTATATATTATTTTGTTATTATATTATTAGTATATATTTTTATTGAGCAGTGATGCACTCGTGTTGCTGTGTTCCCGTGGAAGGGAGTGGGTGCCGGTGATATTGCAGCCGCATGAGACGTACATCCCCGTCTCGGGGTGATGGACGTAACGCAATGCGACTTGAGCCCCGTACTTTGGTGGAGAGGACTTGAGTGGTATTGCTGTTGACGGCGGTTACCACTTAACATCAGGTGGGCCGTCAGCTCGTTCTGTCACTAATATGACATAATCGTGGTTTGTTTGTTTAGGAGTTTGACTCAGAGTTTGAAGAGAGCCGTCACCGGCCCGAGCTGATGGATGAACAGGTGCCCAGTGATGAAGAGTCCCACAGCGAAGACGGAAGTCTGTATGACGTGAGTATTACATCAATATATATATTGGTGGACATTGTCACACAGCGCCATCTAGCCCCAAAGTAAGCTAAGCATAGCTTGTATCATGGAAACCTGACAACATGTACTTTTTTTGTAAAAACATACATATAATAAATATTAACACCCAGACAGAATAAACTTGTATGTTAGTCACACAAATGTTTGTCCTGAGTGGGAATCGAACCTATGACCTACAGCGCAGATAGCAGAGTTACTACTAACTGAGCTGTGAGGCCAGTCATTATAATAAAATGAGAAAAATTTAAATAGATGAGAAAGTAACTTTGACTTTTTTTGTGACGGAGCGAGCTGACGGCCCACCTGATGTTAAGTGGTAACCGCCCATACACAACAGCAATACCACTCAAGTCCTCTCCACCAAAGTACGGGACTCAAGTAGCATTGCGTCGCGTCCATCACCCCGAGACGGGGATGTTACGTCTCATGCGGCTGCAATATCACCGGCACCCACTCCCTTCCACGGGAACACAGCAACACGAGTGCATCACTGCTTGCCGGCAGATTACCAGGTGTGGTGGCAGTACTTCTCCGGAACTTAGCACAAGTTGTACTGCTACTAAATACATACCAAACAATTGTAATTACTTTGTTTTTTCTTCCTTCTATCGGATCATAGGAGCTGCCATCTTCTGATTCCGAGGATATTGATGACTGGTTCCAGTTTGATATCAGGGCGGAGAGGGCGGGGGATTACCTACCCCTATTGGGTGAGTGTATACTTACATGTTTAAACTGATTTTTTTATTGTGATATAGTTACGGAACGAGCTATGGCCCACCTGGTGTTAAGTGGTAACCTCTGCCCATAAGTAATACGATTGAGTCCCCTACTTAGGTATGACAAGGCCCAAGTCGCATCATATTTTAGACAATTTTTTTTTTTGTAATCGTTATTTTGATTTAAAAACCAAAGATCCACTACTGAGCACATTTTAATGAAATATCTACGCGACTAATCTGAAAGTATGTTCTACTTTCAAATAAAAAATAATCTAAATCGGTTTTTAAATGATGGAGATCTGATGAGAATTAATTACCAAACTTTTTGGTATTTATATTTTATAAACAAAAAAATATTTTTGTATTTGTTAAAATATGTATTACATATAATAAATATAAATAATAATAATAATAAAATATATAAAAAAAAGACGTGTGGCACTCGGAGACTGCCGCGGTAAAGCTATTGCGCGTGATATTTCAAAAAGTCATTAAAAGTTCTGGTATTTATCGATAGATGGAAAAACTAAAAAGTATCACCGCTGTGCCGGTCGGAGTGGGGGGTGTTAGGTTTTTTTCGTTACCGAATTTCTGGATTCGGTCTCCACTCTCAAGGCCAGCGATAGAAGCTTTGCAATAGCTTAAAAAAATATTAATTAAAATTATAATACATTTTTCTAAATTTGTTTTTTTTTTGTCTAAATTCGGTTAATATTGTTGTTTACGTCCAGGTGGTAACGCGAAGCGTCTACTGCTGGAGGAACGCGCACGCGTCTGCAGCCGCCTCGCAAACCTCAAGCAAAGCCTGTGCGCGCTCACAGACAGCGGGAAGCAGCAGGCCGAGCGAGTACGCGCCGCCACACTCAGCCTCGCCGAGCTGGACGACATGCTGAGAGCGACGTAGCGACACACACAATAATATATCTTTAATTACCATTATATGATAAATAATAATAATAAACAGTAAATTGGTAGATATTTCTGACATTTCCCACAAACCAAGCAAAGCTTGTACTATGGGAACCAGATGACTGATAGAATACTTTATAAATACACAAACAACACCCAGACACGAACAAACATCAATGTCCCTCCTACGTGGGAATCGAACCCATGACCTACAGTGCAGAAGGCAGTTACAACAGCTGTGAGGCCAGTCGACAAACAGTTCTCGTCAGATTTGCAGTTCACCACACCAAACCTCTTTACTGTTCTATAATATGACTGCCAAAAGTTGCTAGTGCTGTCAGCAGTTGCTACAGAGCTGTCAGCAGTTTCTACGTTTACCGGAGAGTCCGACATACCCTTTGCTGTCCCCGAGCAGGGGGATGTGTTAAGCATTTTCCCATCGTAAAAAAAAGAGCTGTCAGCAGTCACTACAGAGCTGCCAACAGTTGCTACAGTGATGCCAAAGTTGCTACAGCGCTGCCAGCAGTTGCTAAAGTGGCTACAGTGCTGCCAGCAGTTGCTAGTGCTGCCAACAGTTGCTACAGTGCTGTTAACAAATAATAGCACTACATAATTTATTAATTTATCCGACATACAATTAACACCTGCTTTCAAAGAAACAGTGACTCCAATAGTATTTAGTGGTGGTAGGTAGGTTGGGACGTAAATAAAACAAACAAATTTAATTTAATCATGTTTCTAACATAATTTCTGCTTCAATTTGTTTTTATGTACATTCGGGTTTGCAATTACCTCGATTCTTAAATCTAAGCAAATAAAAAATACATTCTTTAATGGACATAATACACATAGCACAGTTATATTAATTTTATGCTGGATTTCTATAATACATACAGAAGAAATCCTTCGGTTTGCAACCACCAAAGTTTAAAGATATCAAAATGGTAGATGAGGGTAGGTACCATAAATTTTTGTACATTTATGACTTACATATCTTGATAAACGTATCCACATTCATATATAATAGAAACCCAGCATTACCCAATAAGGTTATTTTTATATGGTTTCTTTTCCACCTTTGCAAATTGGACGTGTACTCAGTCTTAGGTTTAAATTAATATAATTTATATCTCGCTTTTAGCATTACAAATTTCTTTTTCTAAAACTACCCTCATTGTTGGGGAAATGCATTAATTTGATAAAGCAATAGCTAGCCGAATCACTGAGATACCCATCACAGGTCGTACATTAGGTCTCATGTATGGTAGTATCATATAACATGTGCTATGTATATCCACCTTGAATATTAAAAAAAAAAACCTTAAATGCACTAATTTTAATGGCAACATCGACTTTCAAACAGTTTTTTAGTTGAAGCCTGTTGGGTATATTATCTGTATTCGGTGTCATGGGTCGGACCGCCAACAAACCTATTTTCGACATCTTTTTAGCTATTATCAATTCTGACAGCCAAGTACACGAGTCATTGATAGACTTGCGACATTTTCAAAATGGCGTCACCAACGATTCGATATTATTAAAAAATATATACTGCTACTTTTAATGATAGATATTAATAACTTCAATTCTTTTTTTCTATATAACTTTGCAACCACGAATTCCATACAACATACCTACATTTGTTAAATGGAAAAAAAATAAGAAAAAAATAATACAGAATTTTAATTATTAATACTAAATTTGAAAATTCATAAATTCTAATTAACAAAAACCATCAGCCAATTTGCGCAGTCTTATAAATTGCTAATAACGAAATAATTCAAATTCATTACAGAGCATGCAAAAGAAAATGTATAAATACATAAATGCACGAAAAATAGGCAATACGGATACGGATTTTTGCTGTGAGGTTACAATTATAGTTTCGAGCGTGTGGCACAGTGGTACTGGCCCCGTCACAATCCGGAGGTCGTTAGTTCAAATCCTGACGTGCACCAAGTCAGTTATCAAATTCAAAAGATTTATTGCTAATATTAATAATGAAGCACTGAAGTCACCAGTTCGGACGTAAATGAAACGCAACAGCGGATATAAAATGTCTCAATTACTGGCTCAGTTGTGAATACTGAAGTAGAAACCGAAAAAAAAGCTTTCGTCTCTAGAAAGGTATAAGAACTAAAAAAGGGCCAAAAAAATAATACGTCTACGAAACTATAATTTAACTCTGGCAGCAAAATAACGTGAAAATCATGTCCTTCCGCGAGTGAAACAAAAAATATTACAGACTCTCTTTCACACGGAATCATGCAATATATAGCGAATTTCATAATGTAGGAATTTAAAGTTTTACACTACGAAACGCTAAGAGAAACAATTATAAATATTTATAACCTGTTAATTCGGAATTATAACCAAATGAAAATTATTCATAAACCAAACTTTGGTAAGATTTCACGTTTTACCACAAAATTGTGTCTAAGGTTGTGGCAACACCAATCGATTTACAGTTGGTAACACTGACAGCTAACAATCGAAATTGAATCGACATTTCATACTAACAAATCACATATCGTCATCGACTGATCAGTCAAACATCGATCGATGGACGTTGTAGTAACATCCCTTTGGCAACTTCTCTGTAACCGATCGACGTCGATTGATCAATCACCCATCAATCTATGATCTACTGACAGTGTAGTAACACCTTCCGTTTGGCAATTTCACTGCAATCGATCGACGTCGACTGATCAATCAACCATCGATCGATGGCCGACTGATGGTGTAGTAACACCTTCCCTTTGGCAATTTAGTGTATTCGATCGACGGCGACTTGATCAATCAACCATCGATCGATGATCGACTGATGGTGTAGTAACATCCTCCCTTTGGCTATTTCACTGTAATCGGTCGACGTCGACTGATCAATCAACCATCGATCGATGATCGACTAATCGTATAGTAACATCCTCCCTTTGGCGATTTCACTCGACGTCGACTGATCAGTCAATAGTCGATCGATTGTCGAGTGATGGTATAGTAACATCCTCCCTTTGGCGATTTCATTGTAATTCGATCGACGGCGACTGATCAATCAACTATCGATCGATGATCGACTAATGGTATAAGTAACAACCTCCCTTAGGCGATTTCACTTTCTTTTAAAGATATCTTCGTCTAAAAGACTTGTCATGGTAACGTTAAAGATAAACATTTAAACATTCGTAGACACAGTCTGGTGGTAATTCTTACGAAATTTTGTACTGCATTATATATATATATAAAAAAAGAAATATATCTTATCCTAAAACGTCACTAGACGTAATTAAAAAAATACCAACGCTTGACATAACTTTGTAGTCGATTAGATTAAATGACTTATTTTATGTTATTTTGTTAGTTTATTAATAGAAGCGGTTTTGTACATAAAAGTCGAAAGTATTTTGTAATTTTACCTACAAAAAAAAAAGGTGTAATTAATAAAATTTTTGGAAAAATAATCTCATGGACTTTTTTTCAATAACATTTTTTATCTACACCAGTCGTAATATTTTGAGACATGAAAAAAAATGAGTTTTTCAAAATTGCATTCGTTAAGAATTTTTTCAAAAACTCAGTTTTAGTTTCCTTTTCTTCAGCTAATGAAGGAAATAATAAACCATTTCCTATCAGAAATATTTAACTAAAATTCAAAATTATAATCATGACATTACCGAATACATAATTTAAGTTAGTTCGATATACATTTATATGAAATGAAAAGAAAAAAATACAATGGTACATTACTATTAATACTTTCATGTACCCAAAATATTGCCACATCCTGTATAAAGTATAGGTCCAAAAACACTAACGACTTCTCAGTAAACAAAACGGCTCGTTGTAACACACACAGCACATCTCCATGACATTACACACCCACAGGACACTCCCCCGGACATCTCCAGGGCATTACACACCCCCTCACAATGGGAATTTGCTAAACACTGTGTAAAGGAAATATCATTTTGACTAAACACCCACTTCTTCGCTTTCAATGTTAGTACTTAAAGCGAGCTAAGAAAAAAATGGCGTACATTGTTAGAATCATTTTAAAGTTCATTCTATTTTGAGGTCCACTGTCCAAAGTTATTTTTGGTATAGATTTAGATATGTAACAGAAAATGATCTGAAGTTCATTTCGATCGACAACAGTTTAATTAACAGAAGAAACCAGTAACTTAATTTAGTATAGCGACTGGCTAAAAATTTACCAGTAATTTAATTTAGTACTGCAAATGGCAAAAAAATTCACCAGTTATTTAATTAAGTACTGCAAATGGCGAAAAAATTACCAGTTATTTAATTTAGTACTGCAAATGGCAAAAAAATTCACCAGTTATTTAATTTAGTACTGAAAATGGCAAAAAAATTCACCAGTTATTTAATTTAGTACTACAACTGGCTAAAACTTCTCCAGTAATTTAATAAAGCAACTGCAAAAAAAAAAAAAACAATTTGTTGCAGAAGTTTGGAAGTTATGCGCGTGCAAACATTTCGGTAATTCATTTTTATGTATATAGAATTAGTTCCTGATTTCGCCACGGGACATAATTCGTGGAAACGAGCCTATGGACGTACGTCAGTTCACATCAATGACAATGGTCATTGATGTCAGCAGGTGTGGTGTGGTGTGGTGTGGTGTGGTGTGGTGTGGTGTGGTGTGGTGTGGCGTGGTGTGGTGTGGCGTGGTGTGGTGTGGTGTGGTGTGGTGTGGTGTGGTGTGGTGTGGTGTGGTGTGGCGTGGTGTGGCGTGGTGTGGCGTGGTGTGGCGTGGTGTGGTGTGGTGTGGTGTGGTGTGGCGTGGTGTGGTGTGGCGTGGTGTGGTGTGGTGTGGTGTGGTGTGGCGTGGTGTGGTGTGGTGGTGTGTCAGCGCTCACTCGCGCAGTTTGAGAGCGTGGTCCTTGATGGCGCCACCGTCACCTTCAGACACGAACCTCTTGCGCCCTCTGCCGACAAACGAGATCAATCATCACCCGTTTACTTACTACAGCAGTAGAACTCTCGCCAAGTTCGTCCGTACTGCCACCATGCCCATTTCTGCCGCCAAGCAGCGACGCATTCGCGCTACTGTCTTCCGGAAAGGTGTGGTTGCCGGTGAAATTACAGGCACACGAGACATTCCACCTACACGTCTCAGAGACCACAGGCGAGTGCGATGCGACTTGGTTCTTGTCGTACCTAGTAGGTGGGTTTTTTATACAGTTACGTAACGAGCCGACGGCCCACCTGGTGTGAAGTGGTAACCTCAGTCCTTAACCGATGTGACTTAGGTCCTCCTTACTAGCTACCTCCACTCTGAGACGTGCAGGTGGAACGTCTCATGTGCCTGTAATTCGAGTGATGAGAACAGCCTCCTGTTCCTGAAGTAGGTCATGGCACCAACCTGGTGGGCATCCGTTTCAGCACAGCGTCCCCCAGCCGGAACTTGGCCTGACACCGCTCCATGAACCGGTCGAGCATTATGTAAGCGAGCGGAACGTCCAGTACAATGTCAGTCATGTCCTCCAGTACACGGATGAAGCCCTGGACACAACGTTATATAAATAAATATTGGTGGACATTGTCACACCAGCGCCATCTAGCCCCAAAGTAAGCTAAGCATAGCTTTTATCATGGCAACCGGACAACTGATATACTTTTCTTTTGTAAATACATACATATAATACACACTAACACATAGACACAGAACAAACATCAATATTACAAATGTTACACAAATGTTTGTCCTGGGTGGCAATCGAACCCACGACCTACAGCGCAGAAGGCAGTTACTAACAAACTGAGCTGCGAGGCCAGTCAATGTAGAACGATAGGTCGTGGGTTCGATTCCCACCCGGGACATATATTTGAAGTACTCGAATTGTTACAAGGATCGGGCTCGCGAACAAAAAAGGAAACACTGCATTAGAGGTTTCTTTTCTCTTCTTCCCCGTAGAGGGTCGGATAGCATTTGAACAGGCGTCAAACTTAGCGATAAGTACGCGTGACCTTATGTATTGAATGTTATTGACGTTTCCAAGCCATTTCTTTATGGATCTATGGAACAAATATCTATATTATTCACACAAATGATTGCCCCGGGTGGGAATCGAACTCACGACCTGCAGAAGGCACAAGAGTCACTAAGAGGCCGGTCAATAATTCTACACCTATGAACAACTCACCAGATCCATTTGGTCCGGAGTGACTATCACACAACGTCTCAGCTCAAACATCTCACACAAATGTTTGTCCCGGGTGGGAATCGAGCCCACGACCTACAGAAGGCAGGATTACCACCAACTGAGCTGTGAGGCTGGTCAATAGTTCTACATCTATGAACTCACCCGATCCATTTGGTCCGGAGTGACAATCACACACCGTCTCAGCTCAGCGAGGAACATGCATAGCTGCTCCTCCACCGAAGAGTTGACAGTCTCCAGGGCGAGGAGAACAGTCTGCCAACATAATTATACATATTAAGTTAAGTCACGGAACGAGCTGACGGCCCACCTGGTGTTAAATGGTAACTGCCGCCCATACACAACCGATGCGACTCGGATCCTCCCCTACTAGGTACGACAAGACCCAAGACGCATCGTATGCGCCCGTAACTCTGAGACGTGTAGGTGGAATGACTCACGTGCGTGAGACATTCCACTCACACGTCTCAGAGTTACGAGCGCAATACAATGTGACTTGGGTCTTCCCATAAGTAGGGGAGGACACAAATCATAGGCAGAGGTTACCACTTAACACTTAACACCGTGTTAAGTGATAACCTCAGGGGTCAATAGCTCGTTCCGTAGCTTTATGAAATAAAAAAAATGCTGCAGCACCCCCCGGATGTTACAGCTTCCCCCGGATGTAACAGCAACCCCCCCCGGAGGTTACAGCACCCCCCGGATGTCACAGCACCCCCCAGATGTCACAGCACCCCCCAGATGTCACAGCACCCCCGGATGTCACAGCACCCCCGGATGTTACAGCACCCCCCGGATGTCACAGCACCCCCGGATGTAACAGCACCCCCCAGATGTCACAGCACCCCCCCGGATGTAACAGCACCCCCCGGATGTCACAGCACCCCCCAGATGTTACAGCCCCCCCCCCGGGGGTTATAGCAGCCCCCAGATGTAACAGCACCCCCCGTATGTAACAGCACCCCCCGGACGTTACCTCGTACACGAGCTCGTGGTGGAAGTGAGGCACCTCCAGGTCGCGCACGCACCGCATCGCCTCCGCGAGCTCCCCGGAGGTGAGGTACTCCTTCAGAAGCAGTTGGATCTGACGTATCAGAGACTTCACCGGCCTGCGGGTTCAATACACACATTCATATACCATACATCTATGTATACAAATAAATTAAAATTGGTGTGTCTGTTTGTAATATTAAAGTAACCGCTTATTAAATGCATATGGATGTATACACGGTACATATACCAAAACATTTTTAAGCTATTGCATAGCTTCTATCGCGGGCCTTGAGCGTGGAGACCGAATCCAGAAATTCCGTAACGAAAAAAACCTAACACCCCCCACTCCGACCGGCACAGCGGTGATTACTTTTTAGTTTTTCCATCTATCGATAAATACCAGAACTTTTATTGACTTTTTGAAATATCACGCGCAATAGCTTTACCGCGGCAGTCTCCGAGTGCCACACGTCTTTTTTTTTTCAATTCTGGTCTGTCTGTATTATGTATCTACAAAAAAATGTAAGTATGTAGGTCGTCGTTTCGATTCCCACCCAGTACAAACATTTGTGTGACGAATATATTTTGGGTCTGGGTGTTGATATGTATTCATATTTATATATTAACAAAAAAAAGGATATATGTATGTATATCAGTTTTCTGGTTGCCATGATACAAGCTATGCTTAGCTTACTTAGGGGCTAGACGGCGCTGTGTGACAATGTCCACCAATATATATATACACACACACACACACACACACACGCACGCCCACACACACACACACACACACACACACACACACACACACACACACACACACGCACGCACGCGCACACACACACACACTTACACACATTTGTTCTAATATAATAACAATAAGTAGTAATAGCGGTGTTTGGTAGGACTTTTATTGATTACATTATACCCATATATGTGTATATTATACCCATGTGTCTGTATCAATATAAATGGGCTGCATAATTCCTACGACACATATACACTGGTACCTATCACACAGGTTTTTGCCTAGTTTAGGGCCAGTATGATACACTTAAAATTATGTTTAGCAGCATTGTAAAATTATTAATATTGTTTTTGTCTTGTATTGTATTGTATTGTTATGAAATAAACGCTTATATATATTCCCTCACCTGATACCACCCCCGACCCCCCAAATGTTGTCGAGGCGCACCAACCCCTGTTTCATGGACAGCAGAGTCTCCGCTCTGTGGATTGTCAATCTGAAAATAGATACAGTAATTTAATTCAAACTGTATATATCCCTTTTTCTATAAATATATCTATAATTTGTTTGGGAGACGTACACAAAATAAATAAATAATAAATATTGGTGGATATTGTCACACAGCGCCTAGATGGCACAGGGGCTAGATGGCGCTGTGTGACAATGTCCACCAATATTTATTTATTTTCGATCATATAACCCCCAGGTGTTATCGGCGGGTACTCACTTGGCCTGCGAGTTGAGATCCCTCTGTGCTTGTGTCTGCACGAACTTTGGGGGTAGGCAGTCGTCGGCGACGCAGCGCGCAATGAAGTTGGAGAGCAGCACCGGCGCGTCGGGCGCGTCCAGCACCAGGTCCGGGAGCTTCTCCAGGAGACGCTCGAACGCTGCATCATATACACAATAGACATACAAATACACATAGACATAGAATAGACATAGCTATAGAATAAACGTAGACTAGACATAGACATAGAATAGACATACCCTTAGAATAGATATAGACAGAATAGTCATAGACAGAATAGACATGGACAAAGAATAGACATAGACAGAAAAAACACTCGCTATTTAACTCACATATACATTACACACAAGAAATATAAAAGATTTATTAAACGTATACAGAGCAAAAATTAGAAAATATGAAAATACCCAAAGTGAGCTAAGCATAGCTTGTATCATGGGAACCAGACAACTGGTATACATACATATATACTTTTCTTTTGTAAATACATACATATAATACATATTAACACCCTGACACAGAACAAACATCTATGTACGTCACACAAATATTTGCATCGGGCGGGAATCGAACCCCCGACCGACACTGCAGAAGGCAGGGTTACTACCAACCGAGCTGTGAGGCCAGTCATATAAACAAGATTAAACATATAAAACATGAATTTAACATTAAATATATAAATCTCACCGTTTCCAATGTCCTTCGCCGAGAATATGCGCCCGTAGAGATCGGATATAAGCACGGACGCCATCTCGCAGTGCGACGGCTTGTGGTCCAATGCGATCTCCACGATGGTTTCAACCAGCTATACATATAAAAAAAGAAATTTGTTGAAAATACTTTTCCAGACAAGTCCTAGGACACCTAGTCCCATAGTATCATTAAATTTCTAGTTATTATTACTATTTTACTAGCTGTTGCCCGCGACTTCGTCAGCGTGGAATTCGGTTTTATCGCGCACCCCTATTTTATCCCTTGAAAAAGTAGTTAAGTTACTCCTTGTTACATCAGCTATCTGCCAGTGAAAGTCCCGTCAAAATCGGTACAGCCATTTCAGAGATTAGCCGGAACAAACAGAAAGACATACAAAAATTTAAAAAAATGTTTTGGTATATGTACCGTGTACATCCATATGCACTTAGTAAAAAGCGGTTATTTTAATATTACAAACAGACACCAATTTTATTTATTTGTATAAATTAAATTAAAATGAAATATCAGTTATGGCAACACTCACCAAGTGGCTTCGTTTCGGAGTCACAAACTCCATGAAATCCTCACAGGCAGCATTGGTGTCGCCATGCTCCAAATACTCCAGTATAACAGGTTCAGCCTTGTGCTGGAAATAATAATAGATGAAAACAATAAAATAAAAAAAGACGTGTGGCACTCGGAGACTGCCGCGGTAAAGCTATTGCGCGTGATATTTCAAAAAGTCATTAAAAGTTCTGGTATTTATCGATAGATGGAAAAACTAAAAAGTATCACCGCTGTGCCGGTCGGAGTGGGGGGGTGTTAGGTTTTTTTCGTTACGGAATTTCTGGATTCGGTCTCCACGCTCAAGGCCCGCGATAGAAGCTATGCAATAGCTTAAAATATATACTAGCTGCGCCCCGCGGTGAGTAAGTCAACCCACGGGAACACTGCACTTTTCCCGGATCAAAGTAGCCTACGTGTTAATCCAGGATATAAGCTATCTTGATGCCAAATTACATCCAAATCCATTCAACCGTTTGAGCGTGAAAGCGTAACAAACATACATACAAACTTTCACGTTTACACAAACTAGCCGGACAAGTCGAGTGCTAAATTGTATTTTATTTATTGCTAAATTGTATTTTTTTTATTGCTAAATTGTATTTTTTTTATTGCTAAATTGTATTTTTTTTATTGCTAAATGGTATTTTTTGTTTATTGCTAAATTGTATTTTTATTTATTGCTAAATCGTAATAATATTTATTAGCTTCACAAATTGAAATTTACCCTAATAATTCTAAATATATATTTTTACATAAAAAAAACTCTATGTAATCGTAGTGAAAAACAGCTAGCAAAGTGTTGACAGCGGGTAAGTCGTAATAATGTCAATGAACGGCACTGACCCCCGACTAGTTGAAATGCAAGTCGCGCGTCGTGCTGTTGTAAATGAAGTCATCGAGGTAAATGCAGCTAGCAAAGTGCATAAGAATATATTCTTTCGTGCAAATGATAAAGACAAAATAGAGGCCATTTTGAATCGATTTTAACCGACTTCAGGAAAAGGACGAGGTTATCAAATCTGTTGTATTTTTTCAACGTTTGTTACCTCAGATATCCGTGATCCTGAAACCGCAATTGGTAAATTAGTATTTTATTTGAATAGATACTTTCAGATTGGTCGATCTGCCCGACCAATCTGAAAGTATATAGGTATTCAAATATGCTATAAGCCAGAGACCTTTTTGTGGCAATTAGGCTTTATTCAATGTATAATTTTTAATTAATTTTTACGTACTTATACGCTGCAGGCTGTGGGTTCGATCCCCACTCAGGACAAAAAAATTTGTGTCTTGTTTTTATGTCCTGTGTAAGCTTAGTGCCACGAATAAAATATTTTTCTTTCTTTCAAATAAAATTTTGTCAATGTTTTATTTTGGTTTATAAATCAAAATAATTGGAAAAAAATATGTCTTCCAAGTGCGAGATAACTAAGAATCATTCTCGTTGAATGGCGATGAAGTCAGTATTTCGTTTTGCTGCGCAAAGTAATTATTTTAAAGCTATCGATAAAGCAATTATGAGAAACAGTTTTCAACTAATAAACGATTTCACACAGCGCCATCTAGCACCAAAGTGAGCTAAGCATAGCTTGTATCATGGGACCCAGACAACTGATAGACATACTTATTTTTTTTTGTAAATACATACATATTAAACACATATAAAATAAAACAATATAAAATATACATACAAAATAAAATAATAATAATATAATTATATAATACATATTAAATTTATGATATGTATACATAACTTAGAAAATTATTGTTATCTTGATTTGTTATCTGTTACTGCTAAACGTAAAAAAAAAAAAAAAAAATTATACATATTAACACCCAGACACAGAAACAAACATCTAACATTCGTCACACAAATATTTGTCCTGGGTGGGAATCGAACCCGCGACCTCCCGCGACCTGCAGCTCAGAAAGCAGGGTTACTACCAACTGAGCTGAGACAACCAAAACAATCCAGTTAATTAGGTCGGCTCTACGCCCCGCCGCGCCGTAGAATACAGAGCACTCACTACGAGATAAGAATGTGAAGCGAGGGTGTCCACGCGTTGTCACTCCAGTGAGACACTCCCGAATAGACAACTAGGGACCCGCCCCGGCTTCGCACGGGTTCAGCGTACATACTTATTACTAATGTCAGTGTAGATTGATTAGTAATAATACTATTATTTGATTTAATTTATTTTAAAATTCAGTTTTTCATCCATTTTGTTAGTACTTAATGCAACTATTATTTAAACCTATGTTAGTAATAACTTAATAATATTTATTATATATATATACAGGGTGTGGCGTAATGAGTGGATAATAGGGTACCTGCGGGTAGGGGCCATTGTGGCGGTTCAGAAAAATATTTGTTATGCTCAGTAAAAGTGCCTCGGTTTTCGAGATATTCGACATTTTCGAAATTTAAGAAATATTTCACCCTTCGTGACTATTTTTGGCGCCCAGACTGCAAATGACATTTTTTTTTCTATCTGTTTTTTGGATAGTATTCTTGGATAGATGTGCTATCGAATGGAAACTATTATTTTTATAACACAAGCACAGTTATGTTTTTAAAATAAGATTTCACTAAAATTTTACTTGCTTTCGTTTGTTTTCCTGACCTTTACCCTTCTGTGGTGTAAAAAAAATGTATGGTCACTTGAATGCCAACGTTTAAAAAAATTAGCCTTTTTCATCGAGATTCCGAAATGGTATATTGCATGGTATTTCCACAAGTTGATTCAAAATTAATTCAACCAAGAGATTACACTGCACGAGTTGCATTTTGCCAAACAATGCTGAGAAAAATGAACGCTGATCCCGATTTCTTCGATAAAATTTTGTGGAGCGACGAATCCACGTGCAAAAAAGATGGGTATTTTAATATGCACAATCTGCACAGTTGGCAGCGTACAAACCCTCATTTGGCCAGAGAAGACAGGTCCCAGTACCAGTTCAAAATTAATTTATGGACTGGAATTCTAAATGGCAAAATCATCGGACCATTCGAATTGTCTGGAACATTGACTGCAGAAACGTATTTACATTTTTTACGGCACGAACTTCCACTTTTATTAGAAGATGTTTCATTAGAAGATAGAAGAAGAATGTGGCTGCAGCACGATGGTTGCCCCGCTCATTACGCCCGAAATGTTCGACAATACCTCGATGAAACATATCGTCGACGATGGATCGGTCGTTTGGGGACAATTTTGTGGCCACCTCGTTCACCAGACCTCAACCCATTGGACTTTTTTTACTGGGGATGTCTTAAAGAAAAGGTTTATAAAGACCCAATTAATACAGTGGACCAGCTACGGGAGCGTGTGCGATTAGCTGCTCAGAAAATCACAGAGCAAAGATTTGCGAACAGGATTAAAAGATCTTTTATCAAAAGGTGCAGAGCATGCATCAGAGCACGTGGTGGACTTTTCGAACACCTTTTGTGATAGTAAATTTAATAAATGAAATGCATTTAAAATTTATTGTTTCGTTTTATTTCATTACCGAATTTTAAACTAATGTTTTTAGGTGATTTTAAGTAATGAAGTAAATTTTAGTACTATTTGTAATTTTATAATAATTAGCTCTACCCATTTTAATAGGAATTAATTTTGAATCAACTTGTGGAAATACCATGTAATATACCATTTCGGAATCTCGATGAAAAAGGCTAATTTTTTTAAACGTTGGCATTCAAGTGACCATACATTTTTTTTACACCACAGAAGGGTAAAGGTCAGGAAAACAAACGAAAGCAAGTAAAATTTTAGTGAAATCTTATTTTAAAAACATAACTGTGCTTGTGTTATAAAAATAATAGTTTCCATTCGATAGCACATCTATCCAAGAATACTATCCAAAAAACAGATAGAAAAAAAAATTTCATTTGCAGTCTGGGCGCCAAAAATAGTGACGAAGGGTGAAATATTTCTTAAATTTCGAAAATGTCGAATATCTCGAAAACCGAGGCACTTTTACTGAGCATAACAAATATTTTTCTGAACCGCCACAATGGCCCCTACCCGCAGGTACCCTATTATCCACTCATTACGCCACACCCTGTATATATTTTATTATGAGACAGCCTCACAGCTCAGATGGTAGTAACTATGCCTCCAGCACTGTAGGTCGTGGGTTCGATTCCCACACAGGACATACATTTGTGTGAAGAACTAGATGTTTGTTCTGTGTCTGGGTGTTGATATGTATATCATATGTATGTATTTATAAAAAAGCTTTTATGTATATCAGTTGTCTGATTCCCATGATACAAGCTATGCTTGGCTTACTTTGGGGAAATATCCACTAATATTATTATTTAATATTTCAAATAACTCTACATATATAGAATATAAAATAAAATACAATAAATCCTTTATTAGATGTAAGTATTAATATTTAAGATATTTTATGTATATGTTAGTTTAAGATCTGTGGATTTTGTGATATTAAATAAATAAAATAAATAAACTTTCCTCTTGAATCACTAAATTTATTGCCGAAAACCGAATTAAAATCCTTTGCGTAATTTAAAAAGATCTAACCGTACAGTAAGAAAGAGAGAAGAAAGAAATATATTTTTTTATAACAGGACAGACGTCGGGAAGCGATTGTTTCATACTATTTTGTATGTTAGCGAGGTTACTCGGTGGAGGAGACCTCCGGTGGTACGGACACAAGGTAGTATATAGTCTGCCTTGTGAAGGCTAACAACGGGTCCTAGGAGTGCGCGAAGCCAGGCTGGGGGCTGTATGTTAGGCACTGTGCTTCTGGCTGTATTCTGCAACCACCGATATATTGCGTGAGAAATGTAAATGTATGTAGAGATAAAACAGGACTATCCCGGTATCACAGACGAGGTGGTCACCGTTCGCACAATCAATACGACGGTACGAAACTAACTTCGCACATGTTTTGAAACATCTGACCTTGAGGCACCATGTTTACGAATAAAAATACGCTTTTATCTACGCCATGAAGGTTGGATTGTATGAAATATATATTTTTAATCTCAGCTACAAGTATTCCGCATGTATTAGAACGAGCTGACGGCCCACCTGGTGTTAAGTGGTAATCTCTGCCCATAACAACCGATGTGACTCGAGTCCTCCCCTACTAGGTACGACAAGACCCAAGTCGAATCGCACGCGCCCGTAACTCTGAGACGTGTAGGTGGAACGTCTCGTGTGCCTGTAATTTCACCGGCAACCACACCTTTCAAACCGGAACACAGTAACGCTAATGCGTCACTGCTTGGCGGCAGAAATGGGCATGGTGGCAGTACTATATATGACTAGCTGTTGCTCGCGACTTCGCGTAGAATTCGGTTTTATCACGCTCCCCTATTTCACCCCTCGGAAAAGTAGCCTAAGTTACTACTTGTTACATCAGCTATCTGCCAGTGAAAGTCCCGTCAAAATCGGTCCAGCCATTTCAGAGATTATCCGGAACAAACAGACAGACAAAAATTGTAAAAAATGTTGTTATGGTATATGTACCGTGTACATCCATATGCACTTAGTAAAAAGCGGTTATTTTAATATTAAAAACAGACACACAAATTTTATTTATTTGTATACATAGATAAAGTTAAAATTTTAAGATAGCTATCTAGCTAAACCCGGCCTAATGCGTTGTACATAATATTTGTACAAATGTACAACATGATAATACATAAAATATATTTTGTTTAATAGAAATGAATATTACACACATGAGGGAAATTGTTAAGCTTTACAGGAAAACATATAATATGTATTAACCACGTCAGACCAGATAGCTGATGTAACAAGTAGTAACTTAGGCTACTTTTCCGAGGGGTAAAATAGGGGTGCGTGATAAAACCTAATTCCCCGCGGACGAAGTCGCGGGCAACAGCTAGTTTTATATTATAAACTTACTAAGGTCACCTTGTCCGTTGTCTCCATGATGGGAGGTCGAATAAGTGTCAACATTCGCCAACCAACTTTACAAAATGACAAGGTCAAGGTCAAGGCCAAGTCAAGGTCAACCACATTGACTTGACCTTGAAAGGGCGACAAGGAAGTACTGCTAACGACTGTCCAACCCAAATGTACCCTCTCCGCAGATCTTACCACTTAGGCTTACTAAAGGTGAGCTATCTAGCTCATTTCTTAACTTAATCACATCAAATATAAACCAATTGTGTAAACAGAAATTGAAATTTGTTTCTCTTTGCTGGTCAGACCATAAGGTGTACAAAACTCAAACTATTTATATAGACTGGCCTCGTCGCTCAGTTGGTAGTAACCCTGCCTTCTGCGCTGTAGGTCGCGAGTTTGATTACCACCCAGGACAAACATTTGTGTGACGAACATAGATGTTTGTTGTGTCTGGGTGTTCTATGTATAACGTGTATTTACAAAAAGTATATATGTATATCACTTGTCTGGTTCCCATGATAAAGCTATGCTTAGCTTACTTTGGGGCTAGATGGAAATGTATTATATCAACATGTGAAATGCCCACCACTAATATTATTATTTATTCCAAGTCCTTACAAAGATCATAAAATAAAAGATTTTCTAAATCGATTTATTAATTATAGAGTATAGATCCGCCGTCACGGGACGCCTGGCAGATGTGAAACATCAACATTATTTTGTAAAAGTAATATGCAACCATCGACCTCATACCCAGTAGACACCTATTAAAGGGCGAACGCTTTCAGACAACACATTAGGAAAATAGATCTTACACAAATCCACGCCCTCAAACTCTCGGTCAGTAGTGACCAGATCGGTGACCTGTCACTATCTCTGCGCTCGCTTACTAACATTATCAATTATCCTTGGTGCAATGGCTCCTTGTAGCATATAATGGTATGGCAAACATAGCAAAACCTCAAATTTTATCTGAAGTCAGTTAAAAATGAAATTTCATTAGTCTCCAAATACTTAAAAGTTTTTAACTGACATTGAATACGGTCCCGCAATGAACGTACATTTGTAAAGTTGAAACGGGTGCACCTAGTCTCTCCAGGTGTCAGGTACTCAGTACTCACCAAAATATCCTCGGGCTCGGTTTCCACGATCACCTGCTTGAACTCCACGTCACCGTTGGTGATGGCCTCCGAGTCATAGTTGGGGTCGTTGGCATCTTCCTCATACTCCTCCAGCATCTCCGAGCCGGGGAGGCCCCAGACTCCCTTACCACCCGCACCGCCTGAAGACAAAACATGAGTAGATTTAATAATCTATACAAATAAATAGAATTGGAGTCTGTTTGTAATATTAAAATAACCGCTTTTTACTTAATACATATGGATGTATACACGGTACATATACCAAAACAATATTTTTTACAATTTTTTGTCTGTCTGTTTGTTCCGGCTAATCTCTGAAACGGCTGGACCGATTTTGACAGGACTTTCACTGGCAGATAGCTGATGTAACAAGGAGTAACTTAGGCTACTTTTCCGAGGGGTAAAATAGGGGTGCGTGATAAAACCGAATTCCACGCGGACGAAGTCGAGGGCAACAGCTAGTTTAATAATAATAATATTGGTGGACAATTCACACAGCGCCATCTAGCCCCAAACTAAGCATAGCTTGTACTATGGGAACCAGACAACTGATAGCATACATAAATACTTTTTGTTTTGTAAATACATACATTTAATACATATTAACCCAGACACAGAACAAACATCTAGATTCGTCACACAAATGTTTGTCCTGGGTGGGAATCGAACCCACAACCTACAGCGCACAAGGCAGAGTTACTACTAACCGAGCTGTGAGGCCCGTTTAGGAGATTAAGAACTGATCAGCTAATTTATTACCTCATCATTTTCTGCGAAGGTCCTGAAGTGAGACCAAAAAATTCAAATCCCAAATTGACTTATAAATATTAATGCATATTATAAATTTTGTTCTGTGTCTGGGTGTTAATATGTATTATATGTATTGAGGAAAAAAAAAAAGACGTGTGGCACTCGGAGACTGCCGCGGTAAAGCTATTGCGCGTGATATTTCAAAAAGTCATTAAAAGTTCTGGTATTTATCGATAGATGGAACTAAAAAGTATCACCGCTGTGCCGGTCGGAGTGGGGGTGTTAGGTTTTTTCGTTACGGAATTTCTGGATTCGGTCTCCACGCTCAAGGCCCGCGATAGAAGCTATGCAATAGCTTAAAAATAAGCCTTTAATAACTGCAATTCAAAAATATTTAAGTAATGTATCGTGTTATGTTGTATGAATAATGTTCTAGTCATAATCTTTCAGTTTATTTTGCTCTTTCTGTTTTTTTTTTTTTCTATTTAATTTTTTCAAATTATCCATTTGATAATAAAGTAATAAACGGTGCAATGTATGAATTATCAGGGATATGTAAGTAACTTGTAGATAATGCCTGATTAGTTTGTTTTCATATGATAATAACAATAGCACACACTCATTATACACCTATTACCTAATTAAGCAGTATTTTTTTAATTATTGGTAAGTTCCTTAAACAATAAGACATTATTATATAATGATTTATTTCATAAGGTGCCACCAACTCCTTATTTGCGGATATTGGTAACTCATAAGTAATTTAATAAGATACAACATCAAAATTAAATTAATTATCAAATAAAACAGAAAAATACGACGATAAAAGGTTTATGTAGTTTAAAGATTATTTTTAAAGATATCCCGAACTCATCAATGCGGAAACATTTATGCAGCTGGCAACCCCAATCCTCGGAACCAAACGTGACCTTGACCTACAACCTCGCAAAACAAAACAAAGAGGTTTAAATACAAATAGGTCATTCGACTCTATTGATTTACTTGCCAAATGAGCCCATTACTAAGCGGCCTAATCATAGCAATATGACAAAAATAGCCTTGGCTGTTGAAAGTTGTTTACAAGCAGATTGTGTAATACCAAGTCATTCAACCGACTACTGTTTGACCTATAACGAAGGAGATAAACCTAGTCTAATCATAAACAGAAATGAAGCGTTATATAGGTAGGAACCTCATTTCATTCAACCTACGTACAGAATTCAAAATAAGAACGTATTGATTGCAATGTGGCTACGTGCCCCGAATAAAAATAATAATGCGTAGTAAACAAAGGTTACGTAAATGTAGTTCTATTCATGCTGCAACTGTTCTAGAATTTTCCCCGGCAGACCGGTTGCCATCTGATAGTAAATTACCTTTCTTGGGAAGACCCCTTCCATGCCCATTGCGCGGTCTCCGGCTGTTCTTCCAGCTCCTATACTTCGGGAGCGGGGTTACAGCCGCGTTCACGCCATCTTTGCTATTAGAACGCGCGTATTTCTTGTTCTTGCGGCGTAGATGGCCCGTGGAAGCCGCCGCGTCCCCAGCGCCTTCCTCGCCGACAGTTTTCTCAGCGTCAGCAATATCGGCGTCCATCACCACGTTTTCCGAATCGGAAGCGACGCGTTCGACTTCCATTGCCGGCTAACCAAACAAAACTTAAACTGGAGTCGATACAATTAACAGTCTGTTAACCACAGCAATTATTCCGAGCTAACGGAATGAAAGCAGATGATTTAAAAAAAAATATAGAGTTTTTTTTGTACTAGCCAGGCAGACGTATTTGTTTTGAGAGTTGAGAGCACAGCACACTGGCGTGAAGGTAGCAAAATAACACGCCGATGCACGGACAATTATACCAACATTAAGAAAAAAACTGGGCTGTTGTTGCGTTTCGCCAATGTACAGATACCAATTAAAAGGCAATTTTAACAATTTTTGAGGAACCACACCTCAATAAGATAATTAAATAATTAAGATCTTGACAAAGTGCAATAAATGCTTTGATTTTGAAAAATAATAATTTAATATCATTTATGTACATAAAAAAAAAATGAAGACAATGAAACGACAGTAAGTAAATGTCAATGTCAGTCAGTGGTTGGATTGGATTTATATTTCGCTTGTTTTCATAACATTATAGTGATACAATGCAAAAACAAAAAGAAAATATATTTTTGGACAGATTTCACCTGCTTAATTCACAAGAAAATACCGAAGAAATAATTTGGTCGCTGAGTGATTCCAGTGAATATGAAGAACCGTCTGCCAGCGAGAAGTTTATCAACATAACAAATAAAGTTAGTGTTTTAAAGAGAAAACGTAAGAAAAAAGTGCCTAAGAATTTGTCTAACCTTACATTTACCGTACTAGATACATCTGGACACAGTGAAAATCTAAAAAGTGGAGAAATATCGCCAATATTAATCACAAAAGCCAAAGAAAAAACCGTCGTGAAATCACCAATTTTAACTTCAAAATGCATCTCTCCTATTCTACCCACTAGATATATACGCGAAAAAAGCCCAATACTAGACTTTAAAAATACAGTAAAGTCTATTAGTAGTGTTAGAAGTAATTTATTAGCAAATGTAAAATGCGAAAGTCTATCAACATCTAATACAGACAAAAATGAAAGTATATTAAAAAATATTCATGTGAAAACAGAAATAGAATCAGACTACTCTATTGAAGACAATGTATCATCGTGCGGAAGTGTCTCATGGAATTTCGGTGACGTGAAAGAAGAAGATACATCAAAGGCTAAATTGAAACTCTTAACTAAAGTAAAATCCTTCTTTGATTGTCACTTCAGTTCACAGTCATCAAACAGTCTATCAATACACAATTCTCCAACGCAGAGAGACAGCTCAAAAAGCAGCGATGATGTCGAAATATTAACTTGTAAATCTGAAATCAGCACGCAGAACAATAGTACCGCTAATGCTATCAAGAAAGAGGAAATTACAAATGATGAACACCTAATGAAAAAGAAGATCCGCTATAAGAAAGACGGACTAGCATACCGCCTAAATGCTTTATTACGAAAACAGAATGCTTGCCTTTCACTCTGGCAACACGAAAGATTCATGGCAGCGAATTCAAATTTTATTATACCCAAAGGGGAAAATACCGTGTTCCGAATTCAAAAAGTGTATTTAAAATATGGCTGCTATCTTCTTGAAGCTGTGGATTTATTTGATGATGACTATTTAATTTTAATTAACAAATGTTATGTTACAAATTGTATAATGAGGGATACAATTATCAAAGTTTATTTACCATTTAAAGTTCTAGACTATAGTGAGGACACCAAACTTGTAGTCAATGTTTGTAGATTTGAATGCAGCAAATATAAGGATAATCAAAATAAAATTTAATAAACAATAAAGAGAATATAATCTGTATTTTTATATAAATAAATAATAATATAATATAATAGTTACATATCATATAATTACTATAAACTGACCCAGTGTAGACATAGAGATAGACAAATATTTATTGACACTTTTATACCAACTAGCAAAAAATAATATTAAATAACTACTCACCTCTTTTTTTATGTACTGTAGGGTGTAGAACGAGCTGACGAACCACCTGATGTTAAGTGGTAACCGCCGCCCATACAACAGCAATACCACTCAAGTTCTCTTCACAGTACGAGATGACTTAAGTCGCATTGCGTTGCGTCCATCACTCCGAGACGGGGATTGTGGGGGCCACAGGGTGTAAATGGTCAGGATTGGTTCAAAACTTCAGTGGACTGTATATAAATTTTCTTTATTCGGTTTCTTCATTAAAAAATCATCGGGTGTCGCTTTCGGGAGGTCCAAGGAGCAGGGGTTCAGCGCAGCTTGTTATTTACAATTTCTTCGGAGTTCTTGATTCGTTCGAGTGCAAGCAGGAATACGAATTTGAATAAAAATGGCGCTACTTTTATTCCCACCTTGGACCTCGCGTCGCGCATCTCACTGGCGACTAAAACGAATGAGGAGGGAGCGAGACGGGTGCTTATTGCGCCTCGCTTCTTACAATAGGTTCCTCTCGTCGCACATATTGTTTTCTTTGTCTTAAGTAGTTTACAATATTGTACATTATCGCAAAGGTATAGAATAAACACAAAACATTCAATTTTACTTAAATTATACAAACTAGTGGAGTGAGCGAGGCAGCGAGTTTTATGAAATGGCTCTGTCCGTAACAGTCTCCCCCCGGCGAAGATCTTCGAAGCCCTCATCTATCGGCAGGACAATGAGCCTTCTTACAGGTCGCCTAAAAACTCCCCCTCGCGTCCTGACACTAGCGCTTCGCACCACCCCGTCTGGCCCGGTGAAGACTTCCTCTACTTGTCCTCTTGGCCATACGTTACGGGGTAGTATACCGTCGGCGATAAGCACTACGTCCCCCTGTTGAATGTTTCGCTTATTGCACCTATGATCGCCGCGCGGCGCTAAAGTAGGTAGATACTCGGTGAGCCAACGTGCCCAAAACGAGTTCGCCAATGCCTGCGCGGCTTTCCAGGTTTTTCTATCGGCCGCACTACATTCTCCTACGTAAGGTAGCCCGTTTGCTGAACCTAATAAAAAATGATTTGGCGTAAGCGCCTCGTCATCCTGCGGGTCTACAGATACGTGTGTGAGCGGTCGGGAATTTACCGTATGTTCTATCTCGGCCATTAATGTATTTAAAACTTCTTCCTTGGGCGCGCGTTCGTTCAGAGTTACCGAAATGGCTCGTTTGACGGTCTTAATCATGCGCTCCCACGCTCCCCCCTGGTTGGGAGCGCCGGGATCGATAAAGCGCCACTCCATACGCTTTGCCGTTGCGTAGTTCTGGAGAGCGGGGAGCCATTCTTGATAAGCCTTGTTTAGTTCTACGTTTGCCCCATGAAAATTTGTGCCGTTGTCCGAAATTATTACGCTCGGCGTACCTCGTCGCGCGGCCATTCGTCTTATAGCCATGATCGCGGAATCGGTGCTGAGGCTGGCCAGGGTCTCAATGTGGATGGCTCTTGTGACCATGCATGTGAACAGGAGTCCCCATCTTTTCTCCTTTCGTCTACCTATAGTCACCCACATGGGACCGAAACCATCTACCCCGCACTTTGAAAACGGCCTACCGTATGGTTCTAAACGGAGCTTAGGGAGGTTGCCTTTGACCGGCGTTCCTGGGTTTGCCCGCCTTATCGCGCACCGCGTGCATCTACTAAGCACTTTACGTACTGACGGCCGCAGGCGCAAAATCCAGTAGCGCTGTCGTAGGTTATTCACGATCTGCTCCCTACCTACATGTTGGTTTACTATATGCTCTCGTTCTATTAGTAGTTCTGAAAGTCTGTGTTTTCCGTCTAAAATCGGTGGGTTTTTCATTGTTTCGGGAATCACCGCCGCGTTGATACGCCCGTTCAAACGGATGATCCCGTCCCGAAGCTGCGGATCTAATTTAAATAGACGGCTCGATCTATCGACGCTCTCCCCCCGTTTCAAACGTAGGTACTCGGGGTAAAAGCTGTCTTTTTGAGCCTGCTGAATGAGCAACCGTTCTGACTCTAATACGTATTCTAGGTCTGTCTCTCTCGCACGCTTTCGGCACTTGTCAATGAATCTGAGTGCGCAGGCTAATGCCCGTACCATTCTCTCGTACGAGGAGAATCTAGACATGTCTATGATGTGATTGCATGTGGATTCGGTAACATGCTTCACCTCTACATCGTCAGCCACGTTAGGCTGATCTACTTCGTGTGGCCATTGGTCCGGGCCGTCGTACAAGAACGCGGGACCTGTGAACCATCGGTCCGTGCTTCGCATTTCTGTATAGCCGCTGCGCGTTGCGTCGTCTGCCACGTTACACTTTGTCGGGACCCAGCGCCATTGTTCGGGACGAGTTAACTCTGCGATCTCCGAGAGCCTGTGTGCTACGTATGGCGTGTATCTCACCGCATCATTTCTGATCCAATGTAGCACGGTCTTTGAGTCGCTCCAAAATGTTACGTTTGATGTGTCCCCGTGACTCTTTAAAATTTCCGCGGCGAGTCGAGCGCCTATCAAACTTGCCTGTAACTCCATGCGCGGGATGCTTTGCGCCTTCATTGGAGCTACTTTTGCCTTCCCCGCGATTAGTCTCACTACTACACCCTCGGGGCCCTTGAATCGCCAATATGCAACGGCGGCGTACGCTTGTTCACTAGCGTCACAGAATAGGTGAAGCTGCCGTTCATATTTACGCGAGTGTGCGTAGTAACATCGTGGTAGGCGCAAGTTTGCTATGTGCTGCAGGTCAAGTTGCCAGTCAACAAATGATGCCGCTTCTTCATGTGGTAATTGCTCGTCCCAGTCCACTTTTTTCTTCCATAGTTCTTGCAGCATGATCTTAGCTGTTATGGTATACGGGCTGAGCAATCCCAACGGATCAAATATCGACATGACCGCTGCCAAAGCTTCGCGTTTTGTCGGAGTTCGTTCCCCGTTCTTTACCTCGGCTGGTACCCTAGGCATGTTGCAGTTAAACGCGAGCTCGTCTGTTTGCGTTATCCATAAGACGCCTAACGTCTTTCCGTACGGATGCGCGTTCGACGCAAGTTCCACGGGTGCGTGCGCTCTCAGTTCCGTCGGGACGTCGTTTAGTACGGCCTCGCTGTTACTACTCCAACTGGCGAGTTCGAATCCTGCTCTTCTGTGAACTGCGCGGACTTGTGCAGCCGTTCTGGATGCGATCTCCTCGTCATCGAAACTTTCGACCCAATCGTCCATGTAATGGTTCTCCGTGATCGATGGGAAAGCTAACGGATGCGAGTCCTTATGATCTTCCGCGTTTCGGTTCCTTACGCTGTGAGCGATAAACGGTGAGCTTCTTGCCCCGAATATCATGGATGTCATGACGTATTTGTTCGGCGGGCCGGTTCGGTCGGTCCCTCGCCATAGAAAACGTTGCGCTACCTGGTCTTCCGGTCGGATTTTTATCTGCAAAAACATTTCCCTAATATCGGCCGTTACCGCGACCGGTTTTTGTCTAAATCGGAACAATACCCCGTACAATGACTGGAGTAAGTCTGGACCGTCAAGTAACGCATCATTCAAACAGACACCGTTGGATCGCGCCGCCGCGTCAAAAACCATTCGAAGCTTTCCAGGCTTATTGGGATTCGTTACTGCAAAGTGTGGCAAATACCATTCCTTTGGACTCGTTCTGTCCTGCTCACACTTTGTAGCGTACCCTTTCTGAAATAGTTTTTCCACCTGCTCGGTGTACGCGGTTGCGAATTCGGGCGACTTATCCATTTTTCTCTCGATGCTGTTTAATCTGTTTAATGCCATATTGTAGCTCGGGGGCAGGGTGGTTTGATCCTCGGCCCACGGCAGCCCCACTTCGAAACGACCATCTACTCGCTTGGCTGTCTTCTTGAACACTTCTTTGGCGCGCTCTTCGGCAGGAACGGGTTTCCTCTTTATCGCAATGCCTAGCGCGTCTATCTCGAAGTGCGCTCTGACGGCCTTGTCCAAGTCGATGTCGTTCGAAGATTGTGTTTGTATGTGCAAAACGGTGTCTTTGTCTTTGCAGACCGTACTTCTAGGCGCGGATCCGTGGATTATCCACCCCAACTGGGTTAGTGACGCGGCCGGTTGGTTCCTTCGTCCGGTTAATAACTTCCTTGTCACTATCAAGTGCCAGTTGTCGGCTCCTATCAGTACGCGCGGTTTAGCATTTGTATAAGATACTATTTCCGGTGGCATATTCCGCAGATGCGGCTGCCTCAATAGATCTGATCTCACGGACTGACTTCCTATCGTGAGGTTTCTTACGGTACGCGCTTTGATGTGATGTGTGTCCGTTTGACTTTTCCCTCGTATCCTAAGATCTACGATTTGGCTTTCGGTTTCGGTCTGAGAAGAGGTTGCTCCCATGATGCGTAGCGTTCTGGTTGGGCCTTCTGCCCCGATCATCTGGGCGATGCCTTCGTCTATCAACGTGATAGTTGATCCTTCATCCAATAACGCGTACGTGTCTACCTCTTTCCCGTCTTTTGCTTGTATCGTGATCGGACACACCTTCAACAGCACTTCGTTTGTTCCGTACGTATGTGCCGTGGCTGTGGTTGCTGAATCTTCCTTGGATTCAGGAACTTGTGAATGTAGCAACTTGTGGTGGGACTGTCGACACCCTTCCACACCGCAAGTTTTCGCCTTACATTTAAAACGTCGGTGTTTACTCGTTAAACACCGGAAACATACATGGGATTCCTTTGCCCATCGCCACCGTTCATCGATCGACATATCATTGAGCTTTCTGCACTCCGTAGTGCCGTGCTTTCCTCCGCAACATAAACAATCCGTTTTCTTCTCGGTTGTTGCATACACGGCGCTGCGATTCCGTTCTTGAGTGCGCGGTCGTTGTTCCGTTCGAACAGCTATGACCGGTTGTCTCGATACTGTCGTCGTAGTGGAGAACGTGTGTTTCATTGCGCGGTCTGCTTCGCGCATGAGAAAGCGGGACAGAGCTACTATTTCCGGCTCGCTCTGTTGTTCGTGTTCCTCTGCGTAATCGCACCAGCGAGACTTAACGTGCGGACTGAGCTTCTCTGTGACTTGACGCGCTAACATGGGATTCAGTAAGTACCCTTTCTCATCTACACAAGAAATAACCGTCACGATGTTCTGTAGTTTGATCGCGAAGGAGTTCAGTTCGCTCGCGGTCGCGCCTACTCGTGGCAGTTTCTTTATGTCTTCGAGTGCGCGGTCAATAATCACCTCTGGACGCCCGTAGCACTGTTCTAAAGTCTTCATAATCACCGCTGGTTCGGTAGCGGTGAATAGCAACGCTGACACGGTCTGTTTCGCTTCGCCTCGCAGGCAGGATCGTAGACGGGCTAAGTTCTCAGTCGGCGTGAACTTGTGCATGGCTGTAGATTCTCTCATCGCGGCTTTGAACGGCAACCACTCGCCAGGCGCTCCACTGAATAATGGAAGATCTTGCGTCTGTCGTGGCGGTGCTCTTCCGCGGGATATTCGTTCTAATGCCTCTGCTAGCCGGTCTATTCCTTTTTCTTCATTTGCCGTGTTGTTCCTAGTGGGTGTCGGCGATCGGTGTCTCACAGCTGACTCGAAAGTAACCTTGTTCGGAAGGTACTGTTCGTTCCCTCTCGCTCTGGGCGCTGACGATCTGTAGCGAGTCTCGGTGTCCGTAGGTTCGCGTTCCTGAGACGACTCCCGAGGGACGTTCTGCTGTAGCCAATCGTGAACCCTATTTTCTGATAGGTTGACTTCGTTCGCGCCTATACTTTCGCGATCAGTTTCCTCGCGAATGTTTGCAACGTTAGCGGCTAGTCGCTTCCTAATAAGTTCCGCTTGAATTTGAAGCTCTTGCCTTCGGATCATGGCAAGACTTTCTTCTGCTTCGAATTCAGCTTGACGTATTCGAGCTACTGCACTGGCGGCTGACATATGTGAACGAACGGACGGCGCGCGCATAGTTGGTACTCCGGCTTGTGGTACGTCCCTACTTGTAGTCCCGGTCGCGACGTTACTCATTGTGGTACGATCGGTCGCGTGTGGTGGTTCCATCTGCACGGCAGGCGGCGTTGGTTCCGAAGGAGACGCGGGATAATCTTCGTAAACTCTAAGCGCGGCAGACTTCTTCCTCGTGACCGGCGGACTTCTAGTAGTCATCGTAAAAACGTACCTAACCCGATCCTAATCTTAACACTGTACTAACGCACAAAAAAAAATAACACCAAAAAAAAAGCAATAAAAAAAAACAATGTAAAAACACTTACCCCGATATACGCGCCTAACAGTTGCCTCTCGCTCACTCCCTAGCCCTAACACTATCACTATCACTTACACACTACCTAACTGTCCCTAGCAGTCCTTCAGGAGGGACTGGCCACGCGGCCAGGATACGCTCCTTTAGGGATGGATCGTGAGGGATAGGGTGGGGTAGGATCCACTCAGCAGAGGAAGGAACGTGAATACGGGGCGCTCGGTAATCGGCTGGAATGTCCGACCCCTTTGGCAGTGCCTACAGTCTGGCCCCCGCACCACGGTACCTTCTTACTGACGAGGAAGTGCACTTCGGTCCGCGCCCCGGTGCGCTCTTGATGGAACCGGTGGTGTCGCACAACACACCACACCGCCGTGAGGCGTTAACCTGCGCTTGACACCGTTTGACACCGTTAGGTGGTGGCAAGACACAGACCGCAGAGAACTGCGTATCGGATATCACCTGCCCGGGGAACACGACGCGACGATTGACTCAGGCTGGAGACTCGGAGCACCGTTCGGTGTTTTTCAGCACCCTGTGCCCGATGTGACGCTCGGCGCACCGTTCGGTGTTTTTCAGCACCCTGTGCCCGACGTGACGCTCGGCGCACCGTTCGGTGTTCTTCGAGCACTCCCTAGTGCCCCGACGTTGAGCACGGCGTGTCTTCAAGTCGAATCTTAAAATGGATCGACTGGCTGCTGGCTGACGGTTGATGACTGACGCTGATGGCTGACGCTGCTGCTGCTGGACCTCTTCGACACCCGGAACTGGTTCAACTGGCTCGGAGAGTATACACGTTCGTCCCCTGGGCTTCCGTTCGGTACACCCAGTGGATTGTGGCTTCTTCCGGCGGTCTTCCGTTGGTTTATTCAATCCGGCTTCCGATGGACCAAGAACACTGTGGGGGCCACAGGGTGTAAATGGTCAGGATTGGTTCAAAACTTCAGTGGACTGTATATAAATTTTCTTTATTCGGTTTCTTCATTAAAAAATCATCGGGTGTCGCTTTCGGGAGGTCCAAGGAGCAGGGGTTCAGCGCAGCTTGTTATTTACAATTTCTTCGGAGTTCTTGATTCGTTCGAGTGCAAGCAGGAATACGAATTTGAATAAAAATGGCGCTACTTTTATTCCCACCTTGGACCTCGCGTCGCGCATCTCACTGGCGACTAAAACGAATGAGGAGGGAGCGAGACGGGTGCTTATTGCGCCTCGCTTCTTACAATAGGTTCCTCTCGTCGCACATATTGTTTTCTTTGTCTTAAGTAGTTTACAATATTGTACATTATCGCAAAGGTATAGAATAAACACAAAACATTCAATTTTACTTAAATTATACAAACTAGTGGAGTGAGCGAGGCAGCGAGTTTTATGAAATGGCTCTGTCCGTAACAGGGATGTTACATCTCATGCGGCTGCAATATCACCGGCACCCACTCCCTTCCACCGGAACACAGCAACACGAGTGCATCACTGCTTGCCGGCAGATTACCAGGTGTGGTGGCAGTACTTCTCCTGAACTTAGCACAAGTTGTACTGCTACTTTGGGTTGCTCCTTTCGCACCGCCCGGGGGACACGTGTAGGGATTTAAAGGGTAATCACATACGGACGCGAGCAACTTGGTCCCCCAAGAGGTGAGGTGAAGTTGCCGTTGAATTACAGGCACAAGGCAAGTACAGTTACAGGCATTAAAAGAAAAATATACATAATTTTAAAATAAACAAATTAACGTTCCTATGAAGCAAAAGGCAAATATCATCGCTTTTCTACTCTATTAGAGTCACTGGTTCTCTCGAACCGGTGTGGTGAAAGGATTTTAAGTGCGCCTCAAAGAGGCTCCTTTCGTGCACTTGACACATCGAATTTTTAGTTCTACGACACGTCGGTTTCCACACGATGTTTTCCTTCACCGTTTTGAGAACATGGTATTGTGCACAAATATTTCAATCGAAAACTCATAGGTGCACGTCGGGATTTGAAGCGGCGACCTCCGGATTGAAACTCGGGGACCGCCACGCTCTCGTAATATCCTCTCTATAATTTACAATCAAAGGGTTCTTATATCATGATTAGGAAGTCACGTAGTTTCTATACGTGACTGTACAATAAGGCAGGCAGGTAATACTATCGTAAACGCAAGGTTATGACTCCGCCCGGCGTCGGCTGCGTCCTTCAGGCTTCAGCTGGTGTTGCCAACATTAGTCACCTTTACAAAAATCAATCTAACCAAATATGAGGTGTACTGATGGATGGAATAAAATTAAAAGTATAGTAGTAATAATAATAATATAAATATTTATTGTCTCTCACAAAAAACACATGTAAAATTACCAGTAAAATACAAATTATAGTGAAAAACAAGTTTTATGAGAGACATGCTAGAGGTAGGCTGTGTTAGCCTGTGTTACTAGTCTTACTAGACTACTAGACTTACAGTAAGTGTCGTAAGTAAATAAATAAATATTGGTGGATATCTCACACAGTGCCATCTAGCCCCAAAGTAAGCTAAGCATAGCTTGTATCATGGGAACCAGACAACTGATATACATACTTATATACTTTTTGTAAATGCATATTAACACCCCAGACACAGAACAAACATCTATGTTCGTCACACAAATGTTTGTCCTGGGTGGGAATGGAATCCACGACCTAGGCAGGGTTACTACCAACTGAGCTGTGTGATCAGTCAAGTTATCTTTATCTACGGAGTATACTTTCTTAAGTAATACAGAAAAAGTTTTATATTACTACGCAACAGTAGATAATTCTTTGCGATTCTATATAATGATTATTAACGCTATTTACTTATTCTACCAGAACTCAGCAATACAATGTTACAGTTTCTAGGCACTTGCAATTTGAGACTATATATTTTTATTATTAGGTCCAAAGCTCTCAGCTGAGAAAGTTCCGGTGCAAAAGAAAGCTTAAAATTAATCTCCAGTGCTGACCACAAAATAGCTGCGTGAGATGGCAACACAGAGCTTTCGTCCTGTTCCGTTTTCAGCCGGCCTCAAAGCTTTCAGTCGATATTTTTGCCACAAACACACGGCCGCGCCGCTTAAAAAAAAAGGTTTTTCTTATAATTATACCTTAAATACAGCCAGTGTTTATCACAAAACTTACTAAAAAGGTTGTATATGTATTTGTAATAAGGTTTTGTTAGATTTGTGCGTTCATTCTAATTGTCCCGATGTGTTATTGATTTTGGTTCGGTTATCAGAACGTGCGGTGTTTTGGTAAGCATTTTATGTATTTTTTTTTATGACACGATAAACTGCGTTCAATTACAAGAATACATTTTTATTACACCTTACTTACCTTTATAGATAGCAAGGTATTGAAATATTTTGGTAGGGAGATACTAGATAAGCAATTATGGGGTCTTAGGTACAATTGTAAACCTTTTTGGTTTAAATAATTTTCTCTTAGAGAATGAATATGAATACTGATTAGGTAATCAATCGCTGAAGGAATACTGATTCGCTAATCAATCGCTGAAGGAATACTGATTAGCTAATCAATCGCTGAAGGAATACTGATTAGCTAATCAATCGCTGAAGGAATACTGATTAGCTAATCAATCGCTGAGTAGTACGTAAATGTTAACACACTGAGTGGCAATTGAGAGCTGGTGCCCCTGTGCACAGACCCCGGGTTTCAATCCGGAAGTCACTGGTTCAAATCCCGAAGAGCACCAATGAGATTTTCACTATAAAAATTGATGTTCGCAATATTAAGTTATCAAAACGGTGAGGGAAAACATAGTGATGAAACCGAAATTCCCTACAACCAAAAATTTATTTACATGTGTCAGTGCATGAAAAGAGCCACTTTGTGTTTCACTTTAATATTTTCATTACACTAGTTCGATTAAACTTCTGAAAACTAATTGTTTCACGTCAGGATTTGAACCAGATACCTCCAGATTGAAACTTCGGATTTCGACCACAGGGCCACCACGCTGTTACTTCAGCAAGCAATATGATTAACAATAATACGACTTAGGTCATCCCGTACATAACTGTGGGAAGACCCAAATGGGATCAAATTGTGCCCTTAACAAATTTTTTTGTCATGCTTTTACAGTACGAGCCGACGGCCTGGTATTAAGTGGTTACCTCAGCCCATAACAACCGATGCGACTTGGGTCCTCACCTACTAGGTACGACTAGACCCAAGTCTCATCGTATGCGCTCGTAACTCTGAGACGTGTATGTGGAATGTCTCTTGTGCCTGTAATTTCACCGGCAACCACACCTTTCAAACCGGAACACAGTGACGCGAATGCGTGTTACTGCTTGGCGGCAGAAATGGCGGAAGTACTTCCCCGGACGAACTTGGCGAGAGTTCTACTGCTCTTAAAACTTAGGCAATAGAGGGAATTCTACTTCTCCTGTGCCTGTAATTTCACCGGCACCTTCAAACCGGAAGCATTACAAGTGCACTACTGTTTTGCGGGAGCAATGTAATAACCACTGCCAGGTACCAATACAAATTCTCAAAGAATAAAACTACGTAGAACAGTAAATAAATAAAAAAATGGCCGACGTATATTAACTACGTTATCTAAAATATTTATGTTTCCTCGACTGCGAAGATCATAAACACGTTAGCTGAAATCCGACAGGGCCCTATATAGGGTTGCCAGGTCGTAAAACCGAATAGCCTGGCTAGTTTAATCGGACATTTTGGTAAAAATGTCGGATACCTCTTATTTTAATCTTAGTATAATACGACAGTTTTTTTTTATTAAATCTTGACTTTTTCATCATTATAATCAAACCATAACTATTTTACTTTTTCATCATGTTAAATTCTAATGAAACAGCAATAAAATTGAATTAATAAGTCTTCTTTACACCAACATATGAGAAATGTAAAAAAACCGGCCAAATTTAAAAAGCCTAACAAAAGCCAATAACCATCTAATTAGGCCGGACACGCGATCAAAAAGCTTGACTGTGTCCGGCTTATCCGGACGACTGGCAACACTAGCCCTATATTATTTTTGGCGTACAACAGTACATAAACAGTACCACATCACAAAAATGCGTACACTTTCATAATGTGTTTACGTAAACACTTTTAATATCCGTACCGTTGATATTCTACTAATTTATTCACTACTAGCTGTTGCCCGCGACTCGCGCACCCCTATTTCACCCCTCGGAAAAGTAGCCTAAGTTACACCTTGTTACATCAGCTATCTGCCAGTGAAAGTCCCGTCAAAATCGGTCAGCCATTTCAGAGATTAACCGGAACAATCAGACAGACAGACAGAAATTTAAAAAAAATGTTGTTTGTGGTATATGTACCGTGTATCCATCCATATGCACTTAGAAAAAGTGATTATTTTAATATTAGAAAAGAAAGAAAGAAAGAAAATAACATTTATTTGTGACAACTTATTACAATCCTAGGCTATACACAATAATCAATAAAAATAAATAAAAAATAAGAACAGAAAAGTAATAAATTAGTCACAAAACGGTATCTATTACAAACAGACACTCCAATTTTATTTATTTATAGATTTCTATCGTATTTGAATATATATTTTACGTGTGGCCACATAATTCATGTTATTCGCGTGAAATGTATCAAGATCAAAAGCTGTTTACGAAATGGATTTGTAAACCGAGTTGATTTGGCTACTTTTATGATGTAGATGTTTAAATAACATTGCCTGGAGTTATTATTATGATGAGAGAAGTTAACCTTAGATTGTTTATAGAAATAATAAGGTAATGATTGAGGGTAGCATCTTGCCAGAATAAGGTATTTTATACTGAGCTAACGTGGGATGTACAGTGTAGAATATGTGTGCCTGATAAGTAACTAAGCTTTCGACCCAACAATTCAAGTTATACATAAATAAAGGTCTATTAAGTAAAGGTTATTAGACTGTAAATGATTATATAAGTGACTGGCTGTAGCCCACGACTTCGTCCGCGTGGAATTCGGTTTTATCGCGCACCTTTTTTTTCCCCCTCAGAAAGTAGCCTAAGTTACACCTTGTTACATCAGCTATCTGCCAGTGAAAGTCCCGACAAAATCGGTCCAGCCATTTCAGAGATTACCCGGAACAAACAGACTGACAGAAATTGTAAAAAATGTTGTTTTGGTATATGTACCGTGTGTACATCCAGTGAGAGTGCATATGCACTTAGTAAAAAGCGGTTATTATAATATTACAAACAGACACTCCAATTTTATTTATTTTTATAGATAAATCTCCATGGTCTGATGTCGCTCTGCCCAACGACACACAAAACATCCTGTAATATCTTATTTCAGTATTTTATGTAGTCATAAATGTAACATAGATCTAAGTACTCAATTGTTACAAGGATCGTGCTCGCGAAAATAAGGAAGTCCTCCATTAAGGGTTTCTTATCTGTTCTCCCCACGGAGGGTCAGATAGGGTTTGAACAGGCATCAAACTCAGCGATAAGTACGCGTGACCTTATGTATTGAATATTGACGTTTCCAAGCCATTTATGAATTCTATGGAAATAAAGTTTTTGACTAAGACTTTGATACTTTACCGTGGGATTGGTTTCCTCTCATCTTCTCTTTTATCTTTTTAACTTTTATCTCATACGTGGAATATATGTCCTAGCATAGTAAAATGTGGGAATATGTCCACTCATATGGAATTTGTGTCTTCTCATACAACAGCATAAGATTTTTGTCCACAGACAAATCTTCTAAAATTATTCCCAAAGGCCAAGGCCTTTGACAAAGACAAAGGCCTCGGCCTTTTTATCACACCCGGCCAGGAAATTCAACTTTCGGGCCTAGGATCGTAATATACTATTTCCTATAAATCTTATAATTACCGTATTATACATTCATATGCATTTAGTAAAAATTTGACATCCCTTTCCATTATTAGATTATCCATTTTATTTATATGTGTGGTTAACTATTTTATTTTCCAGGTACAAATAAATGATGGATCTGTCCCATATACGCACAAATACGATTTTTATGGCAACACTCATCATCGTACTATGTGCCGGCACTGGTAAGAAAGTGATACTATTAAAAAATACCGCCCAGTAGTAACCCTGCCTTCTGCGCTGTGGGTCGTGGGTTCGATTCCCACCCAGGACAAACACTTGCGTGACGAACACAGACGTTTGTTCTGTGTCTCGGTCTTAATATGTATTATGTGTATGTATTTCCAAAAAGAAATTATAAAAATACATCAGTCATCTGGTTTCCGTGATACAAGCTACGCTTAGCTTAATTTGGGGCTAGATGACGCTGTGTGAAATGTCCACCAATATTTTATATTAATAATATAATATTGGTGGACAATTCACAGCATACTATGGGAACCAGACAACTAATAGAATACATTATATATTTTTTTGTTTAAATTATTACTTACATTTTATATTATACTAAACAATATGAAAATCAAACAATAATAATAGATATAACATGGCAATAAATCTTATAACATCGTGATTTATAGTACTGCCACCATGCCCTTTTCTGCCGCCAAGCAGTAACGCATTCGCGTTACTGTAATCCGGTTTGAAAGGTGTGGTTGCCGGTGAAATTACAGGCACATGAGACATTCCACCTACACGTCTCACAGTTACGGGCGCATACAATGCGACTTTGGTCTTGTCATACCTAGTATGGGAGGACCCAAGTCGCATCGGCTGTTATGGGCCGAGGTTACCACTTAACACCAGGTGGGCCGTCAGCTCGTTCCGTAACTGTATCACATTAAAAAAATATTATATTATACTAAACAATATGAAAATCAAACAATAATAATAGATATAACATGGCAATAAATCTTATAACATCGTGATTTATCTTACAGCGGCCGCTATTGACTGCTTCAAATGCGTCTCTATGAACGGCAAGTTTCCCCCCTGCGACGACCCCTTTCACAACAACCACTCGCTGCAAATGTTGGAGTCCCCCTGCATGGGGGGGCGCAAAGGGAGGGACGGTCTGTTCCCGGCCACATCATGCATCAAGATTGCTGGAGTCTTCGGTAAGTAGTACTGCCACCACACCTGGTAATCTGCCGGCAAGCAGTGATGCACTCGTGTTGCTGTGTTCCCGTGGAAGGGAGTGGGTGCCGGTGATATTGCAGCCGCATGAGACGTAACATCCCCGTCTCGGGGTGATGGACGCGACGCAATGCTACTTGAGTCTCGTACTTTGGTGGGGAGGACTTGAGTGGTATTGCTGTTGTATGGACGGTGGTTACCACTTAACATTGGGTGGGCCGTCAGCTCGTTCCACCACACGAATTACATAAAAAAAATATTTATTATTATTATTGTATTTATCTTCACAGACGACACAGGGGAATCCATCACAGTCAGGGGTTGCGGTCTTGACTCGGGCACTGCCACCACCGACACAGAAATCATACGGATGTCGCACTGTGGACGGTTCTATTACAACGACAGGTGAATTACCAATAAATACTATAATAGATAAATATTGGTGGACATTGTCACACAGCGCCATCTAGCCCCAAAGTAAGCTAAGCATAGCTTGTATCATGGCAACCAGACAACTGATATACATACTTGTACATTTTTTTTGTAAATACGTACATATCAACACCCAGACACAGAACAAATGTGTGCTGTGTGAATTGTCCACCAATATTATAAAATAAAATACATAAAATAAAAAAACCTTTATTTCTACTGCCTAATAATACATACAAAAAGATCTCTAAACCTACAGACCTTAATTTTTTTTAATTTAGTTTTATTGATATTGTTGTTATTAGTTCCTACTCTTCAGCAATAGTCGCCTCTTCGGCAATAGTCGCCTCTTCGGCAATAGTCGCCCCTTCGGCAATAGTTGCCTCTTCGGCAAAGACAAAGACAAAGATAGGTTATTTGCTTGAACACAATGTAGATAGTTGTAGATAGATGGCAATAGTTGCCTCTTCGGCAAAGACAAAGACAAAGACAAAGATAGGTTATTTGCTTGAACACAATGTAGATAGATGTAGATAGATGGCAATAGTTGCCTCTTCGGCAATAGTCGCCTCTTCGGCGTAGGCCTCAATAAATCTCTCCATTTGCCCCAATATTATTATTATTATTATTGCAGGTACGTCCACGGCTGCCTGCAGAGCTGCAGCGACGCAGACGCCTGCAACTCATCCGTACAGATCCATCCATACATATCCACCTTAATACTTGCGTCATACCATATCGTAACATTTATAAGCTAACAGATATATCAGACTAACATATTATATAATATAAATCACATATTATCATATGTATATTATTAAAAAATAAAAAATATCATTATAAATATATAATATACTTTGTACGTTTTGCTAAAAGGTTTTACATAAGGTAATATTCGCCTAATATAAATTGTGTAGGAAATTTAAATATGTGCAAATAAATTTTTTAGACTATTAGAAGATTTAGGTTCAATATTAAGTCTGTCGCTGATGCATAGTTTGACTGGCCTCATAGCTCAGTTGGTTAGTAACCCTACCTTCTGCGCTGTAGGTCGTGGGTTCGATCCCCACTCAGGAAAAACATTTTGTGACATTTGTAACATTGATGTTTGTTCTGTGTCTGGGTGTTAATATGTATTATATGTATGTATTTACAAAAGAAAAGTATATAAGTATGTATATCAGTTGTCTGGTTCCCATGATACAAGTTATGCTTAGCTTACTTTGGGGCTAGATGGCGCTGTGTGAAATGTCCACCATTATTTTATTATTTATTTATTTATTTATAGTAAGAACAGCTGGTTACGAAAAGGGTGAATAGGGGAAAACACGACCGCACCATTTAAGTAAAAATCACTAATAAAAAAAAAGTGTCTTAAGTGACTGTACAAGCTGACGGCCCACCTGATGTTAAGTGGTAACCGCCGCCCATACACAACAGCAATACCACTCAAATCCTCTCCACCAAAGTAGGAGATGACTCAAGTAGCATTGCGTCGCGTCCATCACCCCGAGACGGGGATGTTACGTCTCATGCGGCTGCAATAACACCGGCACCCACTCCCTTCCACGGGAACACAGCAACACGAGTGCATCACTGCTTGCCGGCAGATTACCAGGTGTGGTGGCAGTACTACTCCTGAACTTAGCACAAGTTGTACTGCTACTTTGGGTTGCTCCTTTCGCACCACCCGGGGGACACGTGTAGGGATTCAAAGGGGTTATCATCTACGGGGGCAAGCAACCTGGGACCTAAAATATTGACATATTGTATATACGTATCATTATCAAGCCTCACAGCTCAGTTGGTAGTAACTGCCTTCTGCGCTGTAGGTCGTGGGTTTGATTTCCACCCAGACAAACATTTGTGTGACGAACATAGGTGTTTGTTCTGTCTGGGTATTTACAGAAAAGTATGTATATCAGTTGCCTGGTTCTCATGATACAAGCTATGCTTAGCTTACTTTGGGGCTAGATGACGCTGTGTGAAATTTCCACCAATATTATTATTATTTACAAAACGGCTTGCAGAGGGGTGAAATAGGGGATGAATCTTTGTAAGGAAATGAATAATTTATCAAGTAAAGGATATAAAACTCTATTGTTAAGAAGAAAAGCATGTTACTGATTTTTGACCAATCGACTTAATTAGGGTATAATTTCACATTACTCAAAGCAATAATTGTACGCAGATGTAGTCATGGGCACCATGTAGTATATAATATAACATATTATAAGTGTATTTGTATACATACGTCAATTTTGTAAGGCACTGTATTATTTAATTTTGTAAATAGCAACGCTACTCGCTAATAAAAATCGTTATAAATTCATAAAATGTTTCAATTACAATTTTATACCCTCCATACATGCACTTAGTAAAAAGCGGTTATTACTTAATAATACAAACAGACAATTTTATTTATTTGTATAGATTATTATTTATGGCCAAGGCGCATCGCGTTCACTTTTGATATTTCTATACCTAAGTTCTTTTAAGAATGTGTATTACCTACATACATTTCCATAACTAATTAGTGGAAAGATCAAATCGTATTATCATGTCGTTTTTGCACCACTTCAAACCAAGTGGGCCATCTGCTTAACACGTAAATACATACATACAACCATAAAGCCTAGACATCCTTTATTAAATTCTATAACAAATATAATAAAACAGTTGCTCAAATGACTTCGGTGATTCATTCTCCCTCATCCGGAGAATCTGTTCCTTCCGTATCCTCCGTCACATCCGTCGTAGTGTCCACGTCTGGAAAATATAAATAATAAATATCCACCAATATTTATTTATTTTCACAGTTTTCATACAAACAGGCCGAGATCATCGTTAGAATTTATTTATGTAATCTTTGGTCCCAACTCACCCGCAGTTGGGCTGGGCGTGGGGTTTATGTAATCTGTGGACCCAACTCACCCACAGTGGGGCTGGGCGTGGTGTTTGTGTAATCTGTGGTCCCAACTCACCCACAGTGGGGCTGGGCGTGGTGTTTGTGTAATCTGTGGTCCCAAATCACCCACAGTGGGGCTGGGCGTAGGGTTTATGTAATCTGTGGTCCCAACTCACCCACAGTGGGGTAGGGCGTGGGGTTTGTGTAATCTGTGGACCCAACTCACCCACAGTGGGGTAGGGCGTGGGGTTTGTGTAATCTGTGGACCCAACTCACCCACAGTGGGGCTGGGTGTGGTGTTTGTGTAATCTGTGGTCCCAAATCACCCACAGTGGGGCTGGGCGTAGGGTTTATGTAATCTGTGGTCCCAACTCACCCACAGTGGGGTAGGGCGTGGGGTTTGTGTAATCTGTGGACCCAACTCACCCGCAGTGGGGCTGGGCGTGGGGTTTATGTAATCTGTGGTCCCAACTCACCCACAGTGGGGTAGGGCGTGGGGTTTGTGTAATCTGTGGACCCAACTCACCCACAGTGGGGTAGGGCGTGGGGTTTGTGTAATCTGTGGACCCAACTCACCCGCAGTGGGGCTGGGCGTGGGGTTTGTGTAATCTGTGGTCCCAACTCACCCGCAGTGGGGCTGGGCGTGGGGTTGGTGTCGCACTTGCATCGTCTCATCTCTTCAAGGATCCGCAGCTCAGACGGGAGAAGCTTCGATATTTCTTCTGGCGTTGCGTTGTCTGAAATACATAATTATATTGAAAATTTATTGCGAGAAAGAACTTAAAATATGTCGACTATTGGACGAAACATCATCACATCCCGCGATACCTACACTTGTTTGACTGAGTTGATCAATTCAGCGATTAGTCTGTCAACTAATCCATCAACCAGTCCACCGATCAGTTGACCAATTCTTCGATTAATCTATCAACTAATCTAGCAACCAATCTTCCGATCAGTTGATCAATACTTTGATTAGTCTATCAAATAATCCACCAACCAATCCTCCGATCAGTTGATCTCAGAGAAATGGGTATGGTGGCTGTATTTCCCCGGACTTAATTGTACAAATTATTATATATTTTTATTTTTTTTCAACAGAATGAGTTAAATTTGAGTTATTATTTAGTATGTGCTAGGAGACTTCTGTAAAGTCCACGAAAGTAATTACTTTGAGACGCACTTTGGAAGAATAAAAGCAGTGTTACCGAGTGTGAATTTGATTTTGCTCCTGTTTCCGTCTTCTTCCTGTCCACACCGACACGTGGGATCCTGCAGGAACGCCTTCTCCTCAGCTCGGCGACGGATCTCAGATGGCAACACCGGGGGACCTGTGAAGATAATCAAAAGAATAGGATCACAGATAAAAAAAATTTTTTGCTATAAATATGAATGTATTAAAAATAAAATAAATAAGTAAAAATCATTTATTTCAGACCCACATTAAAATCTAATATATGAAATTCTCGTGTCACAGTGTTTGTAACTAAACTCCTCCGAAACGGCTTGACCGATTTTTATGAATTTTTTTGTGTATATTCGGTAGGTTTTAGAATAGGACGTAAACTATTTTTCATAACCCTAAGTGATAAGGGTGGTCCACACCAAAAAAAATTTTTTTATTTTTTTTTACAAAACATTTTTTTTTTATGATTCAACTTAAGAAATACATACATGGCGCTGTGTAAGATGCCCACCAATATTATTATTATATTAAAAATAAAAAATAAAACTACTTACCTACCTTTATCGTTATAGCGATCAAAAGGGGCCAACTGTTTGAAATAAAATATGTAATACTCACAGGGGGATGTCTCGAAGGGCTGAGATCGTTCCAATGCATCGGTGTACACCCGCATCATCAAGTGATGGTAATCACCCCGTCTCACGGGCGGGTAAGTTACACCGGTCGCACGATCTATCACTGCAAACGAAACAAGAAATAATCAGAATCAAAATCAGAAAATATTTATTGTATAACTGTCGTACTTAGAGGGTCTTAAAAATATAGTACAAGATTCAAACAGTTTGTCCATTTCGGACATACAATAATATTTTTTGTCAATAAACAAAATAGGTTATAATGTATATAAAAAAACTATGTAAGTATATAAAAAATAACATATTTCTTTTATTAAATGTCATAATAGTAATTACAAAATGAAGTTTCGAATTGGTACAAGGATAAAAATAATTTGATAAAAAATATTTCTTAAGTAATTACGCTGTGAACCCTAGTTTTATAAATAAATAAAAGTTTTTTTACTTATAGAAAATAAATAAATAAATATAGAAAGTATAAGGAAAAAAACAATTTATGAAATTTTTTAATGTATGTGTGTTCAGGCTAATTCCCGAAAAGACGACCGATTTCGACAGCACTCTAATTGACAGATAGAAGAAAGAAAGAAAGAAAAAGTTCTTACTAACTTCACAATACAAAATTACAAATAATATATTATATAATTGATAAATTATATAACAATATTATATTGATAGCTGATATAATAAGGAGTAACTTAAGCTACTAAAGGTACTTAAGGTTAAATAAAAAATGGATAAAAACGACTATACCACGTAACTACTAAAAAAAGAAAACCCTCCTTTAGGGGTTTCTTATCTGTTCTCCCCATGAAGGGTCGGATAGGGTTTGAACAGGTGTCAAACTTAGCGATAAGTACGCGTGACCTTGCATATTGAATATTACAAGCCATTTCTTTATGAATTCTATTGAAATAAAGTTTTTAACTTTGACTTTATTTTAGCAACACACGACTTGAGTCATCTCGTACTTTGGTGGACAGGATTGAGTCGTATTGCTTTTGTCTATGGGTGGCGGTTACAACTTAACATCAGGTGGGCCGTCAGCTCGTACTACTTAAATGACATAAAAAAAGCCACAAACCACAAAAACTGTATTCAACGCGAGTGAATCCGCCGGGCACAGCTAGTATTTATTTATTTATTTATAAAACTAGGGTTCACAGCGTAATTACTTAAAAATAATGTAGTGTCAAATGATAACTATCCTTATGCCAATTCGAACCCTCATTTTGTATCTTGAGGTTGTGTGAAAAACAGAGTAAACAAGATTTTTATATAAAAAAATATGAAAAGTATGCAACTTTAATATAAAAGTAACCATATAAAAAATCTTATAATTAGTTTAGAAATAAAACTAGTACTTACTGAAATCGATCATCTCTCGTGCATCGATGGCTACCTCCACATTCTCCCTCAAGTGGTAAGCGCAGTCGCGGGACACATTATCTTTCTCGTATCGGCGTGTGCGTGCCTCAGTTACAGCTAAAAACACACAATGGATCTATTAGATATATTTTGTATGGTATAAGTATAGTATAAGTGTAGTATAAGTATAGTATAAGTATAGTATAAGTATAGTATAAGTATAGTATAAGTGTAGTATAAGTATAGTATACGTATAGTATAAGTATAGTATAAGTATAGTATAAGTATAGTATAAGTGTAGTATAAGTATATAATTCTTCTTCTTCTTAATAGATACATATACAAGGGGGCCACGTTGCTCGCGTCCGTATGTGATAACCCTTTTGAGTCCCTACACGTGTCCCCCGGGCGGTGCGAAAGGAGCAACCCTAAGTAGCAGTACAACTTGTGATAAGTTCAGGAGAAGTAAAATATGATATATGATAAAATGAAAGCAAACGATTAGTTACAACTAATTTTTGTATTATGAATATAAAACAAAAATTAATATAGTCGAAATATTTCGTCGCACTTTAGATTTTATGTTAGATCTTAAGTTTTCTCTACAAATGAAATGTAAATTTCATTGAGAAATAAATATTCTTTAAATCGATCCTATAAATATATTAAGATCTTGTAGCAACATAGTGCAATAAATGCTTGGAATTTGAATTAGAATAAGAATCAAAATTCAGGTCTCACAAATATTTGTCCCGGGTGGGAATCAAACCCACTTACAGAGCTGTGAGGCTAGTCAAAGTACATGTACAAACCTTCGTCCACCAAAGCGTTGAGCATGCATCGAAGATCGTGCTTCACTGGGAATCGTTCACCGGCGGACATAGCCTCAGGGCGAGGTCGGGCTGCGACAGAAAAAACAAATTAATATGAATTTACTTTTACTTTTACTGGCCTCAGAGCTCAGTTGGTAGTAGCTCTGCCTTCTGCGCTGGAAGTCGTGGGTTCGATTCCCAACCAGGACAAACATTTGTGTGTCGCACATAGATGTTTGTTCTGTATCTGGATGTTGATATATGAGTTATAAATAATAATAAAAAAAAAATATTGGTGGACATTTCACACAGCGCCATCTAGCCCCAAAGTAAGCTAAGCATAGCTTGTGTCATGGGAACCAGACAACTGATACAATACTTATATACTTTTTTTTTGTAAATACATACATTTAATACATATTAACACCCAGACACAGAACAAACATCTATGTTTCTCACACAATGTTTGTCCTGGGTGGGAATCGAACCCACGACCTACAGCGCAGAAGGGTTACTAACCAACTAAGCTGCGAGGCCAGTCACTGTCTAATATATATGAGATATATATGAGAGTTGAGTATGTATATCAGTTGTCTGGTTCCCATGACACAAGCTATGCTTAGCTTAGTTTGGGGCTAGATGGCGCTGTGTGACAATGAAAAAAACTATTTTTTTTACACTCGATTTTACTCCCCCGTATTTGCGTACCAAGGGCTTTATATGAAAATCGATTCTTAAGGAGTTAATTCCAAATATATGTACTTTTAACGAATCCAGTTATGTATTGGTATGGTCATGTTTACCTCTAGCGTGCTTCCACCTGGGGTCGTCCCTGGAGGTAGACTCTTCTGGCAGACGGTCTACCGGGCAGTTGCTGCAGCGACAATTCTCATCCAGTGGACCGCCACATCGCGTGCATGATTCTAGACAGAAGACTTTGTTGCAGATGTCTGCCCATTAAGATCACGAATAAAGGAACCCCTCCATTTCTTGGCTGTTCCATGGACGGATAGGGTTTGAACAGGCGTCAAACTTAGCGATAAGTACGCGTGACCTTATGTTTTGAATATTATTGACGTTTCCAAGCAATTTCTTTATGAGTTTTATGGAAATAAAGACTTTGAACATTACGAGCCTCTCCAAAAGCTACGGGAATTGAACTCACTATCCCTAGTTTCACTCGCGTCCACAACGCCGAATATCTCCGCGGTCGCCGCGTCGCGCCTCGCCCGCTGCGCGCTCTCGAGCCGATGTCTCACCGCCGAGCGCTGAGTCACCGGCAGGAGAAACTGGTGAACCAGCTCTGCCACTGTCTCATTCTGTTCTGCAGTGGACCTGAGTTACATAAAACAATATTGGTTGACATTTCACACAGCGCCATCTAGTTTCACACAGCTGTACTTAACTCCTTCCACGCCCTCCTGTATTATCAGCACCTGCGGTATATACGCTTACATAGAGCGATGCTCGTCAAGCGACAGTTGGATGCTGTCGGCTTGAGCCCGAGCGGCTCTCACGGCGTCCGCTTCGCTCGCCAGCTCCACGCCCTCCTGTATTATCAGCACCTGCTGTATATACGCTTACATAGAGCGATGCTCGTCGAGCGACAGTTGGATGCTGTCGGCCTGAGCCCGAGCGGCTCTCACGGCGTCCGCTTCGCTCGCCAGCTCCACGCCCTCCTGTATTATCAGCACCTGCTGTATATACGCTTACATAGAGCGATGCTCGTCGAGCGACAGTTGGATGCTGTCGGCTTGAGCCCGAGCGGCTCTCACGGCGTCCGCTTCGCTCGCCAGCTCCACGCCCTCCTGTATTATCAGCACCTGCTGTATATACGCTTACATAGAGCGATGCTCGTCGAGCGACAGTTGGATGCTGTCGGCCTGAGCCCGAGCGGCTCTCACGGCGTCCGCTTCGCTCGCCAGCTCCACGCCCTCCTGTATTATCAGCACCTGCTGTATATACGCTTACATAGAGCGATGCTCGTCGAGCGACAGTTGGATGCTGTCGGCCTGAGCCCGAGCGGCTCTCACGGCGTCCGCTTCGCTCGCCAGCTCCACGCTCTCCTGTATTATCAGCACCTGCTGTATATACGCTTACATAGAGCGATGCTCGTCAAGCGACAGTTGGATGCTGTCGGCTTGAGCCCGAGCGGCTCTCACGGCGTCCGCTTCGCTCGCCAGCTCCACGCCCTCCTGTATTATCAGCACCTGCTGTATATACGCTTACATAGAGATCTGTCTGTCTGTGAGATCGGATCTGTCATCTCAAGGCACTACCGTACACTACCTTCTGTTACTTTAATTGTTTTTTTCTATAAACTCTGGGAATATTCCCACTAAAGTGTGTTTGATGTGAAGTTCTACAAGAGATTAACCTGTGGTATCGTTATCCTTAATTTTATTTCAACTATAAGGTCAACAAACAATCGTAAATATTTGGATAAATTTGGTTACTGCAAAAAAATCACGAGAAGTACCCCCAGTGCGCCATCATTGATGTGTCAACTTCATCTGACATCTTCAAATTCGATTCTGAGATATTGGCCTACCCGTGAAACTCGATTGACAGCATCAAAATTCAGTTTGACAAGGAATAAAGTGTTGCCAACCCCCAAAATTTTGCCCAGTTAGTTGGAATTGCAATAAAGTGTTGCCATCGCCCAAGTATTTGCCCATTTAGTTGGAGCTCTGCAAAATGAATACTTGTAGTAAATGCGCCAAACAAATTAAATCGGGCGACTTGAAATCTTGCTCCAAGTGCAGCGCTACCTATCACTACCAGTGTTTGGGCGTTCCTGCCGAAAATTTTGCTAAGGAGTCAAAAGCTTACAAATTGACTTGGAAGTGTTTGGAGTGCCGGACTGTGGACAAGCGGGGTGAGACCCTTTCCCAACCCAACGTCCGTAATATTGACTCTCCAGCTTCGGATAGTAGCAACGAGGACTTAAAGAAATATATAGATCGTAAGCTTGAAGAGTCACTATCTCGACTTCTCAAAGATATAAGGCGTGATTTCTCGGCGGAGAGTTTCAACACCTGCAGCAGAATACAGGAACTCACCGATAGTGTTAAATTTATGTCTGCAAAGTACGATCAGCTAAAAGAAGACTTAGATATAAAAACCAAGAAACTCAGTGACTTAGAAACCGAAAATACCATTCTGCGAACACAAACAGTGGACTTGAGCGATAGGTTAAATCAATTTGAGCAACAGTCTAGGAATTGCAACCTCGAAATACAGTGTGTCCCAGAACATAATTCAGAAAATCTAAAAACGATTGTTCACCAACTTGCAACTACAGTGGGATATCCCTTATCAGAACACGAGCTCTTAAACTACCATCGCGTTGCCAAAATTAACCAGGAGTCCAGCAGGCCTCGCTCGATCGTGGTAAAACTCTCTAGTCCATTGGTGAGGGACAAGATTCTGGCTGCTACAAAGACTTTTAACAGGGTCCACCCGAGTGAAAAACTGAATTCTTCGCACGTAGGCCTTGCTGGCGAAAAGAAACCGGTGTACATCAATGAGCATCTGTCTCCCGCAAACAAGCAACTCCATGCAGCTGCCCGCAAAGCCGCTAAAGACAAGAATATACAGTTTGTGTGGGTGCGGAACGGCCGTATATTTATGAGAAAAGACTTTAACTCGAAAAGCTTCGTGCTCAAAGACCTTGACACTCTTAAGTCACTTTAAGTTAATTTCATGGTATCATTGTATAATCCTATTATTAAATGCACTAACCTCAACATACTTTACCAAAATGTCAGAGGTCTCAGGACCAAAACCGAAACGATACTAACCAATGCACTGAAAAATGAGTTGGACATAATAATTTTAACTGAGACGTGGCTAAACGACTCTATCTTTGACCATGAACTTCTTGATAGCAGATACATGATTTTTAGGCGCGATCGTTGTTCTACTTCTTCTAAAAAAAGTGAAGGCGGTGGAGTTCTTGTCGCAGTCCTAAAAAAGCACGAACCGGTACGTAAACAAAAATGGGAGACAAAAGGCGAGGACCTCTGGGTTGTTGTGAAATTGAGTCAGGGCAACTCAGTAGTTCCGTTATGCATTTGCACTTTATACCTCCCTCCGCCAGTAACATTCAGTGGTCTTGAGAATCTTTTATCAAACATCACTGACGTAATTCAACATAAAATGCCAAAAAGCTCTATAATTTTGCTGGTAGGTGATTTCAATCTTCCGAGTTTAGAGTGGCAATGGGACACAAGTAAACTATCTCTTCTTCCCATGAGCTCCTCGAATCAAATAGAGAGCATATTAACCGATGTACTTTCTTTCAATGACCTATTCCAAATAAACAATATCAAAAACGCAAACGGCCGTACACTTGATCTAGTCATAACTAATCACAAAGAAATTTTCAAAGTAACAAACTGTGCGCATCCCCTTGTCAAAGAAGATACACATCATCCTACTTTGAATATATTGTTCAAGCTTAAACCGCAGAGACCACCAAAAGTTACTAACACATCAAATTTCAATTTTCACAAAGCTAATTATTCAAAAATTAAAGAAGAACTACAATCAGTGAACTGGAGTGACCAATTCAAGACGAATCAAACAATTGATGAAAGCGTAGATCTGTTTTATAATATAATTACTCCAATTATCGCGAAGCATACACCTTTTTGTCGTAAAAATACTAACAATTACCCCATCTGGTTCAGTTGTTCCTTACTCAAGGCTCTAAAAGAAAAAGCAAAAATTCACTGTAGATACAAAAAATATTCCAACCCTAGGGATTACTTATCGTATAAAGTACTACGCAGTCGCTGTGACGTGATGCTGATTGAATGCATAAACAAACTAAAGACCGAAGCAAAAAATAGTATCAAAAAAGATCCCAAGTTTTTCTGGACTTTCGTGAAATCATTAAGATCCAACAGTAGTGAAATCCCTGATGAAATGTTCCTTAACGCTCAGAATGTTCAAGGTGGGCAACAAATCTGCGATCTTTTCTCTGCATATTTTCACTCAATCTCCCCCAGTCAACCGTCAACAAGAGCACAAGATTTTTCAGAACCCGAGATCCGATCTAATGTTTCAATGGGTTCATGCTACCTCCCAGAACAGGATATCCTGCGATCACTCCAACGAATCAATATCAACAAGGGACCTGGTCCCGACTCCATACACCCCATTTTTATAAAAACTTGTTCCACCCTTTTGGTCAAACCACTACATTACATTTTTAATAAGTCTCTTTCATGTGGAACCTTCCCATTGAAATGGAAGCTAGCGCACATCACTCCTATTCACAAAAAGGGTGATCTATGTGATATCGCAAATTACAGACCCATTTCAATTTTATCGTCAATGGGAAAACTTTTTGAATCAATGATCCAGGAAAGAATCTACTACCACTTAAAACCACTGCTAAATGATCGTCAACACGGCTTCTTACCAGCAAGATCCACGACCACGAACATTTTAGCTTACGTTAGTGACATACTTGATGCATTGGAGGATAAATGCGAAGTGCATGCCATCTACACCGACTTTTCTAAGGCTTTCGATGTAGTTGATCACACTTTACTTATACAAAAGTTAGGACACGCAGGAATTTGTGGCTCTTTACTTAGATGGTGTGAATCATATCTTCGCAACAGATCTCAGCTCGTCATGATCCGTGGTTACAAATCCAAGGCTAGGACTCTCTCTTCTGGAGTGCCCCAAGGCTCACACCTCGGACCACTGTTTTTTTTGGCGTTTGTTAATGACATGTGCGCAAATATAACATCCAGTTACCAGATTTTTGCTGACGATTTAAAAATATACAAAGTAATTCGCAGCCGTGATGACGTATCCTCTCTACAAAAAGATATAGAGCATATTAGCAACTGGTGTTTTAGAAATAAAATGGTGCTCAATACATCTAAATGCTTTCATATAAAATTTTCGAGAAAATTAAATATATTACCTGCTGATTATTATATCGATTCTGTTAGAATAAGTGAAGTGGCGAGCATACGTGACCTGGGTGTTGAGTTGGACAGCAAACTAGACTTCCGTAATCATTTCGATGTTATAGCTAAAAAAGGTGCACGTCTGTCAGGCTTTGTAGTACGTCAGACCAAATTTTTCAAAGATCCCGATATTCCTATTCTTCTTTTCAATTGTTTTGTGAGACCTATTTTGGAATACTGCAGTCCTGTCTGGAACCCTTCCTATGCTGTACATGTCCAACGCCTGGAAAGACTCCAGAAACAGTTCCTGTATCACCTTTCCTATGCTAATAACCTATGCCGCAATTTAAACTCTTACGAGTCCAGGCTATTACATTTTAAAATGCCTACGCTGCAAACCAGACGAAATATTGCCGATGTTGTGTTTTTGCACAAACTAATAGATGGAAAAATTGACAGTCCAGATCTACTTGAAAAAATTGAATTATTCATTCCTCGTCCGTGTAGCCGTCTTCACAACATGAAAACGTTCAGCCTCGCCTTCAGTCGCACTAACTATGGTCAGTGCTCACCTTTAAACCGCATGTGTTCATCATATAATGACATTTGCCATGTCTTGGATATTTTCAGTGCATCGGTCACTTCCATTAAACATTTCTATCTTACTTCAAAGTAACCAACCCATTATTATGTTTGGAAAACCATTAATATTACAAAATTTATATAATTTATAAAATTTAAGAACAGCTCAGAAAGTAGTGTATGTACTACTACAGGTGTTATGATTAATTTAATTGCATGTAGTGTTCGCTTCGAGAAGGTCGTTCACTCTCGCGTGTTATAACATCATGAATTTTTAATGAATACGATGTGATCGTCCAGTTTAGTGAACCAATAAAAAAAAAAAAAAAAAAAAAAAAAAAAAAAAAATAGAGCGATGCTCGTCGAGCGACAGTTGGATGCTGTCGGCCTGAGCCCGAGCGGCTCTCACGGCGTCCGCTTCGCTCGCCAGCTCCACGCCCTCCTGTATTATCAGCACCTGCTGTATATACGCTTACATAGAGCGATGCTCGTCGAGCGACAGTTGGATGCTGTCGGCTTGAGCCCGAGCGGCTCTCACGGCGTCCGCTTCGCTCGCCAGCTCCACGCCCTCCTGTATTATCAGCACCTGCTGTATATACGCTTACATAGAGCGATGCTCGTCGAGCGACAGTTGGATGCTGTCGGCTTGAGCCCGAGCGGCTCTCACGGCGTCCGCTTCGCTCGCCAGCTCCACGCCCTCCTGTATTATCAGCACCTGCTGTATATACGCTTACATAGAGCGATGCTCGTCGAGCGACAGTTGGATGCTGTCGGCCTGAGCCCGAGCGGCTCTCACGGCGTCCGCTTCGCTCGCCAGCTCCACGCCCTCCTGTATTATCAGCACCTGCTGTATATACGCTTACATAGAGCGATGCTCGTCGAGCGACAGTTGGATGCTGTCGGCCTGAGCCCGAGCGGCTCTCACGGCGTCCGCTTCGCTCGCCAGCTCCACGCCCTCCTGTATTATCAGCACCTGCTGTATATACGCTTACATAGAGCGATGCTCGTCGAGCGACAGTTGGATGCTGTCGGCCTGAGCCCGAGCGGCTCTCACGGCGTCCGCTTCGCTCGCCAGCTCCACGCCCTCCTGTATTATCAGCACCTGCTGTATATGCGCTTACATAGAGCGATGCTCGTCGAGCGACAGTTGGATGCTGTCGGCCTGAGCCCGAGCGGCTCTCACGGCGTCCGCTTCGCTCGCCAGCTCCACGCCCTCCTGTATTATCAGCACCTGCTGTATATACGCTTACATAGAGCGATGCTCGTCGAGCGACAGTTGGATGCTGTCGGCCTGAGCCCGAGCGGCTCTCACGGCGTCCGCTTCGCTCGCCAGCTCCACGCCCTCCTGTATTATCAGCACCTGCTGTATATGCGCTTACATAGAGCGATGCTCGTCGAGCGACAGTTGGATGCTGTCGGCTTGAGCCCGAGCGGCTCTCACGGCGTCCGCTTCGGTCGCTAGCTCCACGCCCTCCTGTATTATCTCCTGAAGGTACACGTCTACAGTCTCCTGCGTCACTCCCATCACCTGTGGTATTCATTTCATTTATAAGACGTGGGGGGAGAATTCGTGGGTTACAGAGAGGTATAAAACAAAAGTGAAGTCATATCTTTTATGAGAAGAGTAGAGTTTTAACATTTCGTCTAAGAACATATTTAGTATTTAGTGGTTACCTATGTGGAGAAAAAGGGGAAAATGATGGTCGTATTAAATTATAATAAATATTGGTGGACATTGTCACACAGCGCCATCTAGCCCCAAACAATGCTAAGCACAGCTTGTACTATGGAAACCAGATGAGTGGTAGAATACATATACTTTTTTGTAATACATATTAACACCCAGACACAGAACAAACATCTATGTTCGTCACAAATGTTTGTCCTGGGTGGGAATCGAAACCACAGCGCAGAAGACAGAGTTACTACCAACTGAACTGTGAGGCGAGTCAAAGGATTGCCATAGATATATTTAAAAAAGAAGTACTGGCCTGTTTGAACATCTCATCATGCTCCCTTCGCCTGTGCTCCTCTTTCTGCCGTCTACCAGCCTCAGCTGCTTCCCGCATCGTCTTTTCCCGCACTGAAAATACAATCTTTTATCACAGACGTTTCTATGACTGCCACAAAAGACTCTAATCGTCTACTGCAGAAAAGCAGTCTTAATAAGCGAGACTGAGTAAAAAGCATAGGTAGGTACGTTATACGAATGTACATACAGGTAGTACGTACTATGGCTTTTTTATGACTGACTATTTCACTTTTGGCCCCAGATGGCATTGACAGCCAGTAGACGGAAGAGCGTCAAGTCAATTCGCTTTAAACTCTGGCGTTAAGTCACGGAACGGAACTATCGTAAGGAGTTCCAAATTTGAACAAAGTAAGGCGAAATGAGTTTAAGAGCAGTAGAACTCACGCCAATTTCGTCCAGGGAATCACTGCCATCATGCCCATTTATGCCGGCAAGCTGTGACGCATTCGCGTTACTGTGTTCCGCTAGGAAACGGTGTGGTTGACGGTTAAATTACAGGCACATGAGACATTCCATTGCCCTACTACCTGAAAAGGGTGTATATAAGAGAGACTCACAAGCGATCAGTATAAAGGCGTGCTGCCGCCTCTCCTCCTTGAGCCGCCGCAGTTCCTTCTCAAGGAAGTCCAGCGCGGCGGAGACTGCGCCCCCGCACAGTTCGTCCACAAGCGCAGATATAGCGTCCTCCTATAGGGGAAAATATCTTTATCCCGACTTCGCTCGGATACAGTTAAGTATATACGGCTGGGCATATTTTAAATTGTACTGTTGATTTGTTGGAATGTTTGTATGTATTTTTCTAATTTCCATTTTAGTGATTGACATTCTGACAACACTATTGCATTAGGTAAGTCCTGTAATGATTCAGAATTATTTATTTTGCAAAACATGGGTTATAACAAATATGAAAATGATAGTCGTTGATATAAATAAATAGATAATATTGGTGGACAGAACACACAGCGCCATCTAGCCCCAACAGTAAGCTAAGCATAACTTGTATCATGAGAACCAGACAACTGATATACATTTTTGTAAATACATACATATAATACATACTAACACCCAGACACAGAAAAAACATTCGTCACATAAATGTTTGTCCTGGGTGGGAATCAAACCCACGACCTACAGCGCAGAAGGCAGGGTTACTACCAACTGAGCTGTGAGGGCAGTCACCTTCTGCTCAGCTTCAGTCCGCATCGCTGTGTACTCCCGCGCCTTGGCTTCCTCGCGCGCGATCCTCACTTTGTCCTCTCGCTGGAGGCCATGGGTAGTCTTCAGTTCCTCAGTCAGCTCCGCAGCTCTGGTGCGACCTTCGTACATCTGCGAGGAACAATATTACTATTCAAAGTAAAAGACAATAAATTTCATTTAGAATTGAAATGGAATAGTTTTTTTTTAGCCTACGGCCCACCGGTTAAGTGGTAACCTCGGCCCAAAACCGATGCGACTTGGATTCTCCCCTACTAGGTATAAAGACGCAAGTCGCATCGTATGCCCGTAACTCTGAGACGTGTAGGTCTCATGTGTCTGTAATCTCACCGGAAACCACACCTTTCAAACCGGAACACAGTAACGCGAATGCGTTATTGCTCGGCGGCAGAAATGGGCATGGTGGCAGTACTTCCCCGGACGAAATAGGCGTGTCCCCGGACGAACTCGGCGTGAGTTCTACTGCTTTGACACGCACTAACGATATAAGCAGTATCAAATGGAGTAAATAGATGATTCCTCACCAAGTTCTGAACGGCGCGTCCCCTCAGGATCCTCTGCAGCATCAGCGCCGCCTGGTGGCTCGTCTCCTCATTGTCATCGACGGCTTCAACCTCAGGAGTGGAAGGTCGAGGAGTGGTGGCCACGTGCCGCGGTCTCAGCACGTGGAGGGGGCCAGCTGAAGCGGACTTTGCAGCACCGAGTCTGGCTTCTGAGGAGTTGAAGAGTGAAGAGTTAAGGTCTGACACAGCCAGAAAATTTCATTTACAGTCAACTTGTAACTCTGAGACGAGAGAATGGGTTAGAATTTTCCGGTGAAATTACAGGCACACGACACATTCTACCTACACGTCTCAGAGTTACGGGCGCATACGATGCGACTTGTGACGTACCTAGTAGGGGAGGACCCAAGTCGCATCGCTTGTTATGTGCATAGGTTACCACTTAACACCAGGTGGGCCGTCGGCTCGTACCGTAATTGAATTACATAAAAAAAAAATGGTTGTCTGTAAAGTCGGTTTACTGACGATAGTTGAACGTGACAACGTCTTAAGAAAATACTGATGGAATGGTAGCATTTTTCAAAAGAAAATTTTAATTTCATTTGTTTAATAGATTTGTATATATATAGAGAAGGAGGTAATTGGAAATCACAATGAAATTGATCAAGTTAGATTTATTTGTACGCATAAATACAATTATGTCATTTTTTTTTTTACAATTTAATAGTTTTACACTGCACTTGATACTCGATCAAAACATGTAAATGTAAGTATTAGCAGCTGTCCACGCAGACGCATCGCTCACTCAAGTAGGAGAGAGACGGATGTCGAACGCTGCCGAACGCAAAGGCCGATTGTGCTTCTTTGTCGCTCGTTCCGCGCTCTCGCTTGCACTTGCACAAGCCTTACATGGAACGCCTCAGAGCAAGGTAACGCCGCATGAGTCATGTTTTTTCGTGCGTGCAGCCGGCTCTATCGAATTATAAGACGTTGTCACGTCAAAAAAACCAAATTTATAATTATGTATGATTTTCCAAAAATAAAAATTATATAAGTATGTATATCAGTTGTCTGGTTCCCATGATACAAGCTATGGTTAGCTTACTTTGAGGCTAGATGGTGCTGTGTGATAATGTCCACCAATATTATTATTATTATGATTAGGTGGGCAGTAGGCTCGTTCTATCTATACAAATAAATAAAATTGGAGTGTCTGTTTGTAATACTAAAATAACCACTTTTTACTAAGTGCATATGGATGTATACACGGTACATATACCAAAACATATTTTTTTACAATTTCTGTCTGTCTGTCTGTTTGTTCCGGCTAATCTCTGAAATTGCTGGAACGATTTTGACGGGACTTTCACTGGCAGATAGCTGATGTAACAAGGAGTAACTTAGGCTACTTTTCCGAGGGGTAAAATACAACAGCTGTATCACATAAAAAAAATCCCCATGAACTTGGCACAATTTCTACTGCCTGTAAATATCCCTGGTAAGTATTGCACTTATATTTGAGACTAGCTGTGCCCGCGACTTCGTTCGCGTGGAATAGTGACTTTTTGGGCAGCATATTTTGAACTAGCTGTGCCCGCGACTTCGTTCGCGTGGAATAGTGACTTTTCGGGCAGCATATTTTGAATAACTGAATCCTTATGGCAGCAGCGCGCCGGCTCTCAGCGCGCTTTATATAGCCACGGACGCTCAGGCGCGAGGCGTGTAGTACGTACTCTGTACGTTAAAAATGTTCGCCGTGATTCTTTAAATTGACATAACTTTTTTATTTATGAACCGATTGACATGAAATAAACACTAAATGTTAAGTGAAGCTTACTACAATATATTAGTGAAAACCGTATCTAAATCGAATAAGCCGTTTCTGATATTAGCGTGCACAAACACACAGAAAAACAGACAAAAAAAAAAAAAATTACAATTTCGGGTTCGGCATCGATATAATAACAACCCCTACTACTTCTTTTTTATATATTTCCATTGTACAGACACCACTTTACTACAATTTTATTATATGTATAGATTAAAAATGTTCGCCGTGATTCTTTAAATTGACATAACTTTTTTATTTATGAACCGATTGACATGAAATAAACACTAAATGTTAAGTGAAGCTTACTACAATATATTAGTGAAAACCGTATCTAAATCGAATAAGCCGTTTCTGATATTAGCGTGCACAAACACACAGACAAACAGACAAAAAAAAAATTACAATTTCGGGTTCGGCATCGATATAATAACAATCCCTTCTACTTTTTTTTATATATTTCCATTGTACAGACACCACTTTTCTACAATTTTATTATATTTGAGATTACAGGCACAGACTCACTCTTCAGGTCATTGTGGAGACTCTCCAAGAACTCCTCGCTCCACTTAGTCTCCCGTTCGCACAGCTGCATGGAACCCCTCGGGAGGTGATGTCCGGAGCATGAGCGCTTCAGGTCCTGCCCGCAGGTGTTAAGCCATGCCGGCGGCTCCGACAGATCTCTGTGGTCTTCCAGCGCTGGAAACGTGGTGCCAACATGGAAACAGGAAAATGGAACAATGTCAAAAATTTGGCAACAAGGATGAAAGTGGAAGAGTTTTGCTTCCACTTTCATAATGCGGACAGCCCAAGAGCGGAACTCCTTGCCTGCGTCCGTGTTTCCCGAGAACTATAATCTGGAGGTCTTCAAGAGGAGAGTGAATAAGTTTCTTCGATGCAACACATCGCCACTTAACATCAGGTGAGATTGCGGTCAAATGATTGCGTAAAATAAAAAAAAGGAGGTTTCAAAACCATTTATTGAATTCTTAATGGAAACTTTTAAAAACCTGGAAATCTAGTAATAACTAGTAAAGCAGAAGGAATCAAAGTAAAAATTTGCAAGCCATTTTTTTATGAATTCTATGCAAATAGTTTTTGAGTTTGACTTAGACATACAGGAGAAAACATGTGAGACGGTTAATAAAATTTATGTACCCTCATTTCCACGAATTAAGTCCCGTGGCGAAACCAGGAACTAATTTGTAATAATGTGCTTTCACGTAGACACTAGCGCCACAGCCAAGGGACTTATTTCGTGGAAACTCTCTAAAGACAAGGAAGCCAGCAACCAAGGAGGTCTTACACAGCAACATTGGATCGTAGTATATCTCCGCGTGTCTCCTGCTCGCCTGGTAGCCGTGGCGGGCGAGGGGCGCGTGCAGCTCTGACCCGGGATCCCGGGCTGCAGTGGTCTTACTACCACCGCCCCGCGCCGCCCGCGACCGCGCCACCAGCCCCGCCACACCGCCCCCGCCGTGCAACGCCGACAGCTTACGGAGCTCTGAGGGTAACAGTGTTGCCAGCTCAGAAGTTGAATGCGGTTGTTTTAGCTCGTTAAAATATTTTATTTTTTATTTTTCATGTACACGTACCGTTATAAAACTACATTTGTACCGTTCTACCTTTTTTTTTAAAAAAAAAGGAAGATCTCCTTTCGGGGTTTCTTCTGTTCTTCCCCATGGAGGGTCGGATAGGGTTTGAACAGGCGTCAAACTTAGCGATAAGTACGCGTGACCTTATGTATTGAATATTATTGACGTTACCAAGCCATTTCTTTATGAATTCTATGAAAATTAAGTTTTTGACTTATATAACAAAAAAAGTATATTTGTATGTATATCAGTTGTTAGGTTCCCATGATACAAGCTACGCTTAGCTTACTCTTGGACTAGATGGCGCTGTGTGACAATGACCACCAATATTTTATGGTGTATCGACTCTTGTACCCACCTCTATCTCTGGTCATTCGTATATGACTGATCTTCCGTTCCATCTCTTCCTTCTTCAGCGCCCACATCTTGGCAAGTTTCTGCCCAGTTCGGCTGCACTGTTTCTTCCTCTGCTGCGACTGCAGTCTGTGTAGGAGCTCCAAACGAATCTCTTGGAGTTCATCTATTTCCTAATAATATGCAAATAAATAATAAAAATAATAAATATTGGTGGACATTTCAAACAGCGCCATCTAGCCCCAAAAGTAAGCTAAGCATAGCTTGTATCATGGGAACCGGACAACTGATGTAATACTTTTTTGTAAATACATACGTATCACATATTAACACCAGACAGAGCAAACATCTATGTTCGTTCACACAAATATTTATCCTGGATGGGAATCGAACCCAATACCTACAGCGCAGAATGCAACGTTACTACCAACTGAGCTGCGAGGCCGGTCAATAATTGTATTTATTTAGGTTAAATTATAATTATAACATTATGTCACTCATTACAGCTCAGTTGGTAACCCTGATTTCTGCGCTGTAGGTAGTGGGCTCGATTCCCACCCAGGACAAACATTTGTATGGCGAGTATAGATGTTTGTTATGTGTCTAGGTGTTAATATTATATCAGTTGTCTGGGTCCCATAGTACAAGCTATGCTTTAGCTAGGCTAGATGGCGCTGTGTGTAGTAGAAGTTGTGCTTAGTTTGAGACTAGATGGCGCTGTGTTATCCACCAATATTTATAGGTTTATTAAGTTGGCAATTTCGTTCAGATTTCTCACGATGTTATCCTTCACAGAGTACATGTGAATTGGTGCACGTCAGGACTCTAACGAGTGACCCCTGGATTGTAACGGTCACCACGCCGGGGGGTATGAACTTACAGCCTCTCTAAATATCCAGTCCTTGGTCTCCACGTCTCCGATGATGCCATCAGTCCTCTTCATCCACCCCGGGAACTGGCCTCCTTCCACCAGCTCGTTCCAGGTTCGCGCATGACGCATCCTGATAAATATGTAAAAATCCTACTAATATTATAAACATGAAAGTTTATATGGATGTTTGTTACTCTTTCACGCTCAAACGGCTGAATGGATTTCGATGAAATTTGGTATTAAGATAGCTTATATCCTGGATTAACATAGGCTACTTTGATACCGGAAAAGTGTTCGCATATGTATTTTTCTATGTGATACAGTTACGGAAAAAGCTGACGGCCCACCTGATGTTAAGTGGTAACCTCTGCCCATAACAACTGATGCGACTTGCATCCTCCCCTACTAGGTATCCAAGTCTCATCGTATGCGCCCGTAATTCTGAGACGTGTAGGTGGGATGTCTCGTGTGCCTGTAATTTCACCAGCAACCACACCTTTCAAACCGGAATACAGCGCGAATGCGTTACTGATTGGCGGCAGAAATGGTGGCAGTACTTCCCCGGACGAACTTGGCCTGAGTTTTACTGCTGCTAACATGGTCTAATGGTCTTCTAGAGAAATAGTATAATAAGCTATGGATTGGTTTTGATTGAAGCTGTGCTTAAACTTACTTGTTGATAATTTCCGTCGTGTGGAAATCAGCTGGTAAGTCCCCTGTCCTGTACGGGGTACCAGGACCTGGTAACAATAATATAAAAATAAAATTAAAACATATTACTAACAAAACAGCAAAAAAGGAAGGAAGTACGGCGACATGAAAGTGTAAGAAATAATGTATATGATAAATAATTTATCGTTAGTTGTGTAAAATAAACGATGTAATCTATACAAATAAATACAATTGGAGTGTCTGTTTGTAATATTAAAGTAACCGCTTTTTACTAAGTGCATATGGATGTATACACGGTACATATACCAAACCAATTTTTTTTAAATTTTTGTCTGCCTGTCTGTTTGTTCCGGCTAATCTCTGAAATGGCTGGACCGATTTTGACGGTACTTTCACTGGCAGATAGCTGATGTAACAAGGAGTAACTTAGGCTACTTTTCCGAGGGGTAAAATAGGGGTGAGTGATAAAACTGAATTCCACTCGGACGAAGTCGCGGGCAACAGCTAGTAATAATTAAATTCAAAGTTCCGCCTGTAACTCGTCGAATTATATTAATTTCAGTTGCTAGTCAATTATCCATACAATCCTTTTATAACCTTATGAAATATCTATATAGATTGTGTATGCTCTTCTAATATTAAGCTCACAAGCTATGCTTAGCTTAGTTTCGGGCTAGATGGCGCTGTGTGAAATGTCCACTTATATTTATTTACTTTCGCATTTTAAATTCCTCGCATTACTTAAATAACTTTAGTGGGTAGGTACTGATGCTGACCCCATTCCAGTTTATCCAGGTACATGACCTCAGGAGTATTCCCCTCAGCAGCCTTGCCGTCTGGCTGCCAGGGTATGGTTTGAGCAGAAGATTCTCTGTAACACAAAAACACTGATGTATCTGCTTTACTTAGAATATTTAATTATTCATTATTAGAGATTGTACATCGTCTGTGGCCTAGTCTAGGCCTCGTCTTCGGCCAGTATAGTCTCATCCAGATATTCCTCGTCTATAATGACAATAATAATAATATATTTTCTCTATTTCAGACAATATAGAAATTAGAATTAGAAAAATGTCTAAAAACTAATATACATAAAACTATAAATAATAGCGTCAACATAATGTCCATAGGTACCTGTATAAACTCTGAGTTCCTCTGCATCTTGGTCTCGTCGGGCCAAGAGGTATCTCAGGAGATGGAGGGTGGAAGTCAGGAGTCGCGCTCTTCACAGCCAACACTTTTTTAGGGCTGGACGAAAAGAGAAAATGATTATTTCCTGTAATAATAATAAATATTGGTGGACATTTCACACAGCGCCATCTAGCCCCAAACTAAACGTAGCTTGTACTGTGGGGACCAGGTGACTAATAGAATACATATACACTTTAAAACATATTAGACACCCAGACACAGAATAAACATCTATGTTAGTAACACAAATGTTTGTCCTGGGTGGGAATCGAACCCATGACCTGCAGCTTAGAAGGCAGAGTTAGGTATTACCAACTGAGCTGCGAGGCCAGTGTAATGAAAATGAAATTATTCTACTGAGCTTCAATATAGCGCGGGGGTTTTTTTTATGTATCGAAGACACTGACTGACCTCCAGCTCAGTTGGTAGTAAACCTGCCTTCTGCGCTGCAGGTCGAGGGTTCGATTCCCACCCAGGACAAACATTTGTGTGACTAATCATGGGAACCAGACGACTGATAGAATACTTAAATACTTTTTTATAAATACATACATATAATCTACACCCAGACACAGAACAAACATCAATGCTCATCACTCAAATGTTTGTCCTGGTTGGGAATCGAACCCACGACCTACAGAATACAAGGCATCGTTACTACCAACTGAGCTATGAGGCTAGTCAATAAACAATTAACTTACACAGCGACAAATTTGAACCGATCGCGTCCTGTCAGATGTGGTGTGGACAGATTCTGCGCCTGCGACAGCTTGCGCAGGTAACCTGCGTAGGAACGGTCCATGTGGGCAGGTAGCCGACAGTTCGGGTGATATACTGTCAACAAGATGGTGGAAAGTATACATAAATATTATATTCTACCCTCCGTAACATTTAAAAGATATTTGAAAGACCATATCGGTTTACTTAATTATTGTATTCTACCCTCCCACCTACCTACGCCTTTTACTAAGTGCATATGGATGTATACACGGTACATATACCAAAACAACATTTTATCTGTCTGTCTGTTTGTTCCGGCTAATCTCTGAAATTGCTGGACCGATTTTGACGGGACTTTCACTGGCAGATAGCTGATGTAACAAGGTGTAACTTAGGCTACTTTTCCGAGCGGTAAAATATGGGTGCGTGATAAAACCGAATTCCACGCGGACGATGTCGCGGGCAACAGCTTGTATCATATAATCTTACTGTTCTAAGATCTATTAATTGTTTCTCACCAACTTGCATTCTCGGACACTTCCTCAACTCCGAGAACATGGTTGAGTACACAGGCTGTATTACCTGGTGACGAGACAAACGATTAGAATAGAATAGAATAGGATAGGGTAGGGTAGGATAGAATAGATTAGATGTCAAAGTCGTTAGTCGTTTCAAAGGTGATATGTTTTTTTTATAATATTGGTGGAAATATCACACAGCGCCATCTAGCCCCAAACTACGCATAGCTTGTATCATGGGAACCAGACGACTGACATAATACATACTTTTTTTGTAAATACATACATATAGTACATATTAACACCCAGACACAGAACAAACTTATTGTCTGACGAAATTCACACAAACGTTTGTCCTGGGTGGGAATCGAACCCACGACCTGCAGCATGGAAGGCAGGGTTACTGCCAACTGAGCTGTGAGGCCTGTCAATGACTATGAAAACTATGACTGCTTTTTGTCAAAAAAACTGTTAATACTCTCTTGCTAAGAGCACTCCACATTTTATTTATTAGTAAATTGCACCCGTGCGAAGCCAGGGCGGGTCGCTAGTTGATAAACTTAGAAAGAAAGAAAGAAAATGTTTCTTACAAGTTGCGCTGACCCCATCGCGGCTTTGAACGCAGTCCTGGCGTAGTCGCGGGCTCCCGATACTATGTATGCAGAGTCTGAAAACATAATAAATAATAATAATATTGGTGGACATTTCACACAGCGATACTGTATGTGTCTTCTATATGTATTAATGATACTGTATGTGTCTTCTACATGTATTAATGATACTGTATGTGTCTGCAATATGTATTAATGGTACTGTATGTCTTCTATATGTATTAATGATACTGTATGTGTCTTCTACATGTATTAATGATACTGTATGTGTCTGCAATATGTATTAATGGTACTGTATGTCTTCTATATGTATTAATGGTACTGTATGTCTTCTATATGTATTAATGATAATGTATGTGTCTTCTACATGTATTAATGATACTGTATGTGTCTGCAATATGTATTAATGATACTGTATGTGTCTTCTATATGTATTAAAACCCACTCACCATATAAATAGTCGTGTACCCGCATTTTCTTAACGTTATGTTTCTTCGGCGCTGCGTACAATGTCTCCCCACTCATTTCTAAAGATATATATCACTTTTCATATAAAAAAAAGTATATTAGCAATATCTTGGGCCAAATATTTACTTTGTGAGTTCTTGCATTTGACAAGTTACTTTTATTGATTAAATAGTTTCGTTGCTAAGGTCAACAGATATGAACAATGAGGATTGTCATGAACGACTCGCCTTACAGCTCAGTTGGTAGTAACCATGCCTACTGCGCTGTAGCGTGGGTTCCATTCCCACCCAAGACAAATATTTGTGTGACGAATATAGATGTTTGTTCTGTGTCTGGGTGTTAATATGTATTATATGTGTGTATTTACAAAAAGTATTTAAGTATGTTTATCAATTGTCTGGTTCCCATGATACAAGCTATGCTTAGATTAATTTGGGGATAGATGGCGCTGTGTGACAATGTCCACCAATATTTATTCGGTTAAGTCTGTATAGAAAAAAGAATAATAAAACATCAGAGTAACAATTATAAATATTTATTAAAACATTTAAAATAAACAATATCAAATATAAGTTAAAAACAATATAAAACTTACATTTCATCATAAAAACAAACATTAGTCTTTTATTAAGTGAATTATCATAAATAATTATAAATAAATATTGCATATGTAATAAAAATTGTATGGAGTAAATTCAGACCAGTCAATTAATATAAAAAAAAAATAATAATAAATAATAATAATAATGATGATGGCGCTGTGTGAATTGTCCACCAATATTATATATCATTATTCTTTAAAGGCACTTTTTGATTATATATATAATAAAAAATATATATAATAATTTGTTCGTTTCTCTTAACAATACATTATTGATGTGAAACATCTATAGCCGCACGTAAAACCGATTTCTGGCGTGGCGACGCGTCGCCACGGCATGCGTTGCATATTACTTTTACAAAATAATGTCGATGTTTCACATCTGCCAGGCGTCCCGTGACGGCTCACATTTTTTCTAAATAGTTACAACCCAGCCTCTTATATTTTGGCTAAAATTAGCAACCATATAATTGTTATTTCTTTTTTACTTTATAAATAAATATTTCAATTTTCACTTATCATTAGTTAAATTAACAACTAACTATATTATTATTAGATTGTTTTGATGGTATCAAATAAATATTCAATATTTGTTCCGAGCGGAAATCGAACCCACGACTTACAGAAACCAACTGAGCTATAACTAAATAGGTATTATATGTATTGTATTTACAATAAAAGTATATAAGTATGTATATCAGTTGTCTGGTTCCCATGATACAAGCTACGCTTAGCTTACTTTGGGGCTAGATGGCGCTGTGTGAAATGTCCCCCATTATTTATTTATTTATTTAAATTGGAAATACGTCTTCTTAAAGTCAAAATATATATTTTATGGCACAATATGTACTTAAAAATAATCTCTTTAGATTCCGGTGACGGAAAACATCGCATGGTGGGGCCTATGCAGTCGGCTAGTTCCAAATCCAGGAAACCTTGGCACACCTTCTAAACAGTCACATGCTATGCCGTCAAGAAGGAAACTCAAGGTAATTGTAAGATTCAAACCTGCGACCTACAGATCGTAAGCCGACGTCATTACTAACTGAGAGGGCGGTGGCCCGCGGGTTCCTTCAGGAGGAATTAACATGAATTTTTCAATTGCAAAAACTTATTGGTTCCGTCAAGATTGGAACCAGCGACCTTCGGATTGAAACCACGGGCTACCACGCTCTATATATGTAATATTCATAAACTATATCTGGAAAGTATATAAAATTATTTCCGATATGTATATAAAACAATTTACTGTACGTATATAATTTGATTTACATAAATTATTTCCGGTAAGTATACAAAAAAGGGGTTTAGGGTACACCCAACATCATCGTACCCCAGTTAGTCTCGCCTGCACGCGGTCCCCCTGCTGATCAACGGAAGAGGCTAACAACCGAACCAGTGGCGGTATACCCACAAACCTGGCTAGGCAACTGACCAGATGAGGCGTAGTCAGCCTTGGGAATCAAAAATTTCCTAAAATGCACCCCCACCAACACGCACTGGACAAGCGCGGTGGGTTATTGTCCAACCCCAATCCCCTATGATAAGTACAACAAACGGTTTGCCCCAAGTGCCCGGGGGCTCTCAAGGAAACACTGCCGATGACAGTAGGTCAGTACTCTTTGGGGCCAGGAGGCGGAACAATCTCCGGGCGAGGTCGATTAACTGTCAGACAACCAACGCATGCTTAAGGAATTCCGATAAACTTCATATATTGACATACAATGTTAGGACATTAAGAACAGAAGAACGATTAGTTGAATTAGAAAACGCACTAGAATATATTAACTGGGACATTATTGGTTTAGCAGAGGTAAGGCGAGAAGGAGAAGATACGCTTGAGAGAAAAAACACCATTTTCTACTACAATGGAAGTAACGGAAGCCAGTATGGTGTAGGATTTTTAGTTGCCAAGCGTTGGAAGCACAACATCGTGGAATTTGTAGCATACTCAGAAAGAATTGCGCTGTTAAAGTTTCGTATAGCTGATAAGAAAATACTAACCGTCATACAAGCGTACGCACCGACGCGACGTCCACCCATCACGATGATTGTATTGAAGAGTTTTACGATCTACTTAACAAAGCCTGTGACGAACACAGAGGCACATGGACCATGATAATGGGAGATTTCAATGCCAAAGTTGGTGCAAGACAGGAACTGGACAACTGTAATATCCTAGGACCATATGGTTTAGGAAACAGAAACGAACGTGGCACGCGCCTCATACAATTTGCATTCGGACAAAACTTAAATATAAGTAACAGCTATTTTTTCAAAAAACTGCACCGTCGTTGGACTTGGCTTTCGCCTGATGGATTTACCAGGAACGAGATTGACTTTTGTCTTTCTTCAAACAAACAATTTGTGAAAAATGTAGAAACTTTGAACGATTTTAAATTTAGCTCCGACCATAGACCACTACGGACTACCGTCAATTTAAATCTCAGGATACAACGCAAAATAATGATTAGGACATATATAAGGAAATTAGACAAACTTTCTCTTCTACACAACAAAGATAAATTTATGTTAGATTTAAAAAATAGCTTTAGTGAATTAGATGTTGATAGCTTAGATGTAAACGTCCAATACAAAAATATTACAGAGAGTATCCGAAAAGCCAGTCTGAAAATAAAGTCAATCAAAAATAACCAAAAGATATTAAGTAATAGAACAAAGTTGTTAATCGAGGATAGACAAAAATTAACTTACTATACACCAGAATACAGAGCAAAAGATATTGTTACGAAACGTAGCATCCGCAAGGACCTTCGAAATCACAAAACTAACCTCATAAAAACAGCCTTAGAAAACGCCCAGCCATTGAAATTTGCTAAGCAGGGCATCGAAAGAGGAAGATCCACCATAGTTTGTCTGAAGGACCGAGCGGGTGTTAAGCACGGTGATAGAGACAAAATTCTTCAAATAAGTACAGATTTTTACAGTACCCTATATTCCGACCCCTCATCAATAACGTATCGTGATCTAAGTACATATTCATGCTCAGATGATATTCCACCTTTTACTGGAGAAGACGTTCACAGGGCTCTCCACAGCATGAAATACAATAGAAGCCCCGGGGACGACGGCATCACGACCGAAGCCCTAAAAGTTGGAGAACCAGTGCTACTTCCATATGTTACCAACCTTTTCAACGACATTCTGCGTACTGGTATTCTTCCCACTAACTTTTGCCACTCAAACATAATACTTTTACATAAAAAAGGTGATAAGTCCGATATTGGAAATTATCGCCCCATCAGCCTTACATCCCATATTTATAAAGCCCTAATTAAAGTAATTGAGTACAGGATATCAGGACTACTTGACTTGCATCAGCCACCCGAACAGGCAGGATTCCGTCGAGGTCTCTCAACTATTGACCATCTCCAGTCCATTAATCAGCTTATAGAAAAACACATAGAGTTCAAACTTCCCATTTATCTAGCCTTCATTGATTATTCTAAAGCATTTGACAGCGTTACCCACTCATCAATATTTACTGCCCTACGAAATCAAGGTATTGACAATACATACATTCAACTTCTTCAAAATATTTATTACAATAGCACTGCAGCCATTAAAATTAATTCCATTGGATCTACATTTTCCATCCAAACAGGAGTGAAACAAGGTGACCCGTTGTCTCCAAAATTGTTTACCGCCGCATTAGAGGAAGTTTTCAGAACTCTTGCTGTTGGTTGGGAAGGGAAAGGCATTGTCGTCGGTGAAAGAAGGCTGACCAACTTGCGCTTTGCTGATGACATCGTCCTTTTCTCGTCTTCAGCCACTGAGTTGACACATATGCTGGATGACCTTAGCAAGGCGAGCCTCGAGGTAGGACTAAGGATGAACATGTCGAAGACCAAGCTGATGACCAATAGCACAAAACAAAAAATATCTGTAGGTGGTGTGGGAATTGAATACGTCCATGAGTACGTATACCTTGGCCAAATAATATCTTTCCAGGCGAGACAAGACAAAGAGATCTCTAGACGTACGGAAAACGCCTGGAAGAGTTATTGGGCCATGAAAGATCTAATGAAAGGGTCATTACCACTATCCCTAAAACGGAAACTCATGGACGTGTGCATTCTCCCTATCCTTACCTACGGTGCTCAGACTTGGTCTTTGACAGTTCAGCAGAGGTCTGCACTAGAGGTAAGCCAACGAGCGATGGAGCGTAGTATTCTTGGCATTAAACTTACCGACCGCATCCGCAACACAACTATACGCTCCAAAACTCAGATCGCTGACGTTACTCAAAAAGCAGCAAGACTGAAGTGGGACTGGGCCGGCCACGTGTGCCGCATGCCGGATGGACTCTGGGCAAAAACAACAACAGAGTGGACCCCTAACAACGGAAAGCGGCATCGTGGTCGACCCAGACGGAGATGGCGAGATGACCTTGACACCTTTATGCATAACTGGACCTCAAAAGCGCAAGACCGTAACGAGTGGAAGGGGATCAGGGAGGCCTTTGCCCTGCAGTGGGACGATGCAGGCTGATAATAATAATAATAAGTATACAAAATATTTTTTTTAAATTATTTCCGGTAAGTATACAAAATAATTTTTTTAAATTATTTCCGGTAAGTATACAAAATAATTTGCATAAATTATTTTCAGTAAGTATATAAAAAGAGTGTTCGCTAGCTAACTTCTTTTAACGGTTCAACGGTCTGTTGGTAAACGGCGTTAACACTTTGCTGAGGCAGCATTTTCTCCCCTTCATCACGAATCACCTCATCAGGTTTTTTAACTGAAACAAATTAATGAAAAAGTCTGTCATTTAATAACTAATTTGGAAAACTCTTCTAATCTAAATCTTTCTTTGAAAGGATATAGTTTCAGACTGGTCTATAACGAGGAATCATTCGTTCATTCATTTCAAAGTCATGTCATTTCAAGTCATTCAAAGTCAAAGTCAAAAATGCATTGATTGGCCATGAAGTTTTTTCGTTTTACTGCGCAAAGTAATTATATGAATAAGTTACGAAAGGATCATATGATCTTAAGTGGTAACTTCCACCCATAACAAGCAATAAACGACTTGGGCCCTCCCCTATTCAGGTACGACAAGACCCAAGTCGCATCCTATGCGCCCGTAACCCTGAGACGCAAAGGTGGAAGATCTCACGTGCCTGTAATTTTACCGGCAACCACACAAACCGGAACACAGTAACGCGAACGCATCACTGCTTGGCGGCAGAAATGGGTATGGCGGCAGGGAATATACTTCCCTGGTGGAACTTGGCATAAGTTCTACTGCTACAATTATGTGTATGTATGGCAGATAGGGATGCTGCGTTATCTCCTCACTCCAGGGTAAAGAAAGAAAGAAAGAAAGAAACACATACAACAAATACAATACAGCAAACAAATACAGCGCCATCTCTTGCCGAGTTTCATGTAACTCTCGAGGCAACTTAATTATGTATATTTGCGGTAGATGGGCCTGCTGTACATTACATAATATCACTCATTTGTCCTTTTTTATGTTCAAGTGGTCATATAGCCAGTTATTACACTCGAAACTGTCAAAAAAACTTCGCTTGCGCGATTTAGGACTAGCTACAACTGAGCAGCGCCATCTCTCGCCGAGTTTCTGACAACTCTAAAGCGACTCAGTTCCATGCACCTGCGGCAGATGGCGCCGAGAACGTGATGATCTAACATATTTACCGTGTTCCCGCGTTGTGATGTGGAAGAGTGCGGCGTGCGCCGCGGCAGCGGCGACGGCGACGCCCGCGAACACACGGAACGAACCCCGACCCCCGAGGTGAGAGTACAGCTCGCCACCAGCCAGCGAGCCTATCGCGAACCCTGACATGTGTAACAAGTTTTATCTATTAACACAGCCTCACAGTTCATTTGGTAGTACCCTGCCTTCTGCGCTGTAGATCGCGGGTTCGATACCCAAGTAGGACAAACATTTGTGTGACGAATGTTAGTAGTTAGTACTGAGTCTGGGTGTTAATATGTATTATGTACAAAGTCAAGTATTAGTACACTGTGTTACCTAGTCAGCTGTGTTACCTAGTCAGCTGTGTTACCTAGTCAGCTGTGTTACTTAGTCCACAGTGTTACCTAGTCTACTGTGTTACCTAGTCCACAGTGTTACCTAGTCCACAGTGTTACCTAGTCTACAGTGTTACTTAGTCTACAGTGTTACCTAATCAGCTGTGTTACTTAGTCCACAGTGTTACCTAGTCCACAGTGTTACCTAGTCCACAGTGTTACCTAGTCCATAGTGTTACCTAGTCCGTCGTCCATGCCTGCCACGATGCCCTGGACGGTGGCTGAGTACCCTTCTGGTGCGACGTGCGCCGCGTAGCCGACTATAGTCGAGTAGCAAAGCGCGTATGTAGGCCCCTGCATTATACCCTGCGACATACACAATATTATAATCTATACAAATAAATAAAATTGGAGTGTCTGTTTGTAATATTAAAATAACAGCTTCTTACTAAGTGCATATGGATGTATACACGGTACATATACCAAAACAACATTTTGTCTATCTGTCTGTTTGTTCCGGCTAACCTCTGAAATGGCTGGACCGATTTTGACGGGACTTTCACTGGCGGATAGCTGATGTAACAAGGAGTAACTTAGGTTACTTTTCCGAGGGGTAAAATAGGGGAGCGTGATAAAACTTAATTCCACGCGGACGAAGTCACAGTTAGTAAATTAATAAAAACAAACATTAAAATAAAACACAACCTAATCGAAAAATTCCTCCTTATTGGGAAGTCCTTTAAAAATACTTTTAATTTCCACAGAATGCTTGGAAACGTTAAATTACGACCTTGAACTAACCCTAATAAGATCTCTTAATGAGTTAACTCCAAGTTACTCTACCAGGTCTCACCTCGATGAACACGAGATGCCAAGGATGCTGTATCAGCGAGATGAGCGCCATCCGGACGCCGTAGCAGAGCAGCGCCAGAGTCAGCGTGGTGCCGTAACCGAGACGCTTTATTATTTTACCTGAGAGTATGAGTAAGGGTAAGAGTAGGAGTAAGAGTAAGATTAAGAGTGAGAGTAAGAGTAGGAGTAGGAGTAAGAGTAGGAGTGATAGTAGGAGTAGGAGTAAGAGTAAGAGTAAAATTAAGAGTGAAAGTGAGAGTAGGAGTAAGAGTAGGAGTGAGAGTAGGAGTAAGAGTAGGATTGAGAGTAGGAGTAACAGTAGGAGTAGGAGTAAGAGTAGGAGTAAGATTAAGAGTGAAAGTGAGAGTAGGAGTAACAGTAGGAGTAAGAGTAAGAGTAAGATTAAGAGTGAAAGTGAGAGTAGGAGTAAGAGTATGAGTAAGAGTAAAATAAGAATAAATTTAAGTAATATTGTATACTTACGCTAATTATCACCATAATATCACTTCTTCAGTAGGGGAGGACCCAAGTCGCATCGGTTGTTATGGGCAGAGGTTACCACTTAACACCAGGTGGGCCGTCGGCTGGTACCATAACTGTATACAGTAAACACATAAAAAAAATAAGTTACATATCCAGTAATGTCCATAAATATGTTACCTGAGAAGAAGAAGAATAACAATTCTCCGATGAAGCTCTGGGCGGCGACCACCACGCCCTCTATCAGCTTGATCTTGGCAGTGTGGCCAGTTTTCTCCGCCAACTCTTCCAAAAACCTTGAAAAATAATAAATATTGGTGGACATTGTCACACAGCGCCATCTAGCCCCAAAGTAAGCTAAGCATAGCTTGTATCATGGGAACCAGACAACTGATATACATTTTATTGTAAATACATACATATGACTAGCTGCTGCCCGCGACTTCATCTACATGGAATTCGGTTTTATCACGCACCCCTATTTTACCCCTCGAAAAAGTAGCCTAAGTTACTCCTTGTTACATCAGCTATCTGCCAGTGAAAGTCCCGTCAAAATCTGTCCAGCCATTTCAGAGATAATATATATATAATAATAATATATTTATATATTTATTTGCCAATTATAGTAAATGTTAATAAAAGATAATTAACTAATTAGGTATTATGTCTAGTTCCTATTCACCTAGATTCCTCTGTGAATCACAAGCTAAGCTTGTTATAAGCTTGTGTTTTGTGATTCCGGGTGCGAATTTATACAATCACTAGTGTAGTATATTGATATCAATAACGTTCATCTTGAGGCAAAGTATCCAATAAGATTAACCATAAAAATTAACAAATATATATCGGGTGGTAAACTAATTTAGCTCTCCAGTGGGATGTTTAGGCAAAATTGTGTGTGTGTGCGTGTGTGTGTTATGTGTGTGTGTGTGCGTGTGTGTGTTATGTGTGTGTGTGTGCGGTGCGTGCGTGCGTGCGGGGACTGTTAGTTTTTGCTGTTGAATATTAATTGTTAGCCGTAATTAGTGAAGGGATAGCAATCACCTTTATATAAGGTTTTCGGTATCACAATATGAGAGAGTGCATAGCCAATTTTTTACCTTACGTTTGCAAGCGAAGAGAGTATGGTTTTTGATGTCACAGAATCTGATAACATTATTGTAAGTGTTGAGTAAAGAGAAGAACGGGCTCCTTCTAGCCATTAGTGATCTTGTGAATGGAAGCGGAACTCGGTACGCACGTCTTACCACAAGTTCATCGTAGTCAGGTCGGGATTTAATACTTCTATGCGTTTTGACAGTGGCTGTTAAAACGAAGAGTTGCCGGAATCGCAAAACTTTGAACTCTTTGTACAGGTCATCAGTGGGGTAGCGAAATGGTTTGCGTAACAAAACCTTGATGAGAGCCATTCACAGATTAGCCGGAACAAACAGACAGACAGACAAAAATTTAAAAAAAAAATTGTTTTGGTATATTTACCGTGTATACATCCATATGCACTTAGTAAAAAGCGGTTATTTTCATATTACAAACAGACAATTCAATTTTATTTATTTGTATAGATTATTACTTACCAAAACATATAGTATATGATGAATGAGTCAAAAGTCCCCGCGACCACCGCGAAGATGATGAAGACCACAACCCTGGGTATCCTCAGAACTTCCCGAAGCGCCCGCCCAGAGTCCTCGGGGCTCGTGAGGGGCGGGAGCTGGAGGGGAGAAGGGGGAAGGTTAAACAGCAGTAGAACTCAGGCCAAGTTCGTCCGGGGAAGTACTGCCACCATGCCTATTTCTGCTGGCAAGCGGTAATGGGCGCGTTCGTAGGTGATTACCCTTCGAATCCCTACACGTGTCCCCCGGGCGGTGCGAAAGGAGCAACCCAAAGTAGCAGTACTACTTGTGCTAAGTTCAGGAGAAGTACTGCCACCACACCTGGTAATCTGCCGGCAAGCAGTGATGCACTCGTGTTGCTGTGTTCCCGTGGAAGGGAGTGGGTGCCGGTGTAATTGCAGCCGCATGAGACGTAACATCCCCGTCTCGGGGTGATGGACGCGACGCAATGTGACTTGAGTCGCTTACTTTGGTGGAGAGGACTTGAGTGGTATTGCTGTTGTGTATGGGCGGTTACTACTTAACATCAGGTGGGCCGTCAGCTCGTTCCGTCACTAATTCACATCAAAAAAGACTCATTGACTCACTCCATGAGTCATGAGCCACTCACCGCGAGTCGTCTACAGCTGTACAAGTCTATAGCCGTTGCAATCAGGGCTATAGCGAAAGCTGGAGTGAAGTCCTTGTGGGTGCCTGACACCAGGTCCACGAGACAGCCCCCCGCTAGGGCCGTCAGTCCGTACCCCGCGGTGCCCCACGCGCGCTGCGCCCCGTACTTAGAGCCGCGCTCCGGCCCTGTATATAAAGTGATACTAACATATAGAGCCATACATATATTTGGCTTAAGTAAAGTTTTGACTTAGGTTTTTAATGGTTAAATGAGTCAATAAGTGCAGGGTTTACTCGCTTCTCGCTCTCTCTTACACTCTCATCTCTCATTCTCTCTCTAAAATAACAGCGGTGGTTAATTTTGGGCTAGATGGCGCTGTGTGAAATGTCCACCAATATTTAAAAATGTCTACATATATATTATATAGCACACCAATAAAAAATCGGGCTCGTATAATTAATTTTGTTTATAAACGGACTAGCCGACGGCCCACAAGACCAAAGTAGCATCGTATGCGCCCGTAACTCTGAGACGTGTAGGTGTAATGTCTCATGTGTCTGTAATTTCACTGGCACCGGCTTTGCGGCAGAAATGGGCATGGCATTTCATTATTAGCCACAAAAACTCACCCAACACGTCGAAGCACACAGCATCCCCAATACAGTTGGCCACATTAAAAGCCACCGTACCGACGCACATCAAAACGACGAACCCCCAAAATGTAGACGTCGTGTAAAAGTTACCATCGCTTTTCTCTTCGACTGCACTCGAAAACATCACCCGTCCTTTTTTCTCATCACTGAAACTGTTATAATTCGAATTGTCTTTTATCTCTCTCCTACTCCTATTCAAAACGTCTTCGTAACAAAAGAGGTCGCAACCGTTTTTCGGTAAGCAAACAACCTCTCCTCCTCTAACGTCATCCAACTCCATATGCAGGAGCGAGCAAGACGTATTACCCACGTCTCCGTCCACGTACACCGTGTTGACGTAAGACTCGTTTGATAGGTAAACGTCAAAAATGACATCCGAACAGTTCCAATGACAGTTGTATCTCTCCAAGGAGGTTTCGGTCGGGACTTTTTTCAGATAAATCGTTTCGTTCATGCGGTAGACGTGTTTGATCAATCCTTCGGGATCTGACATTGGCAGGAACCATAGACAACAGTAAGATCCAGACATGACAATTATTAATAACATGAACACTAGTTTTCTTTGGCCCTGAAAAGAAACGAAAGGTTTTTTTTTATGTGATACGGTTACGGAACGAGCCGACGGCCCACCTGATGTGAAGTGGTAACCTCCGCCCATAACAACCGATGCGAGTTAGATCCTCCCTTACTAGGTACGACAAGACCCAAGTCGCATCGTTTGTGCCCGTAACTAGGAACCGACATGTCCCAGCACAAAAAATTAGAAGACATGTGTCAAGTACACGAGAGGAGCCTCTTTGGGGCGCACTTAAAATCCTTTCACCACACCGGTTCGAGGGAACCAGAGACTCGAATAGAAGAACTCATATACCCACGGGGCTAACTTACTACTTTCGAAATTGCAGCTGCATGAGACGTAACATCCCCGTCTCGGGGTGATGGACGCGACGCAATGCGACTTGAGTCATCTCGTACTTTGGTGGAGAGGACTTGAGTTATTGCTGTTGTACGGGCGGCGGTTACCGCCTAACATCCGGTGGGCCGTCGGCTCGTTCTATCATCTAAATGAGATTAAAAAAACTTACCGGCCAGTAATCGACTACATATCCGAATAGGGGCTTCGCGATTGCCCACAGGAGGGGCAGAACAGCCGTCACCCTGCCCATGGCTGCTGGGGACACGCCCAGCTGTCTCCCGAATACATTCATCTGGGGCAATAGGGGGCCAAGGGCTGGAAATATCAATAATAATAATATATCTTCAAGTGCCGTAGCAAGTAGAACTAACGCCAAGTTCGTCCAGGGAGTTACTGCCACCATGCCCATTTCTGCCGCAAAACAGTGACGCATTCGCGTTACTGTGTTCCGCTTTGAAAGGTGTGGTTGCCGGTGAAATTACAGACACATGAGACATTCCACCTACACGTCTTACAGTTACGGGCGCATACGATGCGACCCAAGTCGCAGTCTTGTCGTACCTAGTAGGGACCCAAGTCGCATCGGTTGTTATGGGCAGAGGTTACCACTTAACACCAGGTGGGCCGTCGGCTCGTTCAGTAATTTGATCAAATTAAAATATAACTTAGTCTCATGATATAATTACCTAATCATTAGTCTTTATATTGCGACAGTTTTCATGAAGATAAGATGGGTGATATAACTCCGTTTGTACAAACTTCATATCAGGGATTCGATAACGCTTATATGGACAGAGTTATCTGAATGTACGGCGTTAATAAATATCGTTATATATAATGATCAAAGGATTATATATATGTCCACCAATATTTATTATCTACTAGCTGTACCCTTACTAGGTGCGACAAGACCCAAGTAGCATCGTATGCGCCCGTAACTCTGAGACGTGTAGGTGGAATGTCTCATGTGCCTGTAATTTCACCGGCAACCACACCTTTCTAAACGGAACACAGTAACGCGAATACATTACTGCTTGGCGAAAGAAATATACCTAATGGTTAATGGTTAATTTGAATAAATAAAATAAATCAATATTGGTGGACATTGTCACACAGCGCCATCTAGCCCCAAAGTAAGCGAAGCATAGCTTGTATCATGTGAACCAGACAACTGATATACATACTTAAATATTTTTTGTAAATACATACATATAATACATATTAACACCCAGACACAGAACAAACATCTATGTTCCTCACCAATGTTTGTCCTGGGTGGGAATTGAACCCACGAACTACAGCGCAGAAGGCCGGGTTACTACCAACTGAACTGTGAGGCAAATCAATGTAGAATCTATGTATATTACCAGGGGGGATATGAGTAATTCCCAGTCAACCCACTAATTCCTAATTCGTATTCGCGTGCGTCAAGCGTGAGCGACGCCATCCTGTCGCGAATTTCCTGAGAGTGTTTTTAAATTGTCTGGATTTTGACTGGCCTCACAGCTCAGTTGGTAGTAACTCTGCCATCTGCGCTGTAGGTCGTGGGTTCGATTCCCACCCAGGACAAAAATTTGTGTGACGAACATAGGTGTTTCAGTGTCTGGGTGTTGATATGTATATGTGGGTATTTACAAAAAGTATTTAAGTATTATATCAGTTGTCTGGTTCCCATAGTAATTTGTAAATAGTTTGTACAAAATGGCTGAACAATGATGGCTTTTGTCAAAAAAGAAACTGTTAATACTTTCACGCTTCACACGCTTCCCAATTTTTATAGGTAGATTGCACCCGTGCAAAGCCTGGGCGGGTCGCTAGTAAATTCTAAAGAGATTTTATCTAATCATATACACACAAAGCAAACAATATTCATCTCAGTATATCCCGTAATTGTATGATAATCAAAACAATTATGACTGTCAAACAGTTACCTAATTAGGGTTGTAAATGACTTAATATGAATTGTTTGGGTAATTTTAATAACTGTTGATAAGAAATTTTAAACTTTACTAGTAAAAGTTTAAATTAATAAACAATTATATAATTAAATAAATATTGGTGGATTTTTCACACAGCGCCACCTAGCCCCAAACTAACCATAGTAAGGGAACCACACTCCTGATACAAATATATTCTTTGTCTATACATATTAACACCCAGACTAAAAATAAGAATAAACATCTAGGTCATTCACACAAATGTTGTGTTGTTGGTGGGAATCAAACCCACAACCTGCAGAGCAGAAGGCAGATCATGTAGATTAGTTTTTTAAATGGTTATATTCTTTAAACTAGACTGCTTTGAATTTTGCAGTAAATTATAAATTCAATTCGTACATCTATGGCAGTGCAAAAGATCAATGGTCAAGTACATGAGTCTAAAATATACCAGAACATACTGTAATAAAAAGTGCACAAAAGGAGCCTCTTTGAGGCGCACTTACAATCCTTTCACCACACTGGCTCGAGAGAACCAGTGACTCGAATAGAATTGTCATAAAAATACTATCATGGTCTGATCGGTGATTGAACTGGAAACCCTCGCTTTGGGGGTAGGGTAGCTACCAACTGAGCTGTGTAACTATCAGCTATACAACTTTTTTTAGATAAAAATAACTGGCAATGTATGTGAGTTTTATTCTGCCACATTGAACTCTATTGCTGAAAGTCCAATTCCCAATTTAATAAATCCTACCAATAGGTAAGTATGTACTGAACCCTAATTTTATTTTTGTTGTAGAAGACAGGGGAAATAGCTTACAACCACTCTTTTTATTCCGTCACTAGCATTAGATTTTTTTTTTATTTGAGCCCATCAAAGAGTGAAAGTAACTTTATCTTCACTCAAAGCGTCGAATTAAAAACCTGATTTATATGGAATAAGGTCACTTGGAAATAACAAATAAATGTGTGTTCTTGTGCTTACCAGCAAAAAAGAAAAAGAAATGGGCTTTCACAGGCAGGAGCCCTCGATCTATTTTAAACTTCATTCTTTTATATTATATATCCACCAATCATTTAATAAATTATTAAACACATTTCGCGTCCGCGTATGAACATGCTCTACAAACGTGTAACAAATTAACGCCTCAGGCTACTAATAAAATTATAATAAATTTTAATTTTACGATCACTATACCAAGCCTGTATCAAAACAATATTTGAATTAGAGTGATAGCAAAACAATGAGAAAAAATAAACCAGAATGTTTGCATACTATCTCCCTTCAAAACTCATACGTGTGAAAGAGACAACATTTAAGTGTCATTGATCTTTGAAACAACGTCAACAAAAGAGTTGTGAATTTCACCGCATTTACAATAACGGAACGTCATAAACACAGATGATAAACGTGTAACACAGTCGATCGATTAAAAAAACGAATAAGTTATAGTCTGTGGAGAGGATGTAGCACTTCACTAAAGCCCGCGATCTTCAACTGTTTTACAATTGTTGCAAATGCAAATGTCCTCCTTCGTCAAATCGCGAAGGATAAATTTTATTGACCAAACGATGGAGGAGGACGAGTTTTTAGGTTGCATCAGCTGCATGAACACTAACAATTTATGTGACCTATTTGCTGTGTATGAAGATAACGGGGAAACCTACGCTAGCATGTTTAGAACCTGTTTTGATATTTTGGTAAGTTTTTCCATCAGTGAAAACCTAGGTCTTATCCGTGTCACGAAACCAATGTAACATTTCAATGTTGCAGCTCTTTAATACCTTTATATATTATTACTAAGGACTATTTTTATAATTTTAATTTCGTTTATTAATCTCTTTCTATACCTGTTGTATACCTGCTTCATCATATTAGCTTCTATAAATGTTCCCACAAGCTGAAACACTCCCGATAAACGAGACTGAACAAACTTTTAATACAATTTGTTTGATATCAATATCACATATAATAATAATATTGGTGGACATTGTCACACAGCGCCATCTAGCCCCAAAGTAAGCTAAGCATAGCTTGTATCATGGGAACCAGACAACTGATATACATAGTAAAAATACTTATTCTTTAGTGTATATCAACACCCAGACACAGAACAAACACCTATGTTCGTCACACAAATGTTTGTCCTTGGTAGTAATCGAACCCACGACCTACAGCGCAGAAGGCAGGGCACCAACTGAGCTACGAGTGATGTGAATAAATATAAATATTTCTACGTTTTTTTAATATTGTTGGCAACTTTTTCGTCTGATGTTTTCCTTCACCGTTTCGAGTGCCATTACGTTCCAGATTCCAGAAAATGTGAAGTACCTGTGTTCCGACTGCGCTGAGTTGTTGGAGAAAGCATTCGCTTTCAAAGACCAAACAGCCAAGAGCATAGTAATGTTACAGGATGCGCTTGCGCAAGGTTAGTTTCATACCCAGTTTTATTAGCATTCTTTTAATCACGTTCTGCCGGTGAAATTACAGGCACATGAGACTTTCACGTCTGAGTTACGGGCCATCCACCATCCTTTCAGACCAGAACACAGTAAAGCATTATTTTTATAATTATATTCTGCTTGGCGGCAGAAGGGGAAGTGCTGTCACTACACATATTTATGCCGCCAAGCGGTAAAGCATATGCACTACTGTGTTCCGGTTTATCTGTGAAATTACAGGCACATAAGGCATTCTGACTTCATGTCTCAAAACTACGCACGCACTACAATGCTAGTCGGATTTCAAAGTCAATTTTTCCATAGAATTCATAAAGAAATGGCTTGGAAACGTCAATAATATTCAAAACATAAGGTCACATGTACTTATCGCTAAGTTTGACGCGTGTACAAACCATATCCGACCCTCCATGGAAGAACAGGCAAAAAACCCCTAAAGCTTCCTTGTTTTCGCATACCTAAGTAGGGGAGGAACTCAATACGTGTTAAGTTATCCTTAAGATCAGCCATCTTGCCCGATCTATAACTTATTGACATAAAAATAACATATTATTTCTACAATCCATATGTATAAGACGAGGAATATTTGGACGAGACGATATTAGCTGAAGACGAGGTTAAATCCGCAGACGATCTACCGATGCGCGAGTCTGACGTTGATGATGAGAACGAAGGTACGCTTTGAATGGTTCCTTTTAATATATAAAAAAATTGCAGCCGCATGAGACGTAACATCCCCGTCTCGGGGTGATGGATGCGACGCAACGCGACTTGAGTCATCTCGCACTTTGGTGGAGAGGACTTGAGTGGTATTGCTGTTGTGTATGGGCGGCGGTTACCACTTAACATCAGGTGGGCCGTCAGCTCGTTCAGTCATTAGGTGATGACCACATATCAAAGATCACATGAAAAGTCCAATCTTATTAATGGTTCTGACCTGTTCCCTTCATGGGGATGATTTCCGACACAGTTTCAAGCTCCGGTTTTGAACTGCAGGCCTTCAGATTGGATGTCGGATTCCGTACTGCTCGACCACCACGCTCTTGTCTGCACTTACTTGACGAATATACTTTGAATTCGCAGAGGATGTCGATAATCCAGAAGATCCCGCTACCTTCAGCGAGTGTGACCTCTGTGGCGTAGCGGTTGCGCATTTGGAGCAGCATCGAGTGAAGTAATATATATAACTAGCTGTTGCCCGCGACTTCATCCGCGTGGAATTCGGTTTTATCACGCACCCCTATTTTACCCCTCGGAAAAGTAGCCTAAGTTACTCCTTGTTACATCAGCTATCTGCCAGTGAAAGTCCCGTCAAAATCGATCCAGCCATTTCAGAGATTAGCCGGAACAGACAGACAGACAGACATTGTAAAAAATGTTGTTTTGGTATATGTACCGTGTACATCCGTATGCACTTAGTAAAAAGCGGTTATTTTAATATTACAAACGGACATTCCAATTTTATTTATTTGTATTAGATTGTATACTAGCCTCATAGCTCAGTTGGTTAGTAACCCTACCTTCTGCGCTGTAGGTCGTGGGTTCGATCCCCACTCAGGACAAACATTTATGTGACATTTGTAACATTGATGTTTGTTCTGTGTCTGGGTGTTAATATGTATTATATGTATGAATTTACAAAAGAAAACTATATAAGTATGTATATTAGTTGTCTGGTTCCCATGATACAAGCTATGCTTAGCTTACTTTGGGGCTAGATGGCGCTGTGTGACAATGTCCACCAATATTTATTTATATGTATGTAATTATGTGTATGTTGTCAGATGCCATGGTAAAACTGAACTGGACACGAGGAAGTATCCGTGTCACTTTTGTGAGAATATTTACGTCAGCAAGAAGGCATGCTTTACACACCTCCGGATGAAGCACGGACGTAAGTATATATTATATCCTACTAATATAAACGTGAAAGTTTGTATGTATGTTTGTTGCTCTTTCACGCTCAAACGGCTGAATGGATTTGGATGTAATTTGGTATCAAGATAGCTTATATCCTGGATTAACACGTAGGCTACTTTGATCTCGGAGAAGTGCAGTGTTCCCGCGGGTAACACCGCGAGGCGCAGCTAGTATGTAATCATAATATCGGTGGGCAATTCTCACAGCGCCATCTAGCCCCAAACTAAGCGTAGCTTGTACTATGGGAACCAGATCATTTCTATACTAAAGAGGCCTCTTAGTTTTAACTTGGGTCCTGCTAGTTACCAAAATGGGAAAATACATAATTCGTCTTTAATTTGCAGACAAGAAAAAAATAATGCGAAAATAACGAAAGTCGAAGTCAACATTTATGTTCGTCACACAAATGTTTGTCCTGGATAGTAATCGAACCCACGACCTACAGCGCAAAAGGCAGGGTCTACCAACTGAGCTGTGAGGCCTTTCAAATATGACATCTTACTGAAATATGAATAAACACTGCATCTACGCGAATAGCTAATGAATAAGTAAAATTAGTTTTTTTGTGTGGCAACACTTCCATTCTATTTTAGTATGGCAACACTCCCCGCCATTAACCACGACCAACGTGAAGAAGTGAAATTAGTTTTCTGGTGTGGCAACACTGTTTTTGGTGCGGCCACACCGTGATCCTTAGCTGGCAACACTCACCGTTATTATACGAATTCTTCTTCTTCGAGTCATGTGTCGAGTGGTTCTGTCGAACCAGTGTGGTGAATGGATTGTAAGTGCGCCTCTAAGAGGCTCCTTTCCTGCACTCGACACATGTCTTCGAATTTTTTGTTCTAGAACATGTCGGTTTCCTCACGATGTTTTCCTTCACGCGTTTTGGGAACGTGCGCACATAAATCTTTCAATCGAAAAACTCATAGGTGCACGTCGGGATTTGAACCGGCGACCTCCGGATTGAAACTCGGGGGTCAGTACCGCTAGACCACCACGCTCTCTTATACGAATTACAGTGAAACTTTGCACGGAGCCAACCATTAAGTTCGTGCAACGCGAGAGGAAGAAATGCCATCTGTGCTCGCGAGACTTCAGCCAGAAGCAAATACTGAACAAACATCTTTGGAAGGCGCACGGTATAGAGGTAATTATCTATACAAATAAATAAAATTGGAGTGTCTGTTTGTAATATTAAAATAACAGCTTTTTACTAAGTGCATATGGATGTATACACGGTACATAAATCAAAACAATTTTTAAAATTTTTGTCTGTCTGTCTGCTTGTTCCGGCTAATCTCTGAAACGGCTGGACCGATTTTGACGGGACTTTCACTGGCAGATAGCTGATGTAACAAGGAGTAACTTAGGCTACTTTTCCGAGGGGTAAAATAGGGGTGCGCGATAACAAGTCTTAAACTAACTATATATCCAAAAAATTGGCTTGGATAAGTCAATAAGTATCAAAACATAAAGTCACGCTTACTTATCGCTAAGTTAGACGCCTGTTCAAACCCTCCGACCCAAGGGAAGAACAGGCAAGACACCTCTAAAGGAGGTATTCATTTCGCGACCACAATCATGTTAATATATGTGTGAAACAGATAATCAACTTTAATTTATTAACGTCAGGTTGAGAAACGGAAGGCGTTCATATGTCCCCTGTGTGACGACCGAGTGAGCTACGGAGCTCACTTCAGTGCGCATCTACTCCAAGCTCATCAGGTGCACGAGAGGGTAGAGCAGCTGCAGTTCCAACATATGGACGGTACAATACATATTTTATATATATATAATATTAACCATTTTTCGTAAAAACTACTCGGTGATCGACCACATTCACGTAGTACGCCAAGTTTTAGAAAAGTATAACGAATACCACCGTACATACTACATTGCTTTCGTCGATTATAGCAAAGCATTCGATTCTTTATATCATGATAAGATATGGGAGACGTTGAAGGAACAAGGAATTGAACACAAATACATTAGCTTGATAAAAAATGTGTACAGTCACAGTACTGCGAGAATACAACTAGAGAAGAAAGGCGAACCATTTAGAGTTGGAAAAGGTGTCAGACAAGGAGACCCCCTATCTCCGAAACTTTTCTCGGCGGTACTAGAATCAATTTTTAGAGGTCTCAGTTGGGAAAATCTTGGGATCAATGTGGACGGTGAATCACTGGTGCACTTAAGATTTGCAGATGACATAGTGTTATTTGCCAAAACATCAGAAGACATTAGTAAAATGATAAGCGAACTGGCATCAGAGAGCGAGAAGGTAGGGCTAAAATTGAACCCGGAAAAGACAAGAGTAATGACAAATTCAGCTAAAAACACCATAAATTTAGGAAATATTCAAATTGATTACACAGATGAATACATCTACCTGGGTCAGTTGATGACTCTAAAGGATCCTGTATGCAAAGAAGTAGAGAGAAGAATAACTAATGGATGGAAGAGATATTGGGGCTTGAAAGAGGCTATGAAAGATAAAGAGCTTCATATAAATGTTAAGAGTAAATTATTTAACACCTGCATACTACCAGTCCTTATGTATGGCAGTCAAACATGGGGTCTAACACAGAATGTGACAAGCAAACTCGCAACCTGCCAGCACGCAATGGAAAGGAGTATGCTCAATGTGAAGAAGTCACACAGATTGAAAAACCGTGTCATCAGAAACAAGACAAAGGTCCTGGACATAACTTGCAAAATCAGAAGACTCAAATGGCAATGGGCAGGGCACTTGATGAGAGGACAAGACAAATGGAGTAAAACTGTGACACGATGGTACCCTAGAGAAGGTAAAAGAAATAGAGGCAGACCACAGAAAAGGTGGGATGACGACATCAGACAAGTGGCAGGAGTTATGTGGAACAGGGTCGCTCAGGAAAGACAGGAATGGAAAAGGTTGGAGGAGGCCTTTGCCGACTGGCAAACAGACTTGCAAACAGTGAGCAAAAAACAAATTTTAGAACAGATTTAGTTTTTAATTTTGTTCTGTAAAATATTTTTTCTGAATAAAGGCTATTATTATTATTATTATTATTATTAATATTAACCATACATTAATTTTTTACTATATATAATGTATGACTGGACATTATGCTGTTGGCCGCAGATGACCTTGACAGCGTTTACACGGGCTTTTGGTGAGAGCGGACGGCTCTCAACCGGTAAAACTTAATATTATACACAACGTCACCAAGGGCACCACTTAGGTTCGGACCTCGGCTTGGGGCGTTGCGAGTCGGGAGGAATTGGAGAAAATGCGCCCCGCGCGGGCATTTACGGAGATACTTCGACCCCGCCGGCGGGGTCGGTGCGAAGGTTGAGTGTTTTCTCTGTGTGGGGCTGACGATAGGAATAACTCCGGATAGGCGGCCGTTATCTCGTCAGGGGGTTTTTTTTTACTATTTATTGGTTTTTGTGTTCATTTAAAGTTATAATTTTCATTAGTTTTGTTTGTAATATTGATTAAGATTCTATTGTCCGAAATAAACAATTATTGGTGGAAATTTCAAACAGCGCCATCTAGCACCTAAATATTTTTTATTATTATTATTACTAACTGAGCTACCAGATAATCAATCATCCGGTCAGTTATTATTATTATTACCAACTGAGCTACCAGATAATCAATCATCCAGTCACTTATTATTATTACCAACTGAGCTACCAGATAATCAATCATCCGGTCACTTATTATTATTATGATTATTACCAACTGAGCTACCAGATAATCATCCGGTCACATTATTATTACGAACTGATCTACCAGATAATCAATCGTCCAGTCACCTATTATTATCAACTGAGCTGCCAGATAATCGTCCAGTCACTTATAATTATTATTACCAACTGAGCTACCAGATAATCAGCCATAATCTTATATTTTAGACTTCCTCCTGTATAAGAGCGCTATACAGGAGGAGACGAAGTTCAGATTCAGGAAGACGACAGCCAGCAAGCAGACTATAGAGGGCGTCCGGTCACATTACATGTGCAGCCAGTCCGGCGTTTATGTGTACCAGGTGACATTACATTTATGTATATACATATAATAATAATAACGTTTATTTATTTGGAACTGTAACAATATACATTTTAAATAGTAAGACACGATGATGCTTGCAGGAGTAAAGTACTGTGTCGCAAGCATCAACGCCCCACCACCGAATAAATTTATACAAGTTCCACAGGAACAATATAAAATATTTAAGAGGACAAAAAAGATATTATTATTATAAATAATGTATAAAATTATTATACTAGTTATAATAATTACAGTTATTTGTTTGATAGGGAACGAGCTGATGGCCTACCTTGCGTTAAGTGGTAGCCTTCGACCATTTGAGCGAACACTATTTTATTTTTTTATACGTTGCGACATTTCTATTAATATATGAAAAAATAATTTATTTTTATGTTAATACATACATATAATACATATTGACACCCAGACAGAGTACAAACGACTATGTTCGTCACACAAATGTTTGTCCTGGGAATCGAACCCGCGAACTACAGCGCAGAAGGCAGCGTTACTGCCAACTGCGCTTTGAGGGTAGTCGCACTTTTGTTGAACACCACTCGGGCCATCTATTCGTGTAACTGGTTTTCTGTAACCGGTGTGGTGAAAGGATTTTAAGTGCGCCTCAAAGAGGCTCCTTTCGTGCATTTATTCATGAATTACTTTGGACAGGGCAAGGGCAAACGCCCCGCCCCGGAGAGGCAGATATACAAGACGGGCAAGGCGTGCCCCGCACACATGATCGTCACCGAGACAATGGACAATGTTATTGTGACATTTTACAAGACCCACGTGGGGCATGGACGTAAGTGTGGCTCCTTTTACATATCACTATATATTATAATATTGGTGGACATTGTCACACAGCGCCATCTAGTACCAAAGTAAGCTAAGCATAGCTTGTATCATGGGAACCAGACAACTGATACTTATATACTTTTCTTTGTAAATACATACATATAAGCATATTAACACCCAAACAGAACAAACATCTGTGTTCGTCACACAAATTTTAGTCCTGGGTGAGAATTGAACCTGCGATCTACAGCGCAGTAGGCAGGGTTACTACCAACTGAGCTGTGAGGCCAGTCAAAAATGCGCCCCCCAGCTGGTTCGTTATGATTATTGTTCCACCCAGCGTGCCCTTACTTCGAGCCTCGCGAACTAAAGAAGCCCAAAGTGGAGCACCCGTTCGCAGCGTCCGATGGGACGCTCGGCGCCCTCGAGCTTCACGAGGGCGTCATATGCGACACGTGCGGGCTGGTGTGCGCGGACGCGGACACGTTCCGCGCGCACACGGACACGCACGCGCAGCTGTACGCGTGCCAGTACTGCGAACATGTGAGTAGTATATACACTTTACATACGACACTTCAATTAGACAAGGTGAGGGCAAGTGTGCGTTCAATTAAGACAAGATGAGGGCAAGTGTGCGTTCAATTAGACAAGGTTAAGGCAAGTGTGCGTTCAATTAGACAAGGTTAAGGCAAGTGTGCGTTCAATTAGACAAGGTAAGGGCAAGTGTAAGTTCAATTAGACAAGGCGAGGGCAAGTGTGCGCTCAATTAGACAAGGTGAGGGCAAAGGTTTTATTAAATGTCCTGACCCCCTGATTTGTGATAGTTTTTTAAATCAGGAGATCGGTTATTACTCTTAAAAAACATACATATATATTTTTTTCAAAATTTAAATATTTCATTTTAAAAGTATATGTATATAGCTACATATATTATAAACATACTGGTACAGCGCTTTCTAGCCCCAAGCTAAGCATGGGAACCTATGCTTAGTTTGAGGCTAGATGGCCTTTTATCACGGGAACCAGACAACGGATATAATAATTTTGTAAATACATACATATAATACATATTAACCCAGACAGAACAAACAACTGTATTGGTCCTGGATGGGAATCGAACTCACGATCTACAGCGCATAAGGCAGAGGTACCACCAAGTGAGCTGCGAGCCCAGTCAAAACACTGAGGCGTTTTGTAACATTATTATTATATAATTTTCAGGATTTCCAAGAGATCCAAGCGTGGACACATCACATGAGGGTCGATCACAACATGGCAGTATTCTGATACGAAATCAATTCATGATTTTACAATATATGTACCACAATATGAAGTTATTATTTTACCAAAGAATGGAATGTTATGTTAAGTTTTGACCTAATAAATGTTAAAATAACAAAATAAAAGTAATTCAGTGATTTTTATTTATTAGATTTTAAGTACAGTTTAGTTTTGACTGAATAAATGTTATAATAATAAAATAAAAGTATTCAGTGATTTTATTTAATAGATTATAAGTGTTGTTTAGTTTTGACTGAATAAATGTTAAAATAATAAAATAAAAGTATTCAGTGATTTTATTTATTAGATTTTAAGTGCTTTTTAGTTTTGACCGAATAAATGTTACAATAATAAAATAAAAGTATTCAGCGATTTTATTTATTAGATTTTAAGTGCTTTTTAGTTTTGACCGAATAAATGTTAAAATAATAAAATAAAAGTATTCAGCGATTTTATTTATTAGATTTTAAGTGCTTTTTAATTTTGACCGAATAAATGTTAAAATAATAAAATACGAGTTCAGTGATTTTATTTAATAGATTTTAAGTACTGTTTAGTTTTGACCGAATAAATGTTAAAATAATAAAATAAGAGTTCAGTGATTTTATTTATTAGATTTTAAGTATATGACTGAATAAATGTTAAAATAATAAAAGTATGCAGCGATTTTATTTATTAGATTTTAAGTGCATCCGAAAATTTAAGATATTGACAATAATAATGTATACACGAAAACCATTGAACAAAATAATAATTAAGAAACCTTACAATGGGATGAACGCAAGTCATCAACGAATTATGCCAATTTTGATACAACCAAACCAAACTTAATACTAAACTAAAACATAACCTAATAGTTATCAAAATCATTTTAATGTACTACTTTTCATTCATGTCTCCAGGCGTGGTGAAAGTTTGAAAGTGCGCCAAGAAGTGGCTCCTTTCATGCATAAAACTACACTAATTTTGTCTGATATAATTGCAAATTTCACAAAATACCGTGAGAATCCAGGCGACTAGAAAATGAGGACTAACTCAATTAAGTTTTTAATGTTAAACAAATTAAAAAAAAATGGTCAACCCTTCAAACCAGTCAAAACATTTTTTAAAACAATACAAAGAAAAAGTATCTATTATTATTCATTCTAGATAATTATATTTCCAATCTAAATAATCTAATCATCGATCCTACAATATTAAGACATTATCAATGCTACACATACACGATATATACATAAAAAAAAATTACGAATAATTACTAACTTACCTTATTGTTATCACAAAATTGTTTAGGTTATCAATATTTATTTTACTCAGGTCACATTTTTTTATGCAAAACTAAATTATGCCTTGTTGACATGACTAAATTTTGTGTAGGGTGAGATAAAGCTAACATTAGCAATTAATCAAATCCAAACTAAATTATTCACATTGACATGACTATAAATATTTGTCATCGTTTAGTTTAGCGAGAACAATGTAGACATAAACAATTAATCAACTCCCAAACTAAATTATTAACGTTGACATGACTATAAATATGTGTCATCATTTAGTTTAGCGAGAACAATGTAGACATCAACAATTAACTCCAAACTAAATTATTCACATTGACATGACTTCAATATTTGTCATCATTTAGTTTATCAAGATCTGCATATACATCAATTAACTCCAAACTAAATTATTTAGAGGACTATAAATATTACAGACATGATTTAATTTAGGCAAACAGAGTTGACATTAAATCAACTATCTGTATGCTTATCAACTAGTATTTTTTATTAGCTAGTCATTTTACATGGAATATTAATACATAAATATATTATTATATTAGATTAGATTAAATTGTTCATATTATCACAATTTAACACAAGCATTTCGTTATTTTCCACATTATAGTAAAATATTTAATAAAACATATAGACACAGAGACAGACACTATTCGAGAAAAAAATTAAACAATGTACTGGTTGATAAACATCTGAAGAGTTTTATTACACTCAGGTGAAGTGAAGTGAAGATCAACTTAAGATGAATCAGCTTTTGGATATATTTAGTACAACTCCTGTAAACTAGTTCTTATGTTTCCCGAAATGCAGTCGAATATATGAGTTTTATTAATAAGTTGGTTATGAGTTTACTAGTAATAGAGTTTATTACAGAGTTAATAATGAGTTTACTAGTAAGTCAGTAATGACTTTACTAGTAATAGAGTTTATTTATTACTGAGTCGGTAATGAGTTTATTACTAAGCAAAAGAATTTATTACTGATTTAGTAATAGAGTTTATCACTAAGTTGGTAATTAGTTTATCACTAAGTTGGTAATTAGTTTATCACCAAGTTGGTAATTAGTTTATCACTAAGTTGGTAATTACTTTATCACTAAGTTGGTAATTAGTTTATCACTAAGTTGGTACTTAGTTTATCACTAAGTTGGTAATTACTTTATCACTAAGTTGGTAATTACTTTATCACTAAGTAACGGAATTTATTACTAAGTTGGTAAGTTTATCACTGTCCTGATTATCCGTGCGCTGGACACAAGAGGATCCTGTACTATAGTTTAAGCAGAATAGCGGTGCACGGAACTGCATTTCGGGAAATTAATTTGGTAGAATTTTAACGTAGGCATACTAAATATATTAAATCCAGATCTAGAAGAAAACTGAATGGTAACGTTGATACACACAAGTTATGTGAAATCTTCAAAGGATTACCAACCGCATAAGAAAAGAGGTACGGTCCAAATTCGGGCCCAGCCCGTAGATTGAAGACCTCTTGGTGTTCGGAAAATACTGAAATAAAAGAGAAAAATATTGGTTGAAAATTAAAAAGCGGTCTTGTACTCGAAAGCTTACTGAAGCAACGAAGCAGACGGCCCACCAAATGTAAAGCTACATCAGAACTTAGGTCATCGCACACCGAATAGAGACTCGCTGTTGTTAATGTCTGTCTGTTGTTTCCTAGAGAAAATGAAGGCATTTGACACAACTGACAGGCGTCAAACTTTGACTGTCAGACTTTGACTTTGACAAGGTTTGACTGCTAAACAGCTGATGGTGAGGGCTACATAACGCTTTCACTAGGAGCAGGCTGTCACTTCAGGCCGGAAAATACTGTTAGACGGTGAATCACTAATTTCACGGTTACCCTCAAATTATGTATTCATCCCCAAGATTCTTGGATTCTCAGGATGCAATAAAGACTTTGAAGAGACTTTGAATTTGAATCAAACCTAACATTTTGTTTTTTTGTTGGGATAACCCTGGAAGTAAAAGAAAGAAAGAAAGAAAGAGTATTTATTTTGCACAAAACAACACATATTAATCACTAAAACTAAAAACAATAACGTGAGACACAACTCATAACATAGGAGTAGGCAGTTGATGTGTTGAGTTGGCCCTGTCTCAGCATAGAAGAATAGAATAAGAAGTAGACTGAAGGTAGACTCACGTTAGGACGCCTTCCGGCAGTTGGGGCAAGTCTGCTTCTGTTCCAACCACGGCATGATGCACGCCTGGTGGAACCGGTGCGCGCACGCCAGAGACATCACCTCCTGGTTCTGTAGCATCACATCGAAGCATATCGTGCACTCCTCCAGGGACCACGAGCGTTCGCGGCTGGAACATATTTATAATAATAAATATTGGTGGACATTTGACGCATCGCTATCTAGCCCCAAACTAAGCATAGCTTGTACTATGGGAACCAGATGACTGATAGAATACATAATGTATTCAAAAGACATTAACTAAATACATATTAACACCCAGACACAGAATAACCATCTATGTTCGTCACACAAATGTTTGTCCTGGGTGGGAATCGAAACCACGACCTACAGCGTAGAAGACAGCGTGTTACTACCAACTGAGCTGTGAGGCCAGTCAAATGTCTAGCAACTGATTCATAAAAATTATTATGTTCGTTAGAAAATGTCCCCAAAACCATGAGTTGGGTGGAGCCACTGTCGACTACACAGTCTTCACCACAACACCAGACGCAGATAAACATGCAACGGGAACATTTGTCATGTTGGAAATCGAACCTGCGACATTTGTCACTAATCACAATGCTACCGATGTCCTCAACTACTTAATCTATTATTTTATTAGTATCTAAGTACATGCTTATAAAACATTTGTTATCATTAGTAAAGTTATTAAGTAAAAATCACTTAAAACGTACATAAATAATAATACATAATACTTAAATCTATAACACCATACAAGATCCGAACAACAACAATTCGAATCAGTACGAACATAAATCACAAAACAATTCGCGAGACATATTTCTCACAATAAGTATATAAACGTTAAATGTTTACGGTTATAGATAATGGTTACATTTACCAACTAAACCACTGTTAACTTTTAACTATGGGACAAACAAACAAACAAAGATAAACATCTTACAACGCCTGCTCTCTCAACGGTGTCGCCCGAGCCACTGGAGATCTGTAATATTAGGAAAAAACATTCCGTGGAAATCTGACTGGAGATGAAGATAGCAAGCTGAAATAGTCAAAGTAAAAAACTTTACTTCCATAGAATTCATAAAATGGCTTGGAAACGTCAATATTCAATACTTAAGGTCACGCGTACTTATCGCTAAGTTTGACGCCTGTTCAAACCCTATCCGACCCTCCATGGGAAGAACAAACAAGAAAACCCTAATGCAAGGCTTACTTCTTTTTCGCGAGCACGATCCTTGTAACAATCTGAATTCGTATTTGTATGGGACGAAAATATCCCGCCGTAACATAGCAATAACTAGCACGGGAGGTAAATATTTTTTTCTTAACGTTTAAAAGTGCATCTACCCACATTGCGTATCCTAACCTCTAACCTCTGGCTATAATAAAGCAATACTACTTGGGTCCTCAGGACTACTTTTTTATGTGATACATTTACTGAACGAGCAGACGGCCCACCTGGTGTTATTTACATAGGTACAAGTCGCATCGTATGCGCCCGTCGTGTATAGATGTTTACAGATATGATGAAATTGATGGACCATGGTAAGGGAAAGCAAAGCATGTATGCAAAAATATATGATTTATGGCAACACTGGTATATATCAGGTCTAAGCACATTCAAATTACAAATCACAATACATTTACAAAGATTTAAGTCATTATTTTACAGGTAAATCTATCATCAATTAAGCCTACTTGCCTAGGATCACAAATATAAACATTTGTAAAGAAGCACAGTTCAGTCTTAAATGTTATAACATTCTAATAATAATTGTGTGATCTCACAGCTCAGGTGTCACAACTCAACAGCGATTACCAACCAAACATAGGCTTGGTAGATTTGCCTTGAAAAGAATCTATAACCCTCGGTGGTATCCAGGGACTGATTAAGAGCTTTTTCTTTATCCGATTCGGCCCATAACAACTGATGCGACTTGGGTCCTCCCCTACTAGGTACAAGACCCAAGTCGCATCGTATGCGCCCGTAACCTTGAGACGTGTAGGTGGAATGTCTCATGTGCCTGTAATTTTCACCGGCAACCACACCTTTCAAACCGAAACACAACGCGAATGCGTCACTGCTTGGCGGCAGAAAGAGGCATGGTGGCAGTACTTCACTGGACGAACTTGGCGTGAGTTCTACAGCTCTTAAGAAGATAAGCTTATTTTGGAAACAATATTTTTCAGCAATAAATTATGTGACTGCACAATCCAAGTTTCATAATCGCAACGTGCAATCCGAGAATTTGCTTAGACCGCAGGAAAAATGAGCATGATGATAGCAAAAGCACTTACCTCCAGCTTCCCCGCTCCCAACCAAGCCAAGAGGCAGTTAATCCACTCATTAGCATCATAACCGGTGACCTGGCCCTTGTCTCTGGCACTCCCGAAGCGGACGAGGTGACATCCCATTCTGGATTAGAGTCCAAGTCAGAGCCAATATTTGGGGTAACTGATGACACATCCGAAGCTTCAGTGAGGATGATGCCCTCCGGTAACTCGGTGAACATATCTGATTCCTCCTCTGAAGATGACAAGCTATCGTACAGTCGGTCGGTTCTGTCTTGCCAACTATACTCCAACTCTTCTGATGACAAGCTGTCTGACGATCTGACAACGTTGACGGTCCTGTGTGAACTATGCTCCAACTCTTCTGATGACAAGCTGTCTGACGATTGGTCAATGTTGACGGTCCTGTGTGAACTATGCTCCAACTCGTCTGATGACAAGGTGTCTGACGATCGGTCAAAGTTGAGGGTCCTGTGTGAACTATGCTCCAACTCGTCTGATGACAAGGTGTCTGACGATCGGTCAAAGTTGAGGGTCCTGTGTGAACTATGCTCCAACTCTGACAAGTTGGATGTGTCTAAGATACTTGTATCGGAAGTGCTGTGCTCTGATATGGTTGTGTATGATGAATCGTGCTCGTGATAGTGCCTGGATGGATTGATTATGGATAAATGGATATTATGTATTACAACAAGCATTACCATTAGTATAGAGAAATGAAAATGAAGTTACCAAATGGGTAGTTATGGAAAACTTCACAGCCATTATATGAGTCGATTTTCATGGGAATGAATTGTTATATTATTTACAATTTGCATGAAGCTTTACAAGCTTCTAAATTCAAAGTAATTATTAAGTGCAATTTTAAAATTCTACTCTTTCTCTTATTTCTCTGGTCTTTTGCTTCTTTGATTACAATGTGTCAGTCCCATAATATTAACAAAAAATAAATAATTGAATAACAAAAAATTCGATATTTATTTCTGTTGTATACATCACAGCATATTTCACATTCTTACAAATCATAATTTGCTGCAATGTGTATGATTTAAGTAAGTCTATGGTTGTTTAAGAAAAAATTATAAGGTATTTTGAAAATCTTACAGATCTATATAATTAAAAATGGAACAGATTCACAACGGGAAATAATTTTGTTATTCATAAAATATTGGCACGCATTTAAAAACTTGTTTTGGCTAAATTGGCAAGGACGCAACATTCTCTTCGTTTATATACTAAATAGTTCAAGCTAATTTGAATCTTAAAACAGTACTCACAAGACATGAGGGCTCTCGCATTCCCATTCCGATGGTGTGGCGCCATCATTTGCAGGATTTTCACTTCGTCTGTTGAAGAAGTAGTACAATGCAGCCCCAACGCCGACGCCTATGGCCGCGGCGGCGATCCCCAATCCGCGGCTTGGGCAGTTCTTGTTCCTCTCATCTTCCCTGACGCTCATTTTGAAATTATTTGCGTATCGTTGACGAAAAACAGCTCTCACTCAACAGCCAAATTTGTGAAAACAACCAGCTGAGCAGTGTTGCCAAATGCCAACCCTATGTATGGGAAATACTGCACAGAAACCAGCAATTATAAAATAGTAATGTTATTTTATTAGCTTGAAATCAGAATACAGATTAAAGTTTTTTGTAGTACTGTTACATATTTCCTCTTAAATGAACTTTGTTAGTTATTAGAATAAAGAAAAAAAATTGGAATGTATGTGTAAATTTATGTCACACTTAGTGTCCAAATTGTGATTAGAGGATCATTCATACTAGTATTGAAAAAAAATATTTTGTGCATCAGACATTAATTTGTGCATATAAGGTAAAAAACTAAGCTGGTAACACTAAACTTAATAACTTTATCATAGACAAGACGAAATGTCCGCAGTCTGTAGGTATACGTGTAATGTTTTCCTATAAATACATAGTCGATCGACTTCATTTTGATTGTTGAAATACTGAAAAATATTCCTAAAATCACTACTTAAATGATTTAACTGCTCTCGTGTCGAATATAAGGATGCAATAATGATTATCAGCTGCCAAAGCTTAACAAATAAAAAAATAACACTATTATTTGCAAGGAAGTATGTAAGATCTTTAACGTATAACGGAACGCTATTGGTCATGCTTCGAAACGTACTACAGTCGACAAAACAACAAAACAATATTTTCAAACGAGTGAAATGCATAAGAATATGTAATTTTATTATTTAGTTGTGTATTAAACGGAGAAAAGACTGTGAATTCAATTACAGTCAATTTACAAGGTATTTATGTGCAATTTGCGAGTCGATGAATGCATAATGAGTTGCATGAGTGAAGTTTCTGCGTTCTATTATAAATTCGTCATATCCGGCCTAGAAAATGTTACAACGTATTGATACTAAAATAAAAATTGGCGCGTTTTCCCGTAAAGTTTAAGTAGAGTGTTGGCGACTTCACGGTCATAGGAACGTGGACGTGACATGTGGTGAGCTAATACCACAATTAGTTCCCCTTTATAAAGTTTAATGCTCTTAAGTTCCCCTCAGCAAACTCCCAGTTTTTTATAGACGATTCTGAGCCACTATGCTGATTACGTATTTATTAAAATTTGTTATTTCCTATGCAGATTCGCAGTAAAAACTAGCGCTACGCCCATTTTATGGCGTAGTCTTACTGCTACACCATTTATCTATTTCGTCTCAGATAGGAAGAATAGTTTTGTCATCCCATAGCCAAATATGAGTACTTAGTAGCTTTTAGTAGCAGTAATACTTATGCCAATTTCATCCTAGAAAGTTCTGCCACCAAGCAGTAATGCATTCGCGTTCCAGTTTGAATGGTGTGGTTGCCGGTGAAATTACAGGCACAGGGGACATTCCACCTACACGTCTCAGCGTTAATGGCGCATGCGATCCGACTTGGGTCATGTCGTACCTAAGTAGGGGAGGACCCAAGTCATATTACTTGTTACGGGCGGAGGTTACCACTTAACACCAGATGGCCAGCTCGTTCCGTAAATGCGTCACGTAAAAAAACCGGAGAAGTCATAAAATAATGTTTCAGATGGAAACACTGGTGAAAGGCATCGTTATCGGAGCAGCGGTGGTGGTGGCAGCAGTCACGGTCGCGCTCGAGTGGTGGCAGTACCGGCGGGTGCCGCGCCCGTACTCAACTCACGGGCAGAGGAGGAATCAGTGATCTCTCATAGTACGCTCCTGGCGGCGGACGTTGGCAACACTGAAGTACAGGAGACTCGGAGTCACATAAAATCACTCCTGTTTCCCGGAGGGGTAGGCAGAGATCATCCACCTGCTACGATCCTGAAATACCTCCTTAGCTTCGTCCACTCTCATCTTCATGTATGCACAAGTGAATCACTGCATGTGGGTAAATTACCAGGTTTGGTGGCAGTACTTCTCCAGGCGAACTTAGCACAAGTTGTACGCTGCTAATATCCTATTAGTAAGAAAGAAAGAAAGAATTTGTTTGTTCTACAGAGACATTTAGAAAATATTTACAATTACAGTACATTGGGTACTAATGATAATGATAAAAGTACTAATATTTAAGCTTTTTCATGCAAAAAGTTAAGTCGAAAATTGCTTTAACAAACGTATAGTTAAATTAATAATTAATAAAAAAAAATAGATTAGAAATGGGAAGTAAGTCTTGGCTCTTCTTCTACTTAGATATAGGAAGATCCAAGTTATGTATTGCGCCCGTAACTTTAACAATTAATTGTTTTATAATAACCTACATAGAACAACCTTTTATATATATATATATATATATATATATATATACACACCCACATACACACACACACACACACACACACACACACGCATACATACACACACACACACACACGCACACGCACACACACACAAAATTGTGTTAGTATAAGTTTGACATATTGTCCTTATTTATATAAGTTGTGTTGTCGTAATACTAGGATATATAAAAAAATTGAATCTGTTATTGGCTTTAAGAGTAAATTTAAGTAAATAGATATAAATCTTAAAATAATTTTAAGAGCTGTAGATTCTGTTGAAAAAATAAAATAAAATGTAGCTATTATTTAAATTGAATTTATCGCATGATATGTATCATAATAATATTTTATGTATTTAATATTTATTTGTGAAATTTTTCACATTGTTGTAATTAATGAAAATGAAAAAAAATACATGTTTCATTCAACAGACAAGATATTTATTGTATAATATTTATCTAAATTATAATTATTATATAAATAATATATATACATATTTTTAACATATTTCTAATAAATAATTTTCCTAAATAATATAACAATATCACCAGCAACCACACCTTTCAAACCGGAACACAGTTACGCGAACGCGTTACTGCTTGGCGGCAAAAATAGACATGGTGGCAGTACTTCCCCGGACGAACCTGACGAGAGTTCTACTGCTACTAAAATTGACTAAAATGACTAAACTTTTACACAGTAACACTGCACAATTAAAACACCCCCACAATAATCACATGTATTTAGTATAGTGTGTATGTATGTATGTATTTTATAAACATTGTGTATGTATAAATATAGTTTGATGTACGCAACTTTTAGCAGTTGTCCGCCTATATCCTGTCCATCCAAAGGTTCCCTGGAAGAGATCACTTTTAGCGATAAGGTCGCACTTTTTGCCACTTTTATGTCTACAGCAGTATCTTGTACAATAAAGATATATTCTATTCTATTCATTCGGTTCATATCAAATTTCACAACACTTACAATTTTATTCACAATTTAGATGGTGTAATATCACCAACCCCGAGGAAATCACCAATGTTGTCAATCTTGACAACACTGTTACAATTCACAACTTAGATGGTGTAATATCACCAACACCCCCGAGGAAATCCCCAACGTGTTTGGCCAAGCGTTCTGGATTGGTGAAATGCACATCATGACCACCTTCTACGTTGACAATGGTGAAGTTATCCACATTTTCACGGAGCAGTTCCAGCACTCGGTTAGCAGCCTCCCTACCCTTAGCGTAGGGGCGGTGAGACGCTTGGTCGGAGGCAGCTATTAGAAGGGTTGGTGGAGCGTTGAGGGAGAATAGTCTGTAGTAGTGTTCCACAGGGTAGTTTTGGGGCGCTGGGAATTTGAGTCTTTTGTCCCAGGATAATCTGTAAAATTATTAAGAAAAATATTCAATAGAAACGGGAAGTAAGTGTTGGGTCTTCCCCTACTTAGGTATAGGAAGACCCAAGTCACATTGTATTGCGCCCCGTAACTTGGACACTTAATTTATAAAATTTTGTCTGGCCTCATAGGTTATTTGTAGTACCTTGCCTTCTGAGCTGTAGGTCGTGGGTTCGATTCCCACCCATGACAAACATTTACGTGATGAGCATTGATGTTTGTTCTTTATCTGAGTGTTAATATGTATTTATTTATAAAAAAGTATACATATATGTATTCTATCAGTTGTCTGGTTCCCATAGTACAAAATATGCTTAATTTGGGGTTAGATGGTGCTGTGTGAATTTTCCACAAAAAATAATTAGAGAAAATACTACTCTGCCTTCTGCGCAGTAGGTAGTGGGTTCGATTCCCACACAGGACACAAGTTACAACTTTTTTAATGTGAATGTATTACGGAACGAGCACGATAACCCACCTGATGTTAAGCGGCAAAATCTGTCTATAATATAAACCTCCCCTCCCCTACTAAAGTACGGGAAGAGAGCATCGCATTGTTTTGCGTTACTATGGGACATGAAGGTAGAATATCTCACGTTTTTATGTGATAAAGTTATGGAACGAGCAGATAGTCCACCTGGTCTTAAGTGCCCTCTTCCCATAACGAGCAATACGACTTGAGTCGTCCCCTACTTAGGTAGAACCCCAGACGGATCGAATGCACCCGTAACTCTGAGACGTGAAGGTGAAATGTCTCATGTATGATGAAATGTCACCGTTAAAGTTACTGTTCCGACAGAAATAAGTGGTGGCAGTACTTCCCCGGTCAAACTTGGCACAAGTTCCAATGTATAACACATACCTGAATCTACCATCACCAACTTCAACCAAGTTCCTCGAGAGGATAACCTCGGCTTGCTCCTCTGTTAAGCCCCGGGCTCTCCGGACAGCGTTTAGGGCTTCACCCCGGGTGTAATGCTTCACATCGAAATTATCCATGTGGTAATTCGTGTAGTAATTGTGGTAGAATGTCTTGTAGTACTCCGGTAAGTCGTGGACTTGCAGCCTTTGGAGAGACGGACCAAAGTCAAGGAGTATTAATTTCTTTATGCGGTGCGGGTAGACTGCATTGAAGAATAAACCTGTTGAATATATATAGTAGAAGGGGTTATATAATAGTTTAATATTAATGTGCATTACAAAGTTTTAAGTATTAACAACGACCAATGAGATACTTATTCAATGAAGTACGTGTAACACATTTGACTGGTGTCACAGCTCAGTTGGTAGTAACTCTGCCTCCTACGCTGCAGGTTGTGGGTTCGATTCCACATTCGACCCAGGACAAACATTTGTTCCCACAAATGTTTGAAGATGGATGTTTCTATGTATATTGTACTCTATATTGAATGTAACTATCATAAATAATTATATGTATGTATTTAAGTATTGTGTTAAAATTATTTACGTGTCCACTGTTGCAAATAATATTATACGTCTGTGTCAAAATATAATTTATCTTTCTTTTTATTCCATCAGATACCTAGTACCCATGGTACAAGCTACGCTTAGTTTGGGGCGCTAGATGGCGCTGTGTGAAATGTCCATAAATATTTATTACTTGTAGATGTATGCCATACCTTGTTCACATCCCATTGAGTGTCCGACATAAATGAATTGATTCCAATTCAGATGTTTCACTACCACTTCGACTGCAGCAACGAAATGGAATCGTGTTAATTTCACACCTGCAATATAATACTACAATATAATATACAATTAGCCGAGAACTGGCGCAGCCTAGCGCAAACCAGTCCAAACCAGTTAAGGGGCGTGGCCTGTTGACGATCATTGCCGAGTCGAATGAGCGGGCTTTAAATAAGGCGCCGTCACCGGGACAGGGCTCACTTCTGCCACAGCGCCAGAGATAGACGGACGTTGCGTTTAGTTACTTGCTAGCCTTGTGCTATTATTACTTGCTGTTGCTATTGCTACTCGCTGAGAGTTAATTTTGTGAAGTTAATTTAAATGAATACTTTTAATTGTGTTATAGAATTGTATTTTTTTATATAAATTCCAGTTGAGTTTCTAATCTCAGAAGTGGGATACTTATTCCATTCTGCTTTGGCTTGTCCTGATTTATAAATTTTGAAGTTGAATACTTGAATTTTTGTGATTTTACGTAATGTGAAGTTGTTATTTTAAACAAAAAGAAATGTCTTGTAAACGTAAATGTCATAGAAGTGACAGTTCTTCTATTTCTGGCTTGGAGCAGACTTCAAACGATTTCGAATCTACTCAGTTCTTTGGAAGTTGGTTACAGGTATCGTTCATTGGGGGCAGACCGTGGGTACATCGCACGACTTAGTTACGTCACCGCCGCGCACTAACGCTGCCGCCGCTGGTGCCATCAGTTGGCAAGTCGTCTAACGCGCTGTAAACAGTGCCTTCTGGCGAAGACTCTTGCGCCGGAAGCCTTGGACATGTCAGGTGTCATGCTTTGCATTGCGTTCAATGCTATGCAGTTAATCGCTGACTTGGTTATACGCGAGGTAACTGAGAAACTTGTGAGTGCTATCAGCCGTATTCCGGTAAGATCAAACCATGTTTTCATATGTAACTTTGATCCATCATTGAATGATTTCGATGTGTGGTGTAGTGAAGTCGATCACGTGCGTGTGTGATCACAGTGTTAATCGGTGGGATTATCGCAATGCCATGTTCATGTTGGCAACTGTCTTAAATATGACGCGAAGTTGTGGCTAAGTGAATGGGTCAGCAACGACCACACCTATTCAAACTTAAAGCGGGAGTGTAAAGCATTGTGCCCCGTACGTATAGATATCGCGAATATTTTATTTGATGTTATGGAAACCGAATCAAACAACTACCCACGTATGCGACGCTCTTTGCTACGATTGCGTATCAGAGTTATGGAGTGACGAATTGATTGCTGCCGTGGTATTACATACCCTCAAATACGAACAGCCGCGACTAAAGCGAAACTGTTACCGGGTGGTTTAGTATTTTATCATCAAATTTACCAAACAGGATTTCATGTCGTAAGTCGGTGGTCAAGGGTCGATATTTTTCACCCTGTATAGATTCATGCGTAACTTGAGGTACATGTGCAATTTAATTACTGAGGGAACAGCGAACTAATCGCAAGGTTATTGTTTTCAACACACTATCGAATGAATCAACGGTTACTTTGTTGTGTTATTATGAAACTTTGTCATGTCAAGTGTTTTATTGATTATTTAGAGGAATCCATCCACTCAGGATAAACCCACTAAGGATTTTTGAGTGTAGATTACTTAAATGTAAAGCCAAACGTGTAAAGCCAGACAGATAGACTAGTGACGCCCTATTCGTAGGTCACTTCAAACAAAAACAAGCTACCGCCTAGGTCTGAGCCTTGTTCTTTTTGTCGGGAGGTAGGTTATAAATTGAAGATTGTTTTGCGAAACAGTGTGCTAATTCATGGGCTAAGTCGAGCGTCAAGTTTTGTCGTGAAGTCATCGACACATTTACAAACTTATTCAAAGGGTAGGTACCTGTAGATGTTGTAATAGACGGTGGTTCTATTTCTTTAATTTCGAATCTGTCACGAAGCACTTCCAATGCACACAGACCCAGTCGTTTCGTGTTTTACGCGGAATAGGTAGACAGGAAATAGAAACAACTTACTGTGGTACTTTGACGGTAGAGTTTTTAGAGTTTAACCTCGAAATAGATTTTCATGTAGTTCCTAGCAAACGCTGGACCCTTGTTATTGTTGGTACCGATGTACTGAACAGAGATGTGGTGTTACTTATAAGTGAACGCGAAGAGTATGACTCACATGAGAAAGTTTTCGAGCTTGAGTTAGATTTGTGTTTACCAATTAACGTCGTTGGTAGGTCAAGATAGGAAGCGTTTAACTAGACTCATTAACTAATTCATGGATAACCTTGTAGAAGGTACTGTGCTGTACTGTACTGTGCTGTACTGTACTGTGCTGTACTGTACTGTGCTGTGCTGTACTGTGCTGTACTGTACTGTGCTGTGTTTTACTGTACTGTGCTGTGTAAGATTCTCACTACAGAGGTCTAGTATCTAAGCAGAAGTATTAGTAATGGTCAGGTAAGACCGAGCAGCTTAAGGCAGGTTAAGGCGTTAGTTAACGCGCGCGTGCCAAGCAATGTGAAGGAGGTGAGGCAATTCCTGGGCCTCGGGAGTTATTTTATACGATGCGTTCTAGCATTAGTAATGGTCAGGTAAGACCGAGCAGCATAAAGTTGATGTGTTAGTTAACTGCGCGTGCCAAGCAATGTGGAAGTGGTGAGGCAATTCCTGGGCCTCGTGGTTTATTTTAGATTGTACGTTCCAGGCTACTCATTGAAGACAGCATGCGTGGGTAATTTGACGCGTAAGGATGTTCAGTTCCGACGGGGTGAGAAGCGAAAAATGTTTCGCATAGATATTATTGAACGGTTAACCAATGTTCCTGTACTGGTCATTTTGACTCTGTTTTCTCACTGTAGTCACACCGATGCATCGGCATTGGGTTATGGCGCTGTTTTGCTACAAGCTCGTGACGGAGGACACCAGCAGCCCGTTGTTTATTTTAGCAAGGTATAGCATACCATCGACAGGGCTAGGTGCTGGACCACGTACTTTTAATAAAGGTGATCTGGAGATCTGTGTGGATCTGTGTGTAAGTCAGTGTAAGTCTGTGTGTAGTCAGGCTACAGGAAAGTTACTCGTGTATGCGAGGACAATACATGGTCACGCGGGCGCTGCTACATGCGACGATTGAGCTGAAGTTGATTTCCGATTCTTATGGAAGTACCACAAAAGGTGCTGAAGAATTTATAAGACGCTGGCGTGGGGAAGGGACCCCCGATGTTTGCACCATATGTTTAGTGAATACGATTTATGTACATGTTTAATGTTTAGCTGTACTTGTGTATCCCGAGAACTCTGTACTCTGATAGAAACAACTTGAGGTTTCTGTTTTACTGAAGTTATATGATGTGTACTGTGATATTATGATTTTCTGTACTCAAGCACCCTGAGGGCTCTGCTTGTTGTTTTAGCGCACCCTGAGGGCTCTGCGATGATGGAGACCATCCTTAATGGTACGTCTCCATGTGTTGACTATGTAACCTGAGGGCTCTGCATAGTGGGTATCCTGAGGGCTCTGCCATTCCTTAAAGCATCCTGAGAGCTCTGCTTGTTGTTTTTGCGCACCCTGAGGGCTCTGCGATGGTGGTGACCATCCTGAATGGTACATTTCCGTGTGTTGATCGTGTAACCTGAGGGCTCTGAACAGTGAGCACGTCATTACTTTTCCCGTAGGAACAAATTTTCACCGTGTACTCGAAACTACATTTAACTTTTACATGCATCCTGAGGGCTCTGTATGACTGATCTCTTGAGAACTACCATTGTTTTTCAGAATACCAGAAGGCTCAGTCTGAATTTTTGAAAGAAATCAAGGCTCTTTTGGTTTCAAGATATTTGAGCTTGATTATGGAACTAATACACAAAATGTATTACAGGTTATAGTGATGATTCAGATGACAATCAGCTGCTTATGCTTATGTGCTGAGCGCTAGGCCGTTGACGTTGATGTTCATGTTCCTGCATCACCGTCTCACGTGGAGTGTCTGCAGCCGCATCCACTCTCCCACTCTGATGATACCGCGGGCGAGGGCGCACCGCTGTCAGGAGAAGCCGAATTAGCCGAGAACTGGCGCAGCCTAGCGCAAACCAGTCCAAACCAGTTAAGGGGCGTGGCCTGTTGACGATCATTGCCGAGTCGAATGAGCGGGCTTTAAATAAGGCGCCGTCACCGGGACAGGGCTCACTTCTGCCACAGCGCCAGAGATAGACGGACGTTGCGTTTAGTTACTTGCTAGCCTTGTGCTATTATTACTTGCTGTTGCTATTGCTACTCGCTGAGAGTTAATTTTGTGAAGTTAATTTAAATGAATACTTTTAATTGTGTTATAGAATTGTATTTTTTTATATAAATTCCAGTTGAGTTTCTAATCATACATTAATAATCATCATACACTCCCCATACATAAGTAGGGGATGACTCAAAGTCATATACAAAAGTGTGAATCTATGTACATATGCATGTGGCAGGTAGCAGTAGAACTTGTGCAACGTTCACCTGGAGAAGTACTGCCACCACACCTGGTAATCTGCCGGCAAGCAGTGATGCACTCGTGTTGCTGTGTTCCCGTGGAAGGGAGTGGGTGCCGGTGATATTGCAGCCGCATGAGACGTAACATCCCCGTCTCGGGGGGATGGACGCGACGCAATGCTACTTGAGTCATCTCGTACTTTGGTGGAGAGGACTTGAGTCGTCCTGTTGTATATGGACAGCGGTTACCACTTAACATCAGGTAGGCCGCCAGCTTGTTCGGTCTCCTAATGAAATTAATAAAAACATATGCATGTCATTACAATCATTATTATCCTACCAGCAAGTTCACATATAAAAACACACAAAATCTCAGTGCTTAACTTACCAATGGGAAATGCATCCGACTTTCCATTCCCTGGCATGTCTATCCCGACATAGTGGTAGTTTTCGGGAAGGTGCTCCAGTAGGGGCTCAAAGGTGGACAAACTGTCCATGCGGCCGTGCACTAACAGCACAGGGAGGCCCATCGGATCTCCCCACGACACCACTGTAATAAATCCCAATTAAAATTTATAATTCATTTATTTGCAATACATAAACACCTAAATAGGAGAGTAAACCTTCTTTACAGCATGCAAATTTCATAAGAATATATAAAAGAAGAATATATCTATACAAATAAATAAAATTAGAGTGTCTATTTGTAATATTACAATAACCGCTTTTTACTACGTGCATATGGATGTATGCATGGTACATATATCAAAATAACTTTTTTTTTTTTTTGTCTCTCTGTCTGTTTGTTCCGGCTAATCTCTGAAATGGCTGGACCGATTTTGAAGGGACTTTTACTGGCAGATAGCTGATGTAACAAGGAGTAACTTAGGCTACTTTTCCGAGGGGTAAAATAGGGGTGCGTTATAAAACCGAATTCCACGCGGACGAAGTCGCGGGCAACAGCTAGTTTGTCAATAAAATAATATAGTGAATGTAAAAAAAATTGGATATATTCATTATAATATGAATGAAATTGGAAATAACAGTGTGTCACTCGGTATTTGGCAATTATTTTTTAAAAGTTTGTGTCCTAAGGTTTCTACAGACAGAAAGAAATAGGAAAACTGAGAAAATTTAAAGTAATTTTTCATTTTAAGTACCAAAATTATTGACAGGACAAAGTCTGTTTGGTCAGCTAGTAGGCAAATAAAATACGCATGGAAATTGCTATCAACTTTCATCTATCTTAGCGATTAAAATTTACTTATAATTTTCAAGGCACCGCAGAAATTTTTAACGAACATTTTTACTTACGTGCTAATTTCCCCCAAGGTGCAAATATGTTCCATTCCTTTTGGACTTTCATTACTTTATCGGTAAATAGTATATTTTTCAATAATTCACTAGTTCAACTAAATTACTTAAACGACAGGCAAAGTTCAGATATTAGGAAAACAAATTAAATTTTAAATGAGCGAATGAATGAACTAATAATGGTGACTATTCTAGTAGATATAGACAGACAAATTCGCTAATTGGCACACATAGATATATAAAAGAAAGATTTATTAAACGTATACAAAAAAGAATAAGAAAATATTAAGAAAAAACTTTTTAATATCTAGTATAATATATTATTGAGTCAATTAATATAATTCAATACACGCTGTATTTATTCAGAGTACTTTTATTAAAGCCATATTACGATTATGTTAACATCAAAATATACTTATGAATGTTACTAATTTCATGATTAGTGTCATTACACTCACGTCTTCCATGAATACTGACTATGCTTTTCATTTATTGTTGTTTATTCGTTTATTGATTTATTTAACTAATTTTTTTAAACCATTTATTTAACTAGCTTTCCTTTCCTATTTTATTGTAATTCAGTTCTTAATTTGACTTTTGGTAGGGTATTTCTATTTCGTTAATGTCGCATTAGTAAGTTAGCTTGCATATATGATAGTATGTTCGGTACTGATGCTCCATCAATTAACACACGAGAATCTAAAAATGTTCTCGTTTACGAAATATCTGAGAATAAGACCCACTGAACAAATTATTTGACAGTTTGGCTGACAATTGACATTGACACTTCAATACAACGCTAGTACTAGTGATGCGTATTGATTTAACGATCTGTTTGGCAACAGTGCATCTTTAAAGAGCTAATTGATCTGTATCAATTAACTCTCTTCGGTATATTATTGTGATAAGGAACCTACGAATGAATTGATAAAACTTAGTGAATGAAAAAGCTTTTTGACGATTAATTTTTATTAATATGTACAGAAATCAAGCCAGCACCGTACATCACCCATCCTTAACTATCTTTTAGGTGATTTTACATGCATTCTTTAAAGTTTACATTTTACACTATTGCTACGTTTTTCGAAATTTGTTTTAAACAACTTCTCTATATGGTGCACAAGTAACTCAGGGTGCGTTATGTGAACGTCGTGACCGCCAGTGACAGTCACTCGATAAAAATGAGGTAAAGTCTCATCGCATTTCTGTAAAAGATTCTCCGCGAACACTTTAGATTTAGTACTATCTCTCGATTCAGATGCATCCACACTGAGTGTTGGGGGCATGTTTGTTGTCATCATGCTGTATAGAGTCTCTTCAGGGATTGTAACAGTAGTGATTTTTTTCATTCTTGGTTCCCACGACAATCTGTGAAAAGATCCAATGTAATTTATATTCAAATGACTTCAACTTCTCGTCTTACTTGTGGTCAATCTTGTAATTACATACTTATAGCTATCAATTCCCATGTTTACTAAAGATCTGGAAAGTATTATTTCGGCCTGTTCTTCAGTTAAGCTTCTGCCTCGAACTACTAAACGAATGGCATCATCGTAACTATAGAGTCTAGGCTTTCTTGAATTCCATCTAAAAATATTAATTAGCGATTAGGTATAACATCATAAAATAGGAACAAGTATTAAAAACAATGATATGAATATATACAAACTTTTGGAAATTATCGTAATAATCATTGTACAAGAAATGATACCAATAAGGCATTTTATAATTTACGTAGTAATAGGCCGAAAGCGGTGGTAGAGGATCCAAAAATACCATCTTCTTAATCTTTCCAGGAAATATATGGTGGTAAATAAGACCTGTAAATAAAATTATTACATTTAGCAAATCCAGTGACTTCAATTAGGTTGATGTAGTTAGTGCCACATATTTTTATTGAATGAAGCTAAAGCTGACACGATAACTTCAATATTTCTTTTTTTTTATTTAAAACACTATTCAAAATGATTGAAAAATATCGACGAAAATGCTTAAGTTGTGTTTGTCACTTTAATATGACATAAAACAATTCATAAACTTAGGACTTCGGTTCGGTAATTTAACTTTTCAAAACTCAGACCAACCTGCCACCTGTTTCAAACATCATGCTCATGATGATCAAATGTATTTACCTATAACACAGCCCATAGAGTGAGCCATAAGATTAAACTTTTTCCATTTCATGTGCTCCACTACACGTCTCAAAACCTCTACCATGTGAAGTTTTGATATTATAAGGCCAGGAGGAAATGGGTCCGATTTTCCATGACCTGAAAATATGTAATTTATTCAATAAGTTATTGCAACTGCCATGTATATAAGTAAATAACCAACAAACAAGAAAACATACCTGGCATATCAAGTCCCACATAGTAATAATCATCAGATAATTGGTCAACTAGAGGAATGAAAGTCGCTGCGGTGTCCATGTAGCCATGTACGAGAAGAATTGGAAACTTGGCTGGATTTCCCCAGGAAACCACTAAAATAGTAACATTAAAAGCAAATTAAAATATTCATTTGAAAGAACAAAACATTATTTTATCTATTAACAATGAATGATCTTGAGCTAATGATCTGTTGTTGGTTCTGTGAGTTGAATAGGTGAATCAATTCGTTGACAACACTATTGACACAAGCAACCACAGATAAACAACATTTATCACATTATCTTATCTGTGGAATTTGATTGTTGTGGGAAGGATCCTTGGACTTTAACCACTTAATTAAACGATTTTTCCTAAATTTACATACAAATGTTGCATAATTCAAATCAATTACACACACACTTACTTGCTATTCGTCCCCAACGTGCCCTAACACTCCACTCTCGCATATTCTTTGGCATATTGCTAGTTTAAATGCACATAAACAAAGCCACACTCAAACCCTTCCGACGCGATCGGACGAATGAAAACATCAAAAAAATAATATGAAGTCATTCTGTAGATGGGTTCTTTTATGGTATTACGTAAGAATCAGCTGATTTTTATTTGTAATTGTTTATAATCAGTTGGTTAGGTTTAAAGAGTAATTATTTTCTCAAAGAAATTTACATGAAACTTTAGATTAACATAAAATCTAAAGTGTTCATAGTTGTAATTAGACTGGCTTCACAGCTCAGTTGGTATTAACCCTGCCTTCTGCGTCGTGGGTTCGATTCCTACCCAGAACAAACATTTATGTGACATTTGTAACATTGATGTTTGTTCTGTGTCTGGGTGTTAATATGTATTATGTGGATGTATTTACAAAAGAAAAGTATATAAGTATGTATATCAGTTGTCTGGTTCACATGATACAAGCTATTCGTAGCTTACTTTGGGGCTAGATGGCGCTGTGTGAAATGTCCACCAGTATTTATTTATTTAAATATTTCGAGAATTATTCTATTTTGATAAAATGATTTAAACGTGTTTTCTAAAGCTATGGTATGACGTGAATGCTGGTTATGAATGAAAGACATGAAAAATCAAAGTTTTGATTTCGTATAATTGTAATGTAAATTCTTCCTTAAAAGTTCATAAATCACATGATCCGTATGTAAATTATCATTGTTAAATATTTTGCCGATGTCCGTTTCTTTTCGTATTCTTCTTGGTAATAGAAATCCATTCGTTATTAGCCTTACATTTTCTTCCAAACGGCCGCCATCTTGAATATGCTCAATATTATTTCCTTTATGTTTCCTGAAAAGAAATATAAGTTAAGGGAATATAATTGAATAGCCTCACAGCTCAGTTGGTAACAGCTTTCTGCGTGTAGGTCGTGAGTTCGATTCCTACCCAGGATAAACATTTGTGTGAGTAACATAGGGTTTGTTTTGTTTTTGGGTGTTAATTTGTATTTATAACTAGCTGTTGCCCGCGACTTCGTCCGCGTGGAATTCGGTTTTATTACGCACTCCTATTTTACCCCTCGGAAAAGTAGCCTAAGTTACTCTTTATTACATCAGCTATCTGACAGTGAAAGTCCCGTCAAAATCGGTCCAGACAGACAGAAAAATAATTTATGAATTCTATGGATATACAGTTTTTGACTTTGACTTTGACTAAAAATAGCTTAAATTACTAAGTAGTTGTATTTAATGGGATATTTGATGTCTGTTCTTAATTCGTATGGGTTTTTACGCTTAAGAAATTAGTAAAAATAACAATTAATGTTGGCTCTGCTAAAGTTAGTTGTTGCATGCCAACTGCGACACAGACTGTCGTTTTACCTTGCACTGTAAAATCTTCCATTTACTACCCATTGGTCGAAATCAGTGTACAGTCCTTCCAAAGCGTATGGATTCGTTGAACCTGAAAAGATAATGTTACATATTTATGTTAGAAATGTTATCTTAATTTTATTTTATACTAGCTGCTGCCCGCGACTTCGTCCGCGTGGAATTCGGTTTATCTAAGGTCGTCGCAAGGGTAAGAAAGGGTCAAATGAAGCCGCAATTTCACACAGACTTTTGATTTCAAATTACACGCAAATGTCGATATATAGAGGTACAGTCTTATAGGTTCTTAATTCTTAATTTGGATAATCCGTTAAATCTGTTATATTTTATTTTTATGTTATATTAATTAGTAGTTATAGTTATTTTTCGATTGATTAATATCTCGTCCATTCGCCTGTTACTGTGTGATGCGTCGGCAAAAATTATCTTTAATTTCATTCTTAAATTATCTTATCTTCATGCGTGGACCACCAATAATCAGACATATGTAATATCCTTGATATTAAGTGGTTACTGCTGCTCTGCTAAAGTTAGTTGTTGCATGCCAACTGCGACACAGACTTTGTCGGTTTACCTTGTACTGTAAAATCTTCCATTTACTACCCATAGGTCGAAATCAGTGTACAGTCCTTCCAAAGCGTATGGATTCGTTGAACCTGAGCAAGCTGCCCATAACAATGCAATACGACTTGGGTCCTCCCCTACTTAAACTATAACTTATAAAAAACAAGTAGCATCGTATGCACCCGTAAGTCTGAGACGTGAAGGTGGAATGTCTCATGTGTAATTTCACCGGCCACCACACCTTTCAAACTGGAATACAATAACGCGAATGATTTACTACTTGGCGTAGAAAAAAGGAAAGAAAATAAACCCCACAAAAAAAAATCGTTAATTTAAATATCTATCCAAACCTAGCTTCTTAATTTTCTAGACCATAGACAATCTTTTTTTATATAAATTCATATAATTAAATAATTAGTACTTTGGCTTACAAACAATTAGGTACTCAAACTGCGATTGCAAGCGTCAGTTAATAGGTAGTTATCTAAGCTGTCCTCACAGCTCAGTTGGTAGTAACCCTGACTTCCATATAGGTCGTGGGTTCGATTCCCACCCAGGACAAACATTTGTGTGACGAATTTAGATGTTTGTTCTGTGTCTGGGTATATATTATGTATTATATGTATGTTTACAAAAAATATAAGTATGTATATCAGTTGTATGGTTCCCATGATACAAGCTATGCTTAGCTTACTTTGGGGCTAGATGGCGCTGTGTGACAATGTCCACCATAATTTATTTTATTTATTTAAGCTTCTTAAAATAACGCACTTACCATTGCCTCGATTTATTTTATCCATTTAATTAAATCACACAATCACATAAACTTTGATATTAAAAAGAAAAATATTGTTTATGGTTCGATCTGGTCGAATGAAAAACAAAATAGTTGTTTATTTAAAAAAAAAAAACAATCAATGCAGCGACGCCCGATAGTTGTTTTGAACTGAGTGTAAACACTACAAGATGCGATAGCCGTCCAATGACTTAGTGATGTCACTGATGATAATGTAATTATCGATGAAATTCCTTAATGTAACTAATCGATAAATAATTGAACCTATTATCGGTAATGATTGCCAATAATTTTTAGTGATAATGATGCCCACTGTACATACATAATTTTATAATATCTATCCTTTTTTTTTTCATATTAGTGACAGAACGAGCTGACGGCCCACCTGATGTTAAGTTTCAACCGCCGCTCATAGACAACAGCAATACAACTCGAGTCCTTTACACCAAAGTTCGAGATAACTCAAGTCGCATTGCGTCGCGTCCATCACCCTGAGACGGGGATGTTACGTCTCATGCGGCTGCAATATCACCGGCACCCACACCCTTCCACCGGAACACAGCAACACGAGTGCATCACTGCTTGCCGGCAGATTACCAGGTGTGGTGGCATTACTCCTCCAGGCGAACTTACATTATAATTGAGTTGTGTAATAAGGCATCTTTTGAAAAAAATATAGTAATAATAGTAATAGTTTTTTTAAACAATAGCGTTCAATTACCATGATAATAATAATATCGAGTGATCTGTGGTGATAAAGTTACAAAAGGCACAACACTAGTAGATCTTAAATGGTACATTTTTCATTGCTTTTGTCAAGAGAATAAGGAAAATACTTGAAGAGCAAGTGGCAATGGAGGTATTTATTTTTAACTACATAACATTCAGCTCTGACCGAGTTCCCTAGACAAGTAAATGAAGATTAATTAATATTTTTTAATGTGTTGTATTGAATGATCATTTTATAATAGTGTTTTTAAATGGCTGGGTTTCGTAAATCAAAATTTAATTTGTTTTTTATTTTATAAAAAAGGCTGTATAAAGTTATTAACTGATTGAAACCGTGTAGCAATTCCTCGATTAATGCATACGTCTATAGGCGACGGTATCCACTTACCGTCAGGTGGGCCGTCAGCTTCGCCGGTTGAGGTCTGCTCTCAGCAAAAGCCCGTGTAAACGCTGTCAAGGCCATTTGCGGCCAACAGAAATAAAGTCAATTCATAAAAAAAGGCCGTAGCTTGTATGCCTCATAATTAATAAATAAATAAAAAATAAGCTACATTTACTTAGTGTTACGCAAATGTCCTAGACTAATGGAGATAAGACGAAACTAGATTATATCTTTATAGGATCCTTGTAATGAATTGACGCTAGAACTCTTCATGCTGTCTAACGTAAAGTGGAATTACAGGCACATGAGACATTCCACCTTCACTTATTAAAGTTACGGGCGCAATATAATAATAATAGTTATAAATACAATATAAAAAAAAGTTTTTTTTTTGGACAAGGTAATTGATAGAAAAATAGTGACAATAACTATATAAATAATACCTACGTAAATAATATTAGGAACACTTGACCTCTCATCATGATTGATTTATTTATTAAGGGATTCCAGTATATGTTACACATTTATTACATACTAGCTGTGCCCGCGACTTCGTTCGCGTGGAATAGTGACTTTTCGGGCAGCATATTTTGAATAACTGAATCCTTATGGCAGCGGCGCGGCTCTCAGCGCGCTTTATATAGCCACGGACGCTCAGGCGCGAGGCGTGTAGTACGTACTCTGTACGTTAAAAATGTTCGCCGTGATTCTTTAAATTGACATAACTTTTTTATTTATGAACCGATTGACATGAAATAAACACTAAATGTTAAGTGAAGCTTACTACAATATATTAGTGAAAACCGTATCTAAATCGAATAAGCCGTTTCTGATATTAGCGTGCACAAACACACAGACAAACAGACAAACAGACAAAAAAAATATTAATTACAATTTCGGGTTCGGCATCGATATAATAACAACCCCTACTACTTCTTTTTTATATATTTCCATTGTACAGACACCACTTTTCTACAATTTTATTATATGTATAGACTAGCTGCGCCCCGCGGTATTCCCGGCGGTGAGTAAGTCAACCCACGTGAACACTGCACTTTTCCGGGATCAAAGTAGCCTATGTGTTAATCCAGGATATAAGCTATCTTGATACCAAATTTCATCCAAATCCATTCAGCCGTTTGAGCGTGAAAGAGCAACAAACATACATACATACAAACTTTCACGTTTATAATATTAGTAGGAAGTAGGATTATCATCGTAAAAGTATACTTCTTGTGCTCACTTCCTCAAGGTAACCACAGCTTTCAGTATGATCGTATTGTGATGCGTCTTGGGTCTTCCTATACGTAGGTGAGGATCCAAGTCGTGTTTCTTTCGTCATGGGAAAAGGTTAAGTTAATATCACTTCCAAACAGCTCGTTCCGTAATTTATTCAAATAAAAAAGTCAGGAATATTTAATCAGGTTTCAATAATGCGGAACAGGTTGTTTATTATTTCAAACTTTAACTGGTCGACCTTTATAATTGTTTTGTCATTATATTCTTCCAAGGCGCAGCGGTGCATGCGGTTATGACTCATAAACTACAATAGTTTTCATATTTTTATATAACATTGAAGATGTATTATCGTTTAGAAATATTAGTTACTCCGTTAGTTAATTGGTTACCGCTTAAAACCCGAAGGTTCAGACTTTACGACCAACTAATTACGATACTTCACTTACCCACATGCTTTACTTCCGTCAAGCAAACGTGAAAAAAAAATGTTGCTTGACATTTGCTTCAATGTTTTTGCTATGGGTTCAGATGAAACAAAAGACATTTTGTTTCTGTATTGTATTATGTATACGATTTAAATTATTTTATATATATATAATTTTTATTTTTATTTTTGTACTGAATATGTATATTGAAAAAATATTTATAAAAATAACAACGTTGACCCTTACTCCACCTCTCACTGGGGACACGCAATGCATTATTTTCCAAGGCTCAGACATGTCATAATGAAGTAAATATTATAACCGATTTATGTAAATTCATATATTTTTTTTGTAATATTAATAGAATTATTAGCAGGTGCCGAAGCTCATCACAATAGCGCAATAACCAGACTATTTTTGTTGCACAAATGTTTGTCCCGGGTGGGAATCGAACCCACGACCTACAGCGCAGAAGACAGGGGGCACCAACTGAGGTGTGAAGCCAGTATAATGAAATCGAAGATTAAGTTATTATTAGTTTTATCGATATATTGGTAAAATCGTTGCATCACAACACTATTTCGAAAGGTTGGACTTTGCAACCGACTAAGGCAATTCATGTTAGCTAACATCTCGTATAAATTATCTATTTAGTAACGCGTTACGTATTTATAACTTTCACTGCGAATCTTGTGTTTTATACGTTAACCAGATACCTCAGCGCTCTCCTAGGGATGGACTGCGGATGGCAGGTGCGTTTTTTTTTTTTTTTTTTTTTTTTTTTTTTATGTAATACAGTTACGGAACGAGCCGACGGCCCACCTGGTGTTAAGTGGTAACCTCGGCCCATAACAGCCGATGTGACTTGGGTCCTCCCATACTAGGTATGACAAGACCAAAGTCGCATCGTATGCGCCCGTAACTGTGAGACGTGAAGGTGGAATGTCTCATGTGCCTGTAATTTCACCGGCAACCACACCTTTCAAACCAGAACACAGTAACGCGAATGCGTTACTGCTTGGCGGCAGAAAAGGGCATGGTGGCAGTACTTCCCCGGCCGAACTTGGCGAGAGTTCTACTGCTCTTAAACTGCGTCTTTCCGCTCCTGTCATATTGCACGATTGAAAGCTCAGTTGGTAGTAACTCTTTTACCAACTGAGCTGTGTCACAATAAGTGATAGGATGGGTCACATAGTAGCAGTAGAAGTTATGTCAAGTTAGTCCAGGGAAGTACTGCCACTATAACCATTTCCGACCAGCAGTGACGCATTCGCGTTACTATGGTCCGGTTTGAAAGGCGTTGCCGGTGAAATTACAGGCACATGAGACGTTCCACATTCACGTCTCAAATGAGCATACGATGCGACTTGGGTCTTATCGTACCTAAGTAGGGGAGACCGAATTCGTATGTTTGTTATGGGCAGAGGTCACCGCTTCACACTAGGTGGGCCATCTACTCGTTCCGTAACTTACCTACATAAAAAAAAGTTGGGTTGGAGAATAATAATTAAAACTTAGAGGAATAATAATTAAAATTAGCATTTAATTTAAAACTGTACCGTTATATACTTAACTATATATTACACACCTAATTACTTACATAATAAATTAATGATAAGTACTAGATATTTTACATAAAGCCCTAATAATAAGTTAAAATTGAAAAAAACATTTTTAAAAACAAGCTTTTATTTAAAAGCGCTAAAAAGAATCCGCCATATTGGATTTAGAGTGACGTCACTTTATTTTTCGAGTTATTCTCAGCAAGCCCTTTCATTTAATACCCATATTGTAGGAGTACATAAAATAACTAGTCCGCCATCTTGGATGTACCGCCATGTTGGATTTAGAATGACGTCACACAGCTAACCATGCATTGTCATCCAAATTAAAAGTGTATGGATAATTTCAGCTCAATTGGTTGAAGATATCTGCTTCTAAATTGAGTTGCAAGATTCCACCCGAACAAACATAGTTACATACATTCCAAGTTAGTTAAAAGCTTGTAAAATATAATAAACTTAATTCTAAATTATGTTTTTTAAGCTATTTTAGTTTATAAACTAGTTAAGTTATTAGGTACTAAATAGGTGCTAATGGTAACACTAAGTCACACTTTAGTAAGGGATAGTATAGGGACCACGCTCAACATTAGGTGGGCCGTATGCTCGTTTCGTTACTTACAAATATGATATATTTACAAAAACTTATTAATTTCTCATTAGAAATACAGTAATGTCTTAAATAGAATGATTAATATGATCACTTAAAAATTATTCAGAAAATGGGCAAGAAATATATAATGATAATATTTTTTTAATTTAAAATTATATCATTTTTAATTATCTTATAATTAAAATTAATTTTACATAAATGCAGAAAAAAATAGAGATAAGTTGTTATTTATCACATTACACAAAACAAAGATTTCTAGAACTGACTTCATAAAGTTATATTTAAATGATTTTAACATTAAAAACTATAATACATACAAATTAATTGGTTTTGTATCACAAATGTTGAATTGGATTTTTTTTTCAACTAGTTTTGCCAATTTCTTTCGAGGAAATACTGCCACATACCCATTTCTGCCGCCAAGCAGAGCAGCATTCGCGTTACTGTGTTCCGGATCGAAAGGTATGGTTGCCGGTGAAATTACAAGCACACGAGACATTTCACCTACACGTCTCAAGGTTACGGGCGCATGCGATGCGACTTGGGTCTTGTCTTACCTAAGAAGGGGCGGACCTAATTCGTATTGCTTGTTAGGGATAAATTACCACTTCACATCAGTTGGGCCATCAGCTCTTTCCTTAAAAGACATAGAAACACATAATAAAAATTAATATGTGCTACAAAGGTAATTAAATAAATCTTGAATTATGCGGGTAGACGGAAATAGAATTGATAAAACATATTGCATCAGACCAACACATTTTTACACCGATAGTCATAATCAGCGCAGATGGCAGGGTTACTACCAAATTAGCCAGACCAGAAAGTTTTGGCTTTCATCAGACTATCAGACTTCTTCATGAGGCTCTTGGGAATGCCGCTGCAACACAGCTAACCTCTGCTGGGTCACTTCTAGATGGTGCTTGCGCCATTTTATGCGTCTATTTTGAAACCACACTTTCACCTGTAATAGAAATAGTATCTTAAAATTTATTAAGCTATTGCATAGCTTCTATCGCGGGCCTTGAGCGTGGAGACCGAATCCAGAAATTCCGTAACGAAAAAAACCTAACACCCCCCACTCCGACCGGCACAGCGGTGATACTTTTTAGTTCCATCTATCGATAAATACCAGAACTTTTAATGACTTTTTGAAATATCACGCGCAATAGCTTTACCGCGGCAGTCTCCGAGTGCCACAAGTCTTTTTTTTTATTTTTTTTGTATCACAAAACCCACAGATCTTAAACTAACATATACACATCTTAAATATGAATACTTATATCTAATAATGGATTTATTTTATATAAATTTTAATCGTTTAGAGAGAGCAATAGTATATAAACATAAATTATTAACTACGGCAATTTTATGTTGAAAAAAACATATCAATAAATATGTCTTAAAATAATGTATGAAATTATTTTAGTAGGCGGTTGCTGCTTCGGCCTTGTTGAACTCAGATAGTGTCCATATGTGGCTATGTAAACTCTACAATTGTTGCAAAATTAGTCTCCACGAAAAGCCTTTTCATTAATAAATCGAATCTGTGAAACTGAGCAAAGAAGAGGAGTTTTTTATGTGATACAGTTACGAAACGAGCCGACGGCCCACCTGATGTTAAGCTGTAACCCCTACTAGGTACGACAAGACCCAAGACATATCGTATGCGCCTGTAACTCTAAGTCGTGCCATGTGCCTGTAATTTCACCAGCAACCACACCATTCAAACTGGAACACGGTGACGTGAATGTTTTACTGCTTGGTGACAGAAATGGGCATGGTGGCAGTACTTCCCCGGACGAACTTGGTGCACTCCACGAACTCGACTTGACGATCTCTTTCATTCAGTACCAGTAGAACTCATTCTATTAAATGAAAGACGATTGGAAATCTAACTGTAGTAATTAGTAGGGGTTACCACTTAACACCAGGTGGGCCGTCGGCTCGTTCTGTAATTGTATTACATAAAAAAAGGTTTCCATATGTTACCTGAGCTTCGGTGAGCTGCAGTGCATGAGCTAGGTACAGCCTCTCGGGTCCCACCATGTACTGCTGCCTCTCAAACTCCGCTTCCAACCTCTCAAGTTGTTCCGGAGTGAATATCGTTCTAATTCGTTTACTTCTACCCGAACTGCGGAGGAAAATTATAATGCACTAGCTGCGCCCCGCGGTGAATAAGTAAACCCACGGGAACACTGCACTTTTCCGGGATCAAAGTAGCCTATGTGTTAATCCAGGATATAAGCTATCTTGATACCAAATTTCATCCAAATCCATTCGGCCGTTTGAGCGTGAAAGAGTAACAAACATCCATACAAACTTTCACGTTTATAATATTAGTAGGATATCACGCCTGTTTCACGGAGGGGTAGGCAGAGATCACAGTTTCCGACCTACTACCTGATATACGTCCTTACCTTCATCCACTCTCATCACATTGTTCATGGATTAATTATAATAATAAATAATAAAGCGTTTATTTGGTCTAGTGGTACTGTACTGACCCCGAGTTCAATACGGAGGTCGCCGGTTCAAATCCCAGTGTGCACCTTTGAATTTTTCGATTGAAAGATTGATGTGCACGATACCACGTTCTGAAAACGGTGTAGGGAAACATCGTGAGGAAACCGACATGTCCTAGAACAAAAAATTCGAAGACATGTGTCAAGTGCACGAAAGGAGCCTCTTTGAGGCGCATTTAAAGTATGCTTTTATAATGATAATTATGTAAGGAATGTGTCTCACTTGCTGGTAACCCTTCATAAATAAAATAAAATAAAAAAATAAAAATCCTTTCACCACACTGGTTCGAGAGAACCAGTGACTCGAATAGAATATAATCAATTAATTATCTTCTATTACACTGTTATCATCCACATAGAGACCCCAACGCGGGAGGTGACTAAGTTATCTGGTTCTCCTGTAAGACACAAGGCGCTTACCTATTTGAGCAGGACAGGGAATGACTTCTAGGTTTCATCTGTCCCATTTGCGGCCTCAACTCGTTTCGAGGACCGTCTGAAACAAATATTTAGCGAAATCAATTTGTATACTACTAGGGGAACCATCCAAAGCTAAGTTAATCATCTAAAAGCTAAGTTATACGATGTTCAAGGCAATATTACCAATTTAAAAGTGTTTATTTAAGGGTTGAATCCCCATGGTCTGATGTCGCTCTGCTCAACGACACACAAAACATCCTGTAATATCTTATTTCAGTATATTATGTAGTCATAAATTTAATGTAACATATATCTAAGTACTCAGATTGTTACAAGGATCGTACTCGCGAAATAAAAGGAATCCCCCTTTAGGGGTTTCTTGTCTGTTCTCCCACGGAGGGTCGGATAGGGTTTGAACAGGCGTCAAACTTAGCGATAAGTACGCGTGACCTTATGTTTTGAATATAAGCCATTTCATTATTATTATGTTAAAATTTTAAGCTATTGCATAGCTTCTATCGCGGGCCTTGAGCGTGGAGACCGAATCCAGAAATTCCGTAACGAAAAAACCTAACACCCCCCACTCCGACCGGCACAGCGGTGATACTTTTTAGTTTTTCCATCTATCGATAAATACCAGAACTTTTAATGACTTTTTGAAATATCACGCGCAATAGCTTTACCGCGGCAGTCTCCGAGTGACACACGTCTTTTTTTTTTTATTAAATTAATTTTATTATTATTTTTTTACTCATTTGTTTTTTTTTTTTGCTTTTAAGTTCACATCCAAATTGTTAACACATTAAGTATACATGTAGCTATAAGTAGGTACGTATATTATACGTACCTATTTATTAAGAAAGTAGGTGATTATTATAGATTCAATATTAATAATAATAATAATAATAAAAATGCTTTATTGTACGCCATAGAACATAACAAATAGTTTTCAATTGAAATTCAATGTTATAACTTAAGTGACTTAACAATTTATAGAAACTAAAAAGATTTATTTTAACACACTCAATAAGTTCTCTGTATCATGGTAAGACATACTCTGGAGGGTATCCTTAAGGATTTTTTTTTTGCAATTATTGTAATTGAGGGGATAAATAGATAACGCATTCGGTCTATTGTACAGAAGCGGTCCTAAGAATGTGTAAAATTTGGATGTAACAATATAAAATATAGATAATAATATGAATATGATGAATATAGATAGAGAATATAGATTTTTGTGCTGTGTCTGAGTGTTAATATTGTATTCTCGTACTTTGGTGGAGAGGACTTGAGTGGTATTGGTGTTGTGTATGGGCCGCGTTTACCACATAACATCAGGTGGGCCGTCAGCTCGACCGCCAACCCAATCACCGAAAAAAAAAATCTTTATACACTTACAAAAAGTATATAAGTATGTATATCAGTTGTCTGGTTCCCATGATACAAGCTAGGCTACTTGTACCTAGTAAGGGTCCCAAGTCGCATCGCTTGTAACGGGCAGAGATTACCACTTAACACCAGGTGGGCCATCGGCTCGTTCCATAACCGTATCACTTTAAAAAAAGTTAAGAACATAGTGTCAAAATAGCCACAGTTTCGGCCATTACATTCAACTTTCGAGGGTTACTACCAACTGAGCTGGGACCAGTCTTTATAACCATAATCCGTTTGAGTTATGACCAATGGTCCTCCAACTTTTAATTTCAAAAACATCCCATCAACAAGGTAATAAGCTTAAAGTTTCTACAATATTTTCAACCCTGTTTAGGACAAGTGGATTATATTAAGCCTCGCTTATCAGGGGCAGCGACCCTCATGACATTTAATTGAACAGGGGGTGGATTTTACGATACTATCAAATGTATAAGTAACTTTTAAGTGGGAATAGTTCTGTTACGATGTTATAGAGAAAATTAATATTGGTGGACATTGTCACACAGTGCCATCTAGCCCCAAATTAAGCTAACCATGTATCATGGGAACCAGACAACTGATATACATACATCTATACTTTTTTCATATAACATACATATAATACACTAGCTGTTGACCGCAACTTATACGTACGTATACAATATATACAAATAAATAAAATTGGAGTGTCTGTTAAGCTATTGCATAGCTTCTATCGCGGGCCTTGAGCGTGGAGACCGAATCCAGAAATTCCGTAACGAAAAAACCCTAACACCCCCCACTCCGACCGGCACAGCGGTGATACTTTTTAGTTTTTCCATCTATCGATAAATACCAGAACTTTTAATGACTTTTTGAAATATCACGCGCAATAGCTTAACCGCGGCAGTCTCCGAGTGCCACACGTCTTTTTTTAATATTAAAATGATCGCTTTTTACTAAGTGCATATGGATGTATACACGGTACATATACCAAAACATTTTTTACTATTTTTTTCTGTCTGTCTGTTCCGGCTAATCTCTGAAACGGCTGGACCGATTTTGACGGGTCTTTCACTGGCAGATAGCTGATGTAACAAGGAGTAACTTGGGCTACTTTTCCGAGGTGTAAAATAGGGGTGTAATAAAACCGAATTCCACGCGAAGTCGCGGGCAACAGCTGGGTTATGAGCTGTAAATTATGTATGAAAAAAAGTGCTCATCTCACCTTGTCTCAACCCCCCAGGCACACCAACCATACGGAACCCATCATTGATTCGCTGCACATCATGTCCAGCATACAAATAACTCTGCAACTGCCTCTGACTCTGCAGTCTCTCTTGTACGCTCAAATTGATCACATCATCCCTATTAGTCAAACCCAAAATCGCGGCTATAGTAAACGATTTGCCCCCCAAATTGGTAGCTTTCCCACTCAAATCGACCCCGTACTGGCTACTATCGCAGTCGTCCGTAGAAACTGGAGAAGTAGATCGAATCTCGTGATTTTCCGTTTCGCCGAATCCATTCGCGCCCTGGTACCGTGGATTTTCGGCGTAATCTGGATATTTTTCCTCCCCGTCGGACATTGCGAGACGGTCGACATTCTGCTGGTAAGACACTGCTAATAAGTCCGTCAAATGTGCCGGGTATATATTCTGGCTTTCCATCATAGCTTTAGTTCACTTTGTAACTCACAGATTTGATTCTTAACATGGTAACGCGTTAAACGATTAAGTATAGTTAACTAGAGGTTTAGATTATCGCGTTGAACCGCCGATTAATTGGTTAAACGCTAAACTAAGTTACAGGCTGGTTAGTTTATTAACGGTTTATAACGAGCGCTAACTGCCCACAGACGACTTTGCGGTTATGATTTTGGCAACGATTTAAATCTCAAAGTATGGGCGGGGCGTTGCGCGATCGGTTTGGCGCGAAAAAATGACATCGCAGACGGTCAATGAGGGTGGGAATAGGGGGTTGATTCTGGTGGTTGTGATTGGTGGGGTGTGCGCGTGCGCGGAGGGGCGGAGTCACGGGGGGGTTGGTGGCTGTGATTTGCGGTCGGCGAAGCCTTTGATTGAGTCAGGGGTGGATTTTAAGCTGGATTTCATTTAAAATGTATATGAAAGAAATAAATTGTATTGCTGTTGTCTATGGGAGGCGGTTACCACTTAACATCAGGTGGGCCGGCAGCTCGTTCATAGTTCATAGTTCATTTATTCGTAACAAAGTTACAAGTCAATATAAATCACAATAATAATTAAATCGAATAAAAATTATTCTATAAATGATTCATCATGAACAAACGTTCTGCCACCAGAATCACATAAAAAAAAGAATATCTTTATTTGTAGCTATTAAGATAAATAAATAAATATATATTGATAGAAATGTCATCTAGCCCCAAAGTAAGCTAAGCATAGCTTGTATCATGGGAACCAGACAACTGATATACATACATATATACATTTTTTTTGTAAATCCATATATATAATACATATAAACACCCAGACACAGAATAAACTTCTATATTCGTCATACGAACTTTTTTCCTGAATGGGAATCGAACCCACGACTACAGCGCAGAAGGCAGGGTTAATACCAACTGAGCTGTGAGTCAAGTGTATTATTATACCTATTTCCACCGTAAAGTCGCTTCAAGTAATCCTCGCTTTTCGCTTTAGAAATGTGTTAGTGAAATTACAGGCACATGAGCTCGAAGACACCTTGTGAAAATTAATCCTAGATTCTACCCTGCACCCTCTCAGACCCTGTCAGACCCACGCCTCCCAACCCCCCTCATGAAACAATTTAATATCATAATCTACGCCCAATACTTGTAACGTTGAGGGAATAATCTGTGGATGAGACGTTTCGACTAGCTTGCTACCAAATCAAAGGTAATTTTAGTTAAATACTAGCTGATGCCCGCGACTTCGTCCGCGTGGAATTCGGTTTTATCACACACCCTTATTTTACCCCTCGGAAAAGTAGCCTAAGTTACTCCTTGTTACATCAGCTATCTGCCAGTGAAAGTCCCGTCAAAATCGGTCCAGCCATTTCAGAGATTAACCGGAACAAACAGACAGACAGACAAAAATTTAAAAAAATGTTGTTTTGGTATATGTACCGTATACATCCATATGCACTTAGTAAAAAGCGGTTATTTTAATATTACAAACAGACACTCCAATTTTATTTATTCACACATTTATATCACACCTTATTACAATATAAGATATTTAAAAAATTAAGACTTAGAAAAATAAATTAAAAATGTTAAAAATTACAAAAATGAGTAAACATGACTAAAATTATAAAGTGGACAAAGTGAAATAAAAAAGATATTTCTAAGTCGGTTATAAGTGACGGAGATATGATGTAAAAACATTAAAAATCACAAAAAAAATAAAAAAAACTCAGCCGAATTGATAAACTCCTTCATTTGAAGTCGGTTGAAAAACAAATAAGTGATAAATCAGCGACGCAAACTCTTAAACAGGTCGCAATAAACGCGAGGGGAGGGGGCGCGACAAAAACTGTAAAGTTAGGGGTGTCCGCAATCGGATGATGCGCTTTTGATGCGCCACCCCTGCCTGCACCGCTAGGGTTGTCAAATTAGTTTTTTGATGTGAAACATCTATAGCCGCACGTAAAACCGATTTCTGGCGTGGCGACACGTCGCCACGGCATGCATTGCATATTACTTTTACAAAATAATGTCGATGTTTCACATCTGCCAGGCGTCCCGTGACGGCTCACATTTTTTTTTATCTATGAAAACGTTTCCCTTTGTATTTTCTAAACGTTAACGTTTTTAGACCTTTAAAGTTTTTTTAATATATACAAAAAAAAAATTGGCTATAATAATAATAAACCAAAACTATTCCGAAAATTATAATAATAATATTAAAACTTTAGTGCCTAATAGTGATTATAGTTTCAAAGTCACAAACACATGATTATGTATTATTATTATATTACCTTATTTCTATTATGAGAACAAGGTAAACCCAAATTGGGTGGTTAAGCCTGTATCTTGGGTCTCAGGATATCGAATTAAATAAATTATAATTAATTATATACACATTAACTACATTATTATTTTCAAAAAATCAAAGCCCAACCCCAACGTATTTGTACATTTAATTATATATTTATTTTGTCTTGTTTCATTGTATGTATCCGTGCAAAAAGTACGTATTTATAATATAAAGAGTTTTCTATCCATCCTCCTATAATGTACAATGGCGTATTATAAGAATAAACAAAATTTTATAAAGCGCAACCCTATTTCCTTTGTTGTCAACTAAGGGCTGTCCCGCGGTGATTAAAATTCCTCGTCCTAATATCACTCTCATATATTAAGTGCGCTAATCGGCGTCACTGACATCCAAACATATTGTTTTTTTTTTATTGAAACTCGTGCACGTGCCCGCACTTGCTATTCTACCAGCGGATAATTACTGTCAGTGATTATTGAAAAAAGTTTTGTTAGAATAAATAATAATAAATCAATATTGGTGGACATTTTTTTTGTATTATTTCCTTGTTCCTATATATATGAGTCCTATGTGCTGAAATAAATGTTTTATTTATCTATCTATCCAATCATCATTTACGTTCAATATCTTCATACAAAAGATCAAAATTTCTAAAACATTAACATAACTAACATACAAAAATACTCTTAGATTAGTGTGATTGGGTTTTGTATACGCATAGTTCATCCGGATAAGTAATAAATTATATTTCTAACACTTTCTTCAAGTAATTATTTCTTTAATAACCCGAATCTTATGCCAAAAAAATCTTAACTACATGTACGAGAGAAGCCACTACAGCGGCTGTAATATCACCGGTTATCTGTAACCGAGTAAATTACAATCACGTCTGAATCCAATACATCATCAGACGTTGCCGTGTAATAATCTGGCGCGGTATAGCTCACTATCTCATTATGTCCTGCCTTCTGAATCATGCGGAACAAGAAAGTCATGGAGCGACCGTGTTGCACAAGATTTTGGTAAATTAAAACACATATACAATGAAATAGATAAATAAAATAATTAATACAGGTGTTCTGTGTCTGGATGTTAATTTGTATTATAAGTATGTATTTACAAAAAAGTATATAAGTATGTATATCAGTGGTCTGGTTCCCATGATACAAGCTATGCTTAGCTTACTTATTTACGACTGGCCTCATAGTTCAGTTGTTAGTGACCTTGCCTTCTGCACTGTAAGTCGTGGGTTCGGTTCTCGGGTGGGACAAAAGGACAAACATTTGTGTTACGGACTTAGATGTTTGTTCTGTGTCTGGGTGTTTATATATATTATGTGTAAATAAAAGCAATTATATAAGTAAGCATACCAGTTGTATGGTTCTCATGATACAAGCTATGCTTAGCTCACTTTAGGGCTAGATGGCGCTGTGTGAAATGTCCACCTTAATTTTTGTATTTATCCATACTTAAATAAAAAAATATAAATATATATAAAGAAATTTAATATAAAACAAGACAGTACACAATGTGTGCTGCAGCAGCAAATGGGCTTCGAATCAGCATTATGTCCACTGTTTTAGCAGTGGACGCTGTTCTGCCTACATCAGTGGACGCTTCTGTCTTTGCCCACAAGACCAATCAACCAAAAGTAAATAGAACGCTAGCGACTCCACGCCACCCGTGCGCCAGAAACTCGCAAAGTACCCTCATAACGTAGCCCAATAAACCTGATTCCTTTGTTCTCCGACAATTTGTCATCCATTGTCGTTCCCTCGGCGTAATAACATGTTGTCGGAGGGCCGCCACGCGCACCAAAACAATTAAATATTGTATGTCGTTACTTATATTGAGATAACGGTACGGTATTCTAACGGCGTTAGGTTTTTAGTGGGCCGTATTTTTATTTATTACTACGCCCCTCGGTGAATAAGTAATCCCACGGGAACACTGCACTTTTCCGGGATAAAAGTAGCCAGTGTGTTAATCCAGGATATAAGCTATCTTGGTGCCAAATTTCATCCAAATCCATTCAGCCGTTTGAGCGTGAAAGAGTAACAAACATATATACAAACTTTCACGTTTATAATATTAGTAGAATTATTTGACAGCCCACAAAGTTTAGTTACTGCGTGTAGAAGCTAGTATGTATATAATTACTAAAACTGGAGTTACAGGTATTCTTATATACAGGGTGTCCGGTAATGAATGAATAACCTTGAAATGGGTCTTAGTAGAACTATTGGGCATTCGGAAAAAATATCAAATAGAAAAAAAACAAGTAGTATAAAAAAACAATACAAAAAAAACATCGATATTATTTAAAAAATACATATTATTGATACTACTTGGTTTTTTTTTATTTGATATTTTTTTCCGAATGCCCAATAGTTCTACTGAGACCCATTTCAAGGTTATCCATTCATTACCGGACACCCTGTATATCTGATTTCCATAATACAAATGCTTTGTATAAATTTTTAAAATTTATCCAGATGTACACAAAACTATTAAATTGGCTACAAACAATAATTTAAATTTAATTATATTTCTTAATTATCTTTATTAATTAATTTTACTATCGTATAAATATATTGAACATTTTATCGACTTCTGATGTATAGGTAAGCTAGTGGCTAGTCCCAGTTACCTTCATTATGGACCGCGTACCATAAAATGAACAAGACATTTATGTTTTACCAGCGGTGTTAACCAGGTGGGCCATCTGTCTATTCCGTAATACTTACACATACACACTTAACAAATAAAATAATAATATTGGTGGACACATCACCCAGCGCCATCTAGCCCCAAAGTAAGCTAAGCATAGCTTGTATCATGGGAACCAGACAACTGATATACATACACATATGCTTTTTTTGTAGATACATACAATAAATATTAACACCCAGATATAACAAACGTCTATATCGTCACACAAATATTTGTCCTGGGTGGGAATCGAACCCAGACCTACAGTGCAGAAGGCAGGGTTACTACCAACTGAGCTGTGAGGCCAGTTGGTAGAGTGGGACTGTGCCCCGGCTATAGACTCAATAGAGGTATCAAAGCACTAATATAAAGACCATAACTCTACCTGAGTATAATAATTCCAAAATAATATCTAAACGAAATCCACAGACAAAGGTTATCATTAATAAAAACCGAATTTAAACAAATTACGCTTCAAAATGGCGTTATTAGTCTGCAAACAAGTAATTAATAGCGGCAGAATGTCGACATTAACCGAAATATGCCGAGCGCCAGTAAATGAGATCGCCGAGATCCAATTGTTTGGATATGGCAACATTTATTTACATATTTCTACTATTCTACTACTACTACTACTACTACTACTAATACTACTACTACTACTACTACTACCATTATCTCGCCTGGGATTAGCTCCATGTTGAGACAGAGTCCTATTTGGCCATACAGTGTAACAAAGAAGGCAATTTATCATCTTCTCATCATTTTCGTATTATTGTCATCAATACAAATAAATAAAATTGGAGTGTCTGTTTGTAATATTAAAATAACCGCTTTTTACTAAGTGCATATGGATGTACACGGTACATATACCAAAACAACATTTTTTACTATTTTTGTCTGTCTGTCTGTTTGTTCCGGCTAATTTCCGTAACGACTGGACCGATTTTGACGGGACTTTCACTGGCAGATAGCTGATGTAACAAGGAGTAACTTAGGCTACTTTTCCGAGGGGTAAAATAGGGGTGCGTGATAAAACCGAATTCCACGCGGACGAAGTCGCGGGCAACAGCCAGTATAAAATATTCCTTCGTACCTCCAATATTCATACAAATCATATCGCGAGTGAACAGAGCCGCCGCGCCGCGGAATGTTGTAATTACCCGCGCTCTGCCGCGCCGGTGTTGCCACCTACATAAAGTTATTAGCCACAATAAAAAATATAAATAATTTTTAGGTTTACATATCAGATTTTGAGTAAAATACGGTTTACTTTATTTCTCAAAAGAATTACAGAATTCACTTATAGAGAAAATACATTATAATACATTTGCCGGTATGCGTAGTAAGTACATTTGGTTTCCAACAAAAAATAAATTGATCAACGCTTTCAAAGTCAAGTTTAAGTCGAAGTAACTTTATTTCCATAGAGGCTTGGAAACGGCATCTCACTAATATTATAAACGTGAAAGTTTGTATGGATGTTTGTTACTCTTTCACGCGCCAACGGCTGAATGGATTTGGATGAAATTTGGTACCAAGATAGCATTGCTATCTTGATACCAAATTTCATCCAAATTGGTTAATCCAGGATATAAATCCTGGATTAATCCAGGATTTATATCCTAACACATAGGCTACTTTGATCCCGGAAAAGTTAAGTGTTCCCGTGGGATTACTTATTCATCGCGGGGAATACCGCGGGGCGCAGCTAGTAAATAATATTCAACACAATAATAAATCATTTATTTAAAACCCATAATTGATCCATAGATAATACATAGAATAATATAACATAATCCATAGATATGAGGTCCCGAGTACTTATCGCTAAGTTTGACTCCTGTTCAAATCCTATCCGACCCTCCATTGGGAAGAACAGCAAGAAACCACGACGGGATTTAGTAGAACAAAAAAATGTGAGCCGTCACGGGACGCCTGGCAGATGTGAAACATCGACATTATTTTGTAAAAGTAATATGCAACGCATGCTGTGGCGACGCGTCGCCAAGCCAGAAATCGGTTTTACGTGCGGCTATAGATGTTTCACATCAAAAATCAAGTTGCGTCTCTATTTTTCTTTAAATCATTTAATTTAAGGTACACACTTTCAAATACTTAAAAAAAACCGCCATAAATTGTTTTTTTATTTTCCCCGTTGGCAACCCAGCCACGCCCCGTGTTTTATTGAATATTTTTATTATGAGCGGATCAAAGGAGCACTTTATGAAATTATTACCGAAAACCGTTTGATGTTAACTTGAATAACTATGCGATTAATGCTTCGATCCTTTGCTGAAATACCGCTGGATATTCATTTTTCATTTTTGCTATGCTTTGTACTATTATTTCATAATTTGTTGTCAATCTAATTTGGAAATATAGCTTATTATTTATATGAATTATATCTTGCAGATGTCTTCTTCGATATCTTCGTCTTCTTTGTGGGAAGTTTATAATCAAAATCAATTTATGTATATCGTTTCAGGAACGAGCTACGACAGTGCTACAGGCTACGAAATGAGTTAAGGGTAACGTTATGAGCTACGAGCTACGAACATTCTACAAGTTGTAGAATTTTCCATTTTCAAACATAGGAGTATTCTTTAAGAGTTTACATTTCAAAAATAAAAACTATATGATGTATACTTCGATCTTAATAATATGCATAATATTAATCAACATAAATAATAAACCAGGACAATAATAATTTTATTCTGTGTCCGGATCTCCATGTGTATATGTATTATTTAATAAGTATATTAATATTCTATCAGTCATCTGGTGCCCATCAGCTATGCTTAATTTGGGGTTACATGGCTTTGTATATAATATAAAAAAAACAAAATAATAAGAACAAACAAAGCTTTGTCTAAACATGTTAGTAAATTAAATTTTAAAAACTATTTACTATTAATAGCAAATTGCGGTTAATAAGACCTGTCGCATCCAAATAAAATGAACAATAAACTACGAGGCCCCTCAGTATTTTTTTTATAAATCGGCAACGTGCAGGTGGTTTATTCACCCTCGAAGCGAAGTCAAACAATTCTGTAGTTTTAGCTTATATTAAAATAGGTACAAGGGTGGTTATCGCTCGGCCGCGCACAATATAACTATTTTATTGTCATGCAAACTGAAGGGTGCTTCACAATATGTTTTGATGATAAATTGATGTGCGCTTTGATGCCTTTTATACGGTTTTCATATTTTTGATGTGAAACATCTATAGCCGCACGTAAAACCGATTTCTGGCTTGGCGACGCGTCGCCACGGCATGAGCGCTGATTGGTCCGTTCAAGGTTACGACAAATCATAAACATTATTAGTGATGGGGTACTTAGTTTCTTACAAAATAATGTCGATGTTTCACATCTGCCAGGCGTCCCGTGACGGCTCACATTTTTTTATTCATATTTTTTTTGTAGTATTTCGGTTCTTCAAATTTAACGTCATTAAACTCTTTGTAGTCGCTGAAGGAACTATGTGTGCAGTTACCCCCCGGATAATTACTGCCCCATACCCATTTATAATAATTAGCAGTAGTACACTTCCATCGCTGTGTACCAGTTTAAAGGCTAAAGTTGTAAGTGAAATCACAGAAACAAGTTTCCACCTATTTGTGAACGTATCTCAAATTGAGTGCTGTACAATGCGACATGAGTCATCCCATAGTTGAGTAGGGGAGACCTAAATCGTATTTGGACAAGGCTTACAAACCATTAAATCAATAGGACGCCAGATTTACGACTTGATGTTGGCAGCACCAGCCGTGAATTTTCCCTACCACCCGCTATAGTTTCCTTAGGATGTTTTCCTTCGAAAACTTAACCTCATTGTAGGATTCGAACCCACGACCAAATGAGCCGTCATCGCTTCTAAATTTCGTCCGGGGACATGCTGCAATCATACTTATTTCTGGCGCCACGCAATAGTTTTTTTTTTTTAGTATTTGATACTTCAGGCACGTGTCTCGTGTTCATTCCACCTTTATCACAAAATGGCGCAAAACGATGATAAAAAAGGTTGCATACATGAAAAAAAAAATATGGAAAATTATTTATTTAAAACAATATACACGAACTTAGCAACTAAAATCATTTTTACTTATAATTAGATTAATAAAATATATAATGTTGTTTTTAGAATCAACGATAATTCGGCAGTCTCCAGACTAGGGCCTGTACAGTGGAAACCAAAAGTTAATGTTTATTCTTTTACGATTGACTAAAAAGGTTTCTCTCTGTTCACCAAAAATTGCAAACAGATGACAGTAAAGTTCAACCACTCATTTTCCGAAATTATATTCCGTTTGGAATCATCCAACGATTGTACAAAAGAACAGTTTCAATGTAAAAGTTTGGAAGTTGTATCAAGTGGGGCGTGGGTACACGGGGGGCGCCCGATTCATTTAAATCGCTGGCATTCCGCACAGAGCAGGACTTGGGGTATTATTTTAATAGGGCAATCATTTATGCAAAATTTAATGAGAAGTCGAACGTTAACAAAAAGCGTTATGTTTTAAAAAACAAAAGGGTAAACTCTAGTCGCACGCCGGAACTTACACGCACACTTTTTGTCGCAAATTTTTGGATATCACAACATTTATCCAGTAACTGTAGGTCTAAAAATAGATACTATTTGGGCCTAGTTATGAAGAAAGCAGCCATGTGGCATATTTTCCAAAAATGAGTTATAAACGCGGCCATACTAATTTCGTCACGACGGATGTTTTGCAAAGACAGCCATGTCGATATCTCTATTTTTCACGGAGATATGAGCCAATACAACATTGAATCAATACATAACCTAAATGCAACTATCGACAGAAAAATGCATATAACTCCGTTTGTACTTTTCCCCACATGGCTCTCTGCATAACACGGTCCATTTTAATGTCTGTTGCATAAAACTTAAGAAAATTACTTATTATTTAATAGAAAATAACTAATTACTAATTAAATTACAACTATTTAAATATGTATACGATGCCTGCGTCTTGAGTCTTAATCCAGCCCTGTACTACAAGAGACAGATTTATTTCGTTTGTAGGTACGATACGCCGCTACCCCTTCGGATTAGCAGAGTTATCCGCGCTACAGAGCTAGACGTTAAACTCTGACATTATTTAGTTAATTTATACTAGTTCGGGGGCCAGTGTATACCTCCAATTGTCTAACTGTAGACCATAGTTCTTACATTAGTAATAAATAAATATTGGTGGCATTTCACACAGCGCCATCTAGCCCCAAAGTAAGCTAAACATAGCTTGTGTCATGAGAACCAGACAACTGATATAGGTATCAGTTGTCTGGTTCTCATGACACACAGAACCAGACAACTGATACCTATACTTTTTTGTAAACATATAAGTACATATAATACATATCAATACCCAGACACAAAACAATCATCTATATTCGTCATACAAATGTTTGTCCTGAGTGGGAATCAAACCCACGACCTACAGCATAGAAGGCAAGGTCACTACCAACTGAACTGTGAGCCAAGTCAAATAAAATCTCGTATGTATTAAAAAAAACTAGTTAAGAAAAGAGTAAAGAATCATTTTGTATTTGTAATTATGTATTTAATAGTTCTAATTGGTAAATCCGTATTTAATTAATTAAAATAAATAAATAAAATAACTGACTAAACCACATAACTATACTTTTAGTCGCAAACTGAATTCCACGCGGATGAAGTCGCGGGCACAGCTAGTCTAATACAATATCTATGTAAAGCTTAGGTAATTAATTCATCAGATAAGTCTGTCCCATATCTATGGGATGTATATCTACGATACAAAGTTAAATTAAGCCTTCAGAATAATCCAATTATCTTTGGACATGGGGTGGTCAAGATCGCTTTCATCTGTTAACGGTCGCTAAGTATTAACGGCCCGTTACCACTTAGCAACGGCCGTTACTAACCTGTGAGACTCTAGTTTCACCTACACGTCTCAAAGTTACGGGCGCATGATGCGACTTGGCCCAAGTAGCATCGTATGCGCCCGTAACTTTGAAACGTGTAGGTGAAATGACACAAGTGCCTGTAATTTCACCGGCAACCACACCTTTCACACCAGAACGCGAATGTCATTACTTAGCGGCAGAAATGGGTATGGCAGCAGTACTTATCCGGACGAACTTGGCATAATTTCTACTGCGTGTTTTACCTGGTGTGTGGTAATTTTTTAATTATAATTTAGTAGAAATAAAACGAAAAACGTGGCAATAAATTAACTTTAATTCCTTTAAAATAACGAACGATTAAGCACTTAAATATATTCAAAATATACATTTTAAATTATTAATAATATATGAGAAAATAACTTATAAATAATTAACTTAGAATCAAAAGGTGACAACTGCACTTAGGTTTACTTTACACAGAACAAACATCTATGTTCGTCACACAAATGTTTGCACTGGGTGGGAATCGAACCCACGACCTGCAGCGCAGAAGGCAGGTAACCAACAGAGCTGTGAGGCCAAATAAGATAATAATTAGCTAATTAACATTTCTAATGCACGGAAGAAAGCAGATATTAATTCAAATGATACAATTTTTATATATTTTGTATGTTATAATGATCAGGAACGAGCAGATGGCCTACCTGGTGTTAAGTACTGACCTTTACCCGTAACAAGCAACCGTGCCCTACCTCCCCTACTTAGGTACAAGAAGACCCAAGTCACATCGTATGCGCCCGTAACTCTGAGACGTGTGGGTGGAATGTCTCATGTGCCTGTAATTCACCGGCAATCACATCTTCCACACCGGAACACAGTAACGCGTATGCATTACTGCTTGCTAGCAGCACAGTAGAGTACAGTTGGTTGGGTATGGTGGCAGTACTTCCCCGGAGGAACTTGCCAGTACTACTGCTACTAATATTTCATTAAGCTACACAGTCAAGTTGCTGCTTGCTAGCAGCACAGTAGAGTACAGTTGGTTGGGTATGGTGGCAGTACTTCCCCGGAGGTACTTGCCAGTACTACTGCTACTAATATTTCATTAAGCTACACAGTCAAGTTGCTGCTAGCGGGCAGCACAGTAGAGTACAGTTGGTTGGGTATGGTGGCAGTACTTCCCCGGAGGAACTTGCCAGTACTACTGCTACTAATATTTCATTAAGCTACACAGTCAAGTTGCTGCTAGCGGGCAGCACAGTAGAGTACAGTTGGTTGGGTATGGTGGCAGTACTTCCCCGGAGGTACTGCTGCTACTGATATCTCACTAAGCCGCACATACTGTATGGTCGAGCGGTTTCAGCTCAAGCTTCACGTCGTCCGTCTTCAGTGCTGATACCAACTCGCGAATACTGAAAGTCAAAGTCAAAGTCAAAATCATTCATTACTTAGAGAGAGAGAGAGAGAGAGAGAGAGAGAGTGAGTGAGTGAGTGAGTGAGTGAGTGAGTGAGTGAGTGAGTGAGTGAGTGAGTGAGTGAGTGAGTGAGTGAGTGAGTGAGTGAGTGAGTGAGTGAGTGAGTGAGTGAGTGAGTGAGTGAGCTCCGTCATATGTATATGAATAATTCTTAGTATATATGTAATATAAGCGACTCACTTGGCGAGCTGGGTCGGAGTGACATATATAGTGTCTTCGGGTCGCGCGGGGTCGGGCGCGGGCGCGGGGTAACGGATCGTTCCGAGCTCTAACGACTTGTTCGACAGCGCCTGGGAACATATCATCTATACAAATAAATAAAATTGCGAGTGTCTGTTTGTTATATTAAAGTAACCGCTTTTTACTAAGTGCATATGGATGTATACAAAGTACATATAAAATAACAACATTTTTTTTAAATTTTTGTCTGTCTGTCTGTCTGTTCCGGCTAATCTCTGAAATGGCTGGACCGATTTTGACGGGACTTTCACTGGCAGATAGCTGTACACTTTAAATCTTTTCACCACACTGGTTCGAGAGAACCAGTGTGGTGAATATAATAGTTTTTTTATTTGATACAGTTACGGAACGAGACGACGGCCCACCTGGCGGCCACAGATGCGACTTGAGTCTCCCCTAATAATTACTAAGACCCAAGTCGCATCGTATGCGCCCGTAAAGTGTAGGTGGAATGTCTGATGTGTAATTTCACCGGCAACCACACCTTTCACACCGGAACACAGTAACGTGAAATACAACAATAATACTTAGGTATTTGACTGACCTCATTGCTCAGTTGGTTAGTAACCCTACCTTCTGCGCTGTAGGTCGTGGGTTCGATCCCCACTCAGGACAAACATTTATGTAACATTTGTAACATTGATGTTTGTTCTGTGTCTGGGTGTTAATATGTATTATATGTATGTATTTACAAAAGAAAAGTATATAAGTATTATATCAGTTGTCTGGTTTCCATGATACAAGCTATGCTTAGCTTACTTTGGGGCTAGATGGCGCTGTGTGAAATGCCCACCATTATTTTTATTTATTTTTTATTTATTTGCCAGCGCGATGTCTCTCTGCTAATTTGCATGGTAAAAATGGGTATAGCAGCAGTTCGGTAGAGGTAAGTACTGACCGCTGCGAGGTCGGCGTGTGGGAAGTGCGCGAAGTCCGCCTCGACGCACCGCCACGGACGGTGGGCCAGCAGCTGCCGCGTCGCCTCCGCCTGCAGCTCCGACAGACGTTCCTGTTATAGATAGATAGATAGATAACTCTTTATTGTACACCACAAGATATACATTAACAATGTTACATGAAATAATAATTTAATGTGAAGTACAATGGGCGGCCTTATTGCTTAAAGCAATCTCTTCCAGGCAACCTTTATCCTATTACCTACCCCTATATACTATACCCTTTAACCCTATTATATATATTAGTGGTCATCTCACACAGCGCCATCTAGCTACAAACTGAGCACAACTTGCGCTACGGTGAACGACCTCGTAGCTGTTGGTTAGTAACTCTGCCTTCTGAGCTGGAGGTCGTGTGTTCGAATCCCACCTGGGACAAACATTTGTGTGACGAACATAGATGTTTGTTCTGTGTCTGGGTGTTTAATATGTATTTACACAAAAAGTATATAAGTATTTATATCAGTTGTCTGGTTCCCATGATACAAGTTATGCTTAGTTTATTTTGGGATTAGATGGCGATGTGTGAAATATTCACCAATTATTATTATTATCTACATGCGTCGCACAATGTCCTGCGTGGTAATCGAACCCCTACCTACAGCGCAGAAGGCAGAGTTAAAAGCTTGCAAAAATTGACAAGAACAAACATACATTGAACATTTTTTATGTTTATTTTATATAAAGTTTTATTATTATTAGAAATAATTAAATAAAATCTTATAAAAGCTATAACCTCAAGTTGTCGTTTGATCTCGCGCTGCCTCTCTTTGTGCTGCTGCAACGCTTTAGCGTACTTCGAGGGCTCCTTGGGGAACTGCACGAGCCCGGACCGAGCCACGAACATGGTCCATTCCTGACACAACAAACATTTATTATTCAAAGCCAAAGTCAAAGTTAAAAACTTTATTTCCATAGAATTCATAAAGAAATGGCTTAGAAATGTCAATAATATTCAATACGGTACGTATGCGCCCGTACCTCTGAGACGTGTAGGTGGTTGTTATTTCATTCAATTTGTATGCATTTCGAAATAGTCATCTATATAAATAAAAATGAATCACCGAAATGTTTATACGCGCATAACTTCCAAACAACTTCACCAAATCGGATAAATCTTTCTTTTGTGTGTTCGTTATTGCCAGGAAAAGGTTTGTATGTAAAAATTTACAGCAAATATTTAAAATTAAAATCTTATAGACAGAACTGACGGCAAAAAAATATGGCGGTACGAAGTTCGTCGGGACAGCTGGTAGAAAATAATAGAATGGTCACAACCCACTGAGCTGTCACCACGTGATTGACTCATCGACTCACAGTTTGCAGCTGAAGCAGCCGCTTCTCGAGCGCGGCGTGCGCGTGACGCCTGCTCACAGCGGCCGCGGCGGTCGGCCGCTCCAGCGGACGCAGCCGCAGGACGGAAGCCGCTTCCGCTTTGCGGCAAGCGGCCACGCGGGCTGTCCGCTCCCGTTCCAGAGTCCTGTTCGTGAGATGTCATTGAAGTGTCGGAACGAGCTGACGGCCCACCTGATGTTAAATGGTAACCGCCGCCCATACACAACAGCAATACCACTCAAGTCCTCCCCACCAAAGTACGAGATGACTCAAGTCGCGTTGCGTCGCGTCCATCACCCCGAGACGGGGATGTTACGTCTCATGCGGCTGCAATATCACCGGCACCCACTCCCTTCCACCGGAACACAGCAACAAGACATCACTGCTTGCCGGATATATATATTCACCGTTGTTGAGGAAATGCTACTACAGAACAGGTCCAGCTGCTCGGCTGTAGTGTAGTAGTATCGGCTGTGTATCAGTATTTTGGCTCCAACAAACATACATACAGTCTTTGCAAGCTAAATAACAGCTTGGAAAATAGCATAAAAACATTTTAGCTGTCCAACTTACCAGCTCAAAACCTTCAATTGCTGCTGCAGAGCTTCGTTGACCTCCCCGGCAGCGAGCCCGGCGCTTATCTTCACCGGGGTCTCCTCTGAAAGTGAACCAATAACGTTGGGTTGTTTCGCTCTAGCGCGCTGTATTGTGAGCTGTTAGAGAGAGACAGTAGTATGGTGAAGTCCGAAAAACTAATCAGATGTATACGATAGATAGAAGATATATAGATAGACAAACAGATAGATAGACAGATAGATAGATAAAAACATTTATTTCAGCATTAACAGGAATAGCAATAACAAGTAAAATCAATATAATAAAAACACAAAAAAATAAGTTCCTACAACTATCCAACTGTCTCTCTCTAACACGAGATGGATAGAATTTGTTAGAATGGAATAGTATTACATCTTTTAATGTATAAAAACATGAATAATTTATGAAAAGCTGTGATATATTAAAACAGTTTATTATACTTTGGTTTTTAATTAGAGATATTTTTTGTAAACAAAGAAACGTCACTGTCAAAGTGACAAGTCAGTGGTAAAAAACCTTTTTTGTCATGGATCTAATTTTACTAGTAGCGACTCGCAGCTTCACTCACGATTTATGATGTATTTTAATAAAAATTCGCCACTGAGTACGAACTATAAAAAAAAACTTTAACAACGCGCATGGACAGACGAACGACGAGGACATCAGAATTCGAAAAATGCCGAGACACGAATTAAATCAAGAAAATCCCAATGTTTACTAAGAAATATTATATTTTTGATAAATTTGTTCATAACTGATATATTTTTGAGTTATTTCGGTTATTATTTATTATTTTACAGGTAATTAGATATTTGTGAGAAAATCAATCCTAGCTCGTTTATTGGCTTATTTTAGGATAATAACCTAAGAAAACTTATTAATTGAAATCCGGTAAACCGTTTACAAAAAAATATATATTAAAAACCAGAGTAAATGTAGAATTGTTATTGCTGCAGTGTTCAAATCCAACTGGACTGGATTGATAATTACTACCACTGGATTTAAATACTGGATTCGTTAATATTATTATTTAATATAAAAATGTTAAACACATATCGACACAAATCTAAACATGCATATAATATTAAAAAAAAAATTAGTTACAATCCATAAACTGGTAAAACAATTACGTTAATTTATGTGTAATAAAAATAAAAATTATTATTTAATTAAAATACAATAAACCTTTTCAATAATGAGTAAAAATATAGAATTAAATAATAAATAAAAAAATGCAGTATCATAAACGAGCAATATTTTCAGTGCAATACTTGGCCACACGTCTCTGCTCGGCGACAGAAATGGGTATGGTGGCAGTACCTACTTCCCCGGACTTGGCACAAGTTCTACATCCTGGAAAAGTATTCAGCCGGTCAGTCAGCAAAACTGTACGATTAGCTACAATGATCACGGACCGTAAGCGAATACGATAAATACGAATTTCTGCACATTCTTTAGCAACATGTGTACGAAAATATTAACCAAACATTGCCCGGCAAGTATTGCAGTGAAAATATAGCCCATTTAGGCGTAGCACGGAACGTTTACCGAGGCCTTATGCACTAAGAATATCGGTATACAAAATGCTGCATTACAATTTTTACCTTTATAACAGAGAAAGATACATGATTCTTAAAAAAAGTGTGTTATAATCGCTGTAATATTACGATATTCCCGGTGATAAATTCCATATTAAAAAAACAATATATTAACACATCTATTAACAAACAATGTTGTACAACAAATAAGCTTAAAATAAAATTAACCATTAAAATAAAATTAATCAACGTCCGACATAAAATTAAAAACATGAATGCAAAATGATATCGGATGACATAAAAAACATGGACGCGAAATAAACACCCATGCGACACCGAAACACAGGTTAGTAATCTTTTGGACAGATTTTTATTATTTTTCTGAGAACCGGAAACAATTAATTTAAATACATAATTAATTTAAAAAAAATAAAGGTATAAAGATCGTATCCAAAAGACTATAACAGTATTATGACAGATAGTTAATATCTTACGCGATGGCTGTTCTTTCTGGGCGGGAGTTGGAGTCGCCACCGCTATAATTATATACAAATTTATTAATCCTAATCCCTTGAGAATAAACTAAAAAAAACTATTTATAAATTAACTTAAATATTTATTTTAATATTTTGAAAGTTAGTAAGCCATAGGTCCATATCTAAGAGTTTTTTTATATTCTTATTTATGTCTTTTATAATTTAAGAATATGTAATGTAGTTGTTTTTTGTCCCTAATAAATAAATAATATTATATATTTATTCCCCTCACAATACAGTCAGTCATTTAAGTTAACAACATAGCAAAATATGATAATTCAACTAAAGTTTGTAAGTTTAATGATAAATACTAACAAACATACTAAATAAAATACTTATTATATTTATATATCAGTTACGTTAAATTTCTGTAATGTACGGGACGACTGAAGGCATCCGTAACGAGAGATATGAAACAGCGTGTCCATACAATAGGTCAAATTTTATTTTTATACTAATTTTTTTAAGTTAATAAATAATTTAATCTATTATTCCATTACTAGCTGCGCGGTGAATACTTATTCACCTCTAATGAAAACCGTTCAATTTTCCTGAATTAAAAGTAGCCTATCGCTATTCCAGACTGTAATATCTCTGTGGCAAATTTCATCCACATTCGGTGTTCTGACGTGATTTAGTGCCAAACATTATATCCATACAAACTTTCGCATTTATAATATGCCCTACATTTGATTTGTCCTACATCTAAAAATGCGCATAACGGGTAATATTTAAATAAATAATTTTATAAAAAAATATATTTTATGAAATGTTTTTAAAAAAAATCTTTGTTTTTTTTTCTATGGCAAACCAACATTTCAAATAAGTATTATAATGTTACAATAAAATATATAAAACTATTTTAAGCGAATTGTTCATTAAAGCTTAATACAGCTTTAGATTAAGCATAAACCGTTATTTATACAAAATGAAGTAATTTTAACACATTTGCGAAATTAAAATAATATTAATTAATATTTAAAAAGTAATAAAATTATTTATGACATGTTTTTTATGAGTAAAAAGGCACCACATAGATCCGATTTCGCGTTGCGTAGCGATCTGTCGCAACAATGTGTTTCTGCGAAAGGAGCCTCTTTGAGGCGCACTTTATCCCTTTCACCACACCGGTTAGATAGGGTCAGTGACTAGTAATTAATTAACATGATAAAATATTTAGGGTAAGTTTACACGCTGAAGTTGGTGCTTTAGCCTAGTATTCATTTATATATTTGGTAACTAAAAAATGAGAGAGTATGAACAATGTCCTCAATTGGTCACATAGCTCAGTTGGTTCTGTCTTTCCTCAAAATAGGAAGGTATAGGTTGAAAACCCATTTTTATTTATTTTTTATTAATATATGTGGAAATTTTACACAGCGCCATCTGACTCCAAACTAAGCATAGCTTGTACTACGACAACTAGATTGAATATGTACAAATTTTATTCACAAATGTTTGCCCTGGTTGGGAATAGAACCCACGATCTACACGAAGGCAGGGTAACCAACTGAGCTGTGAGTAGATTTTACACATTTCTACAGACAATAATAATGTTGCCAACTTCAGGGTGGTAATGTAACAGCATGCGATGATTAAACACAGAGGAATATTTCTCTTACGTGGTGTGACCAAATCTCTGATGGTAGTTGAGGGCGTCGCCGCCGCTGCTCGTGCACACACATTAGAAGTTTAGTTATATTGAAACACACGCTCTATAATACGGTTAAATAATTGAAGAATATATTCCGGAACTGTACTCAAATAAATAAATATCGGTGGACGTTTCACACAGCGTCGTCTAGCCCCAAGCATAGCTTGTATCATGGGAACCAGACAACTTATATTTGTGAATTTAATTTAACTTCATATCTTTTTTTTCAGTTCATTTTAATATTACAAGCTTTTATTTATGAATTTAATTTATCTTCATATCTTTTTTTTTCAATTCATTATTAAGTTTACTAGCTTAAATTTGTGAATTTAATTTATCTTCATATCTTTGTTTTCAGTTCATTTTAATATTACTAATTTTTATTTGTGAATTTAATTTATATTCATATCGATTTTCAGTTCATTATAAATTTACTAGCTTTGTGAATTTATTTTATCTTCATATCTTTTTTTTCAGTTCATTTTTAAGTTTACTAGCTATTATTTGTGAATTTAATTTATTTTCATATCCTTTGTTTCAGTTCATTATAAAGTTTTTTTATTTGTGAGTTTAATTCATTATTTATTTACATTTGAGTATAATTCCAGAACCAGATATAAGTTAAGAAAATAACAAATACAATAAAAGCATTAAAATATCGCCTGAATAACACATCGACTCACTTATGAACGCCATATCTATAAAATATAATCATTATTAATGTATGGGAGGAATAATATTTTCAATGAAGCATACTTAAACTTAAGTTATCAATTTTAAGTTATAGTCCAACCAAACAGGATAGTATATATTTTATAATTTTAAAGCAATTAAATCAGAAATCATAAACGACTGATTACAAATTAATGTTTTTTATATATTTTTTATCTATATTATGGAACGAGCTGATGGCCCACCTAAGTGGTGACCTCTGCCCATAATAATATGGCTTTAAATTTAAGGTTTCTACCTTATATATAAACTTGTAACTTTTTTTTTATGTAATACATTTACGGAACGAGCCGACGGCCCACCTGGTGTTAAGTGGTAACCTCGGCCCATAACAACCGATGTGACTTGGTTCCTCCCATACTAGGTATGACAAGACCCAAGTCGTATCGTATGCGCCCGTAGATGTGAGACGTGTAGGTGGAATGTCTCATGTGCCTGTAATTTCACCGGCAACCACACCTTTCAAACCGGAACACAGTAACGCGAATGCGTTACTGCTTGGCGGCAGAAAAGGGCATGGTGGCAGTACTTCCCCGGACGAACTTGGCGAGAGTTCTACTGCTACTAAAACTAATAACTTATATAAAACTAATAACTAGTAACTTATGTATAATAGAGAAAAATTTTCATTTAATACTCTTACAAGGTATTTTTTTTATTTCAATCATATGTACATAACATAGACACGTACCGTGGTGAGAGCCGCCGCGTTTCCCGTACAACTTGAGTTTGTCCCGCAGCGCGCCGCGCTCGCTTTCCAGCGAGTCTATATCCCTCTGTAGGTGATCCATCGTCTCTTCGAACTCTTTCTCCTGACTGTTGGAGAAAGAACGGTGTAAATTACAGCTACAAATATTCTAGTACATATGTAATGTATATTACACTAGTATTATATAAAGTAGGTATACAATACAGACTGGTCTCACAGCTCAGTTGGTAGTAACGCTGCCTTCTGCGCTGCAGGTCGTGGGTTCGATTCCTACTCTGAACAAACTTTTGTGTGACGAACATAGTTCGTTGTGTCTGGGTGTTATAAGTATTTACAAAAAAACTATTTAAGTAATGTATATCAGTTGTCTGGTTGCCATGATACAAGCTATGCTTAGCTTACTTTTGGGCTAGATGGCGCTGTGTGAAATACCCGCCAATATTATTATTATCATGATTGTTATTATTATCATTACTATTATTATTATTGCAACAAGTTACTTTTACGATAAGTACCAAGTTGGCATGGACTGAAAGGAGCCTCTTTGAGGCGCACTTAATAGCACAAGTTGTACTGCTACTAAGAGTTACTATATGTGTGTGTAGACATAGACATAGACATAGACATTTATTTATTTACTAAGTAGCACACAATATATTCTAACACTTTATAACACAAAAAAGAAACAGATGACAACAAAAATACACAATGAAATAAAAATATAACAGTTTTACATTCATCTAAATATAAAGAAAGAAATTTAATATAAAACAAAGACCTACTAGTACATAATGTGTGCTGTAGCAGCAAATGGGCTTCGACTCAGCATTATGCCCACTGTTTTAGCAGTGGACGCTGTTATTCTACCGAATAACAGCCTGTGCCTGTGTGTGCCTGTGTGTGTGTCTGACCGTTTGAGCTGGTTCTGTGCATCCTCGAGCTTCCTGTGGAGCTGCTCCGCCCTGAGGTCGGAGTCTCGCGCCGCCGCCGACAGCTTCCTCTCGCCGAGCTCGCGTCTGATCTGCATCTCGGACAACTCCTCTTGTTTAGCCTGACAACAATAGTATTGTTAATGTTTCAAATATAAATGGAAAATTTCATACATAAATAAGTGTAGTCATGATATTAATGTTACACATAAAAATATACGTATGTGTGTGCGCGAGTGTGCGTGTATGTGTGTGCGTTGCTGAGTGTGAAGTGGGTGAGTGAGTGAGTTAGAGAGTGAAAGTGAGTGAGTGAGTGAGAAAGGGTGAGTGAGTGAGTTAGTTAGAGAGTGTGAGTGAGTGAGTGAGTTAGAGAGTGAAAGTGAGTGAGTGAGTGAGTGAAAGTGAGTGAGTGAGTGAGAAAGGGTGAGTGAGTTAGTTAGAGAGTGAAAGTAAGTGAGTGAGTGAGTGAGTGAGGGTGAGTGAGAGAAAGAGGGTGAATGAGAAAGTGAGAGTGGATGAGTGAGGGTGGGTGAGTAGGTGTGAGTGAGAGTGGGTGAGTGAGAGTGAGTGGGTGTGAGCGAGTGTGAGTGAATGCGCGAGCACGCGTGCGGTGTGAGTGTGAGAGAGTGAGAGTGAGTGAGTGAGTGCTGTGTGTGTGTGTGTGTGTGTGTGTGTGTGTGTGTGTCGGTGTGTATGACATAGGTACAACTCACTTTGAGCGCTTTCCTCAACTCCTTGATGTCGGCCTCCTTGTTCTCCAACCGGATGGTGAGACTCTTCGTCTCCTCGAGTTGTTTCTTCACGAGTTGCGCTCTCAACACGACAGGTGGCGTCACCTGTAACCAACACATTTCCAATGATTACTTCCGACGCTCCAGGTAGTGGGTTCGATTCATTACACATACAAATGGGACATATTTTTCCAATTGTTTTGATTTATAAACCAAACCACCCAAACGGTTTTGATGAAATTTCTATTAGAATTTTTCATATCGGTTTATAAAAGACGGATATCTGTGTTACGATCCGTCAAAAAAATAGTTAACTGAATTGAGAACCGCCTCCTTTTTTTGAAGAAATGTAATATTCAAAATTTAATTAATATAATAATAATAATATCAGTGGACATTTCACACAGCGCCATCTAGCCCCAAAGTAAGCTAAGCGTAGCTTGTATCATGGGAACCCAGACAATTGATATACATACTTATATACTTTTTTGTAAATACATATTAACACCCAAACACAGAACAAACACCTATGTTTGTCACACAAATGTTTGTCCTGGGTGGGAATCGAACCCACGATATACGGCTCAGAAGGCAGCGTTACTACCAACTGAGCTGTGAGGCCAGTCAAAACAATCACAAATCCACGTACGCGCGTCTCGGAAAGACTTCTATTATATTCGAGTCACTGATTTACAACTACAAGCACATGAGACATTTCACATACACGTCTCAGAGTTACGGGCGCGTACGATGCGAATTGAGTCTTGTCGTACCTAGTAGGGGAGGACCCAAGTCGCATCAGTTGTTATTTATTTATTTAAGTAAGACCTACAGCACATTAAAACAATAATCAAAACTTAATGAAAAACATAAGTCTAATAACAGGTCTTCACAACTAGAAATAGGTTAGTTATATAAACAAACAACAGTACAAAGCTAACACTATATTAACAGATATACAGATTAAAAACACATTTAAGATGGTTACAAATTTGTAAAATTTACACACTATCAAAGAAATCAGCACTTAGAATACGTCTCATACTTCGTACACTACAATTATACAGAATATTTTTAAGCTATTGCATAGCTTCTATCGCGGGCCTTGAGCGTGGAGACCGAATCCAGAAATTCCGTAACGAAAAAAACCTAACACCCCCCACTCCGACCGGCACAGCGGTGATACTTTTTAGTTATTCCATCTATCGATAAATACCAGAACTTTTAATGACTCTTTGAAATATCACGCGCGATAGCTTTACCGCGGCAGTCTCCGAGTGCCACACGTCCTTTTTTGTTATATTTATCGCACGCACGCAATAGATAACAATTACTAACACCAGGTGGGCCGTCGGCTCGTTCCGTAACTGTATCACATAAAAAAATAGTTCTCTAACCAGTGTGGTGAAAGGATTTGAAGTGCGCCTCAAAGAGGCTCCTTTCGGACTCACCTTCTCGGCGGGCTGGTTGTCGCGCGACATCATGTCGTACTCGTTCTCGTGCGTGAACGTCGCCAGCTTAGTGACGTCATCGCTGATCGCCGATAGAGCGTGCTTCACCGTCGCCATTGGCCCGTCCTACCAACACACACATAATATAATACTAGCTGTGCCCGCGACTTCGTTCGCGTGGAATAGTGACTTTTCGGGCAGCATATTTTGAATAACTGAATCCTTATGGCAGCGGCGCGGCTCTCAGCGCGCTTTATATAGCCACGGACGCTCAGGCGCGAGGCGTGTAGTACGTACTCTGTACGTTAAAAATGTTCGCCGTGATTCTTTAAATTGACATAACTTTTTTATTTATGAACCGATTGACATGAAATAAACACTAAATGTTAAGTGAAGCTTACTACAATATATTAGTGAGAACCGTATCTAAATCGAATAAGCCGTTTCTGATATTAGCGTGCACAAACACACAGACAAACAGACAAACAGATAAACAGACAAACAGACAAAAAAAATATTAATTTCAATTTCGGGTTCGGCATCGATATAATAACAACCCCTACTACTTCTTTTTTATATATTTCCATTGTACAGACACCACTTTTCTACAATTTTATTATATGTATAGATTAATAATGGTGGACATTGCCACACAGCGCCATCTAGCCCCAAAGTAAGCATAGCTTGTATCGTGGGTACCAGACAACTGATATACATACATTTTGATGTGAAACATCTATAGCCGCACGTAAAACAGATTTCTAGCTTGGCGACGCGTCGCCACGGCATGAGCGCTGATTGGTCCGTTCAAGGTTACGACAAATCATAAACATTATTAGTGATGGGGTACTTAGTTTCTTACAAAATAATGTTGATGTTTCACATCTGCCAGGCGTCCCGTGACGGCTCACATTTTTTTTTATCTGTCTGTCTGTCTGTTTGTTCCGGCTAATCTCTGAAATGGCTGGACCGATTTTGACGGGACGTTCACTGGCAGATAGCTGATGTAACAAGGAGTAACTTAGGCTACTTTTCCGAGGGATAAAATAGGGGTGCGTGATAAAACCGAATTCCACGCGGACAAAGTCGCGGGCAACAGCTAGTATAATAATAATATTAGTGGACATTGTCACACGGCGCCATCTAGCCCCAAATTAAGCTAAGCATAGCTTGTATCATGCGAACCAGACAACTGATATACATACATTTTTTAAATACATACATACATACATACATACAATACATATTAACACCTTGAGAAGAACGGGCAAGAAACCCCCCTAATGGAGGGCTTCCTTTTTTTTTCGCGAGCACGTTCTTTTTAATAATCTGAGTACTTAGATCTATGATCTATCTATACTTACTTTGACTACATAAAATACTGAAATAAGATATTACAAGATGTTTTACACACCTGGGGGTGCAGCTTTTCCCTTGCGTGCGTCCACACGGCTTGGAGCGCGGCGTGCGCGAGCGGCGCGTCCGCTGCGCACACGCACGCGCACGCGCCGCGCGCCGCCAGCGCGACCACGCGCGCGCACCGACTCAGCGCGTTCGCGCTGTCGCCGCGGAGACGCTCGATCACCTATGGACACGTACAACATGTTTTTTTTCCCAATTTATTATTTTGTAATTAGATGACTTCCAGGAGTATTGAAGGGCGAAGTCAAAAATTATTAATATACATAAAATAATTATTTAATAAAATTTGCAGATACTTTTTCTTTCTTAAGTATATAAATTACTTGTTTCCTTGGTTTTTTAACAGTAATTACAGGCTTACCTCATTCAATCGCCGAAACGCAACGATATCGCGTTCTGAACTACTAGCGCCGCCATCTAGTAGTTTAGAACAGTGGAACTAACAAACTCGACAGTTATATCGTCTTCCGACAGTAATTGTAAAATTTAATTTTAGTCGCCGTTTCAAATAGGCTTACTAACTACATAAATATTACCTAATTATATACCATTTGTTTTAGTATGTTAAATCTTGAAGCTTGGTGCAAAATCATCCTGCAAGCATCATCGTGTCTCTATTTAAATGTATATTGTTACTGTTACAAATAAATAAACATTATTATTATTATTATTATTATAAATAAAACATATCTTTATTAATTTAATTACCTGTGGGTCTAAGGGTACAGCGGACAGCGAGGCGCCGGGGGGCAGTCGTCTGCGTATGCCCTTAATCTGCTGTTGCAGCGCGAGCGCGGACGTGCGGATGGACTCGTGCAGTAGCCCTAATTCTTGACCGCGGTCCGATTCCTTGAAACATAAAATTCAGTAAATTCAATATAATAGTGATACAGTTACGGAACGTGCCGATGGCGCACCTGTTAACCTCGGCTCATAACAACCAATGCGACTTGGGTCTTCCCCTACTAGGTACATACAACACAACACAAGACCCAAGTCGCATCGTATGCGCCCGTAACTCTGAGACGTGTAGAATGTCTCATGTGCCCGTAACATCACCGGCGACCACACCTTTCAAACCGGTACACAGTAACGCGAATGCGTTACAGCTTGGCGGCAGAAATGGACATGGTGGCAGTGCTTCCCCGGACGAATTTTGCGTGAGTATCACTGCTATTTACACAAAAGTGACGAGATGCCACAAATATGTCGGTTACCAGTTAACACCAGGTGGGCCGTCGGCTCGTTCCATAAATGTATTACATAAAAAAAAAACCCTTCAAGCTTTACGTTCAGCCGAACAGAACGGACTCACTACAAACATGCGGTATACCTGCAGTGTGAGTCGGAGGGTAGACGCGTCCGTGTGGAGCGCACGCGCGAGCGCATCGAGCGCGCAGCACGCGTGCACGAGCGGCTCGCGGGCAACGTGCGCGTGCGACACCGCCGCGAGGTTCAGAGCGGACCACATCGCCGACATGTACGTCCAACAACGCTCCAGACCTGCAACCAACACACAGCATCTATACAAATAAATAAAATTGGAGTGTCTGTTTGTAATATTAAAATAACCGCTTTTTACTAAGTGCATATGGATGTATACACGGTACATATACCAACACAACATTTTTTTTTTTCAATTTCTGTCTGTTTGTTCCGGCTAATCTCTAAAATGACTGGACCTATTTTGACGGGACTTTCACTGGCAGATAGCTGATGTAACAAGGTGTAACTTATGCTACTTTTCCGAGTGGTAAAATAGGGGTGCGCGATAAAATCGAATTCATATCATTAAAAAAAGTTGCGCATTAACTAAACTAATTTGGCTTGATATAAAATTATTAAACAAAAAAAGGTAGCTAGTCAAATACAACACAAGAAAGAAGAACTCACTATGAAAAGTCAGAGAAAAATAATTAAAAATATATTAATAAATGTTCATTCAAAAAGAAGGTAAACATTATCTACGTTTGACTTGGTTTATTTTTGTGCGTTCGTGCGCGCGTGCGCGCGTGCGTGCGAGTGCGAGTGCGAGTGCGAGTGCGAGTGCGAGTGCGAGTGTGTGTGTGTGTGTGTGTATGCGCGTGTGTGTGTGTGCGCGTGTCAGTGTGTGTGTGTGTGTTTATTATTATTGATATAACAGTGTGTATGTGTCTGACCGTCCTGGGTGGAGTTCTCGTCGAGCTCGTTGCTCTTGAGCAGAGTGAGGGCCGCGTCGAGCGACTTCTCCTGCTGCAGCGCGTCCGGCAGCGCGGACGCGCACCGCATCAGTAACTCCGGCGTGCACGAGTCCAGCGCCTTCGACCACATCGTCGCGAAGCACTACCACGTAACACACGTACACACATAATGCTACATTTTAATGTTTTTATCTGTATATAAATATATTTATATTACTTCCAAGTCTCGAACACCGACGCAAAGTAGCCAGTCTATCGGTGTTCTATAGGTTACATTACGTGTGCGCGGCTGAGTTGCACGATCTAATTCCCCCATTCTACCACTTTACATACAGACGTACAGCATCGCGTCACCCTTTCTTGGTCCAATTACCTCGCATCCGTACGAAGCGTTTTGCTTCCACTTTCATAATGCGGACAGCCCAATAGTGGAACTCGTTGCCTGCGTCTGTATTTCCCGAGAACTATAATCTGGAGGTCTTCAACAGGAGAGTGAATAGGTATCTTCTAGGCGCGCATGCTACATCGTAGACCGCATCGTCACTTAACATCAGGCGAGATTGCGCTCAAATGTTAGCCTATTAAATAAAAAATAAAATAAAATTGTATGTTACCTGTATCATGAAGAGCTGATACTCCAGATGGCATCTGAAGCTGTACTGGGCCGCCGTGTGAGATTTCATAACCACTTCCGTGTCCCACACGTTCACAGCTGGGAATCTAACAACAACAGAATGGTACATAGGTAGATCTTATATACAGTGTGTTTCAATTTGGACAAAAAATCGATCCATTTCAGATAATAATAATAATCGGTCGTTGCAAAGTAGGAAGAACGGGAGAAGATAAATAAATATTGGTGGACATTGTCACACAGCGCCATCTAGCCTCATAGTAAGCTAAGCATTGTATCTTGGGAACCAGACAACTGATATACATAATTATATCTTTTATTGTAAATACATATACAACACCGAGACACAGAAAAAACATCAATGCTCGTCACACAAATGTCTGTCCTGTGTGGGGATCGAACCCACGACCTACAGCGCAGACGGCAGGGTTACTACCAACTGAGCTATGAGACTTGATAAGAAGATCAAACATTCAGAGAAGGTTTTTGGGTACATGTTGTATCTGGTTGAGTATATATGTTAGCAATACCTTCCCATTTGTCCAAGAATGATGTCCGCTTTGGCGTTCAACCGCTGCATCAGTAGGATCAACATAATCGCATCGTGATCCCCTGTACGACAGAAAACATCAGCATTAATAGGGGGAACCACTCGCCCTTTATGGGGGGCCGACTTGCTCGCGTCCGTATGTCATTACCCTTTGAATCCCTACACGTGTCCGCGGTGCGAAAGGACCAACCCAAAGTAGCAGTACATTTTGTGCTAAGTTCAGGAGAAGTACTGCCACCACACCTGGTAATCTGCCGGCAAGCAGTGATGCACTCGTGTTGCTGTGTTCCGGTGGAAGGGAGTGGGTGCCGGTGATATTGCAGCCGCATGAGACGTAACATCCCCGTCTCGGGGTGATGGACGCGACGCAATGCTACTTGAGTCATCTCGTACTTTGGTGGGGAGGACTTGAGTCGTGCTGTTGTGTATGGGCGGTTACCATTTAACATCAGGTGGGCCGTCAGCTGGCGAACATATCACACAGCGCCATCTAGCCCCAAAGTAAGCTAGCACAGCTTGTGTCATAGGAACCAGACAACTGATTTACTTATACGTCAATACATATAAACACCCAGACACAGAACAAACATCTCTTCGTAACACAAATGTTTGTCCTGGATGGGAATCGAACCCTTGGGGCCTTTTAGGTTTTACTGTGCAACAGAAAACATACAATACTACCAACTGAGCTATAACGAAAGGTTTGCGTTGATCGCGTCCGTAGATGATTATCCTTCGGATCCATGGAATGTCTCCCTGGAACAGCCGGCAGGTCAAGTCCGGGTGGTGGAGTGTGTACCTGCTGGCTGCATGAAGTGTTGGGGTAGGCAGTAGGCCAGCATGTCGGCGCGCGCGCGCGCCTGCGTCAGCTCGAGCGCGCGCAGCCTCAGGTCTACAGAGCGCGTGCAGTCCCGGGAGGCGGCCACCAGCGCGGCCAGCTCAGCACCCCCCGACACCCGGGGGGTGCTCTCCTGCTCCAGGTGAACAGCCGAATCTGGAATGAAACATATATATTTATAATGTTGATTATAAACTAGCTGTTGCCCGCGACTTGGTCCGCGTGGAATTCGGTTTTATCGCGCACCCCTATTGTACACCTCGGAAAAGTAGCCTAAGTTACTCCTTGTTACATCAGCTATCTGCCAGTGAAAGTTCCGTCAAAATCGGTGCAGCCATTTTAGAGATTAGCCGGCACAAACAGACACACAGACAGACAGACAAAAATTGTAAAAAATGTTGTGTTGGTATATGTACCGTGTATACATCCATATGCACTTAGTAAAAAGCGGTTATTTTAATATTACAAACAGACACTCCAATTTTATTGATTTGTATTGATAATAATCATTTATTCGACCAACAAAATTAATTAATAAACACAAAAAATTAAAATTAAATGGATAAAAATACCACAATAATTACAAAATTAAATTAAATTAAATGAATTGAATTATAAAGAAAGTCAGAAAAAAAATCTCATGTCAAATTTATTTAGTCAATGAAATCCCTATTTTAAATGAATCATTACACAATTTTTCAAATATTTCAGATCAAATCTGTTTGAGAACGCATTCAGAAATTTAAACAAGTCCCAAAATATTGGCTAAAAGCAGTTGCGACCAGTAAAAAAAATAATGCAGATGGCAATTTTGGTTCTCCAAAAGAGCGACAGATGATGCTCTGTGAAAATGGCCTGTATTTGCTTACCTTTAGAGTCTATATTGGCCTTCAACTCGTTGTATTGCTCAGTCATCTTTTGCACGAGTTCTCTGAACTTCTGTATAGTCGTGTCGCGGTCCATTATGGTTTCTAGGGCTGCCTCACGTTCTCTTATTGCCTGGAAATATATATTATATATATAAATTTAAGAAAATATAAGCAATTAATATCTGCTTGATTGATTATAACTTTTTTTAGTTAATCATTAGAAAGTTTCATACAAAAAGGCTTTACAAATTTTCATTCCAATATTGGTAGAACGCAAAGCTTGGCATGTCATCCTAGAAGGACCCTCAAATCTCTGATGGCTGCAGAAGCCATCCCCAACTCCTCACGAAGTCCTGGGAGGTCTATTACTTCAGTGGTGCCTGCATGAGCCATCTCCAACTCCTCGCGAAGTCCTGAAAAGTCCTAACTTATCTGGTGGCTGCATGTACTATCCCCAACTCCTCATAGAGACCTGGAAGTTCCTCACCTCTCTGGTGGCCGCATGTGCCATCTCCAACTCCTCGCGAAGGTCCATCTCGAGCTCACGGTTGGACTCTACCAGCTGTTCGTGGACTTCTTGCAACGCTTCCAGCTCGGAGACGTCTTGTTTCAGTTGTTCCACCTGGATAAAAATAGAATTGAAAATGACGCTAAAACTATTTATTCTCTTAGTTCTCACAGCCGACTACGAACCTGGTCTTCCAAGCCCATTTTCTTCTCAGCGAGCTGTTCCACCATCTCCTCAGCCCCTAGAGCCGCGTCCACCTGCTCCCTCAGATCTGCCACCTGGGCTTCCAACTCCTCGACCCTGGCGGAGAGCTTCTCCTTGGTGCGGGACAGCTCGGCGATTTCGGACTTATAGTGGTCCAATTCCTGAATTAAATTATTTATTAATGATAGTGATAATTTTTTTTTCAATACACTTTCAGGGAAAAGATTGTAGTAAATGTCTTTGATTTTGTAGTAAATGTCTTTGATTGTCACCGTGATGAATGAAAAGAGAGAAGAAAGAAGAAACTTTCAAACGAAACTATTTACGCTTTGTATCCGTGACATTTTAATTGATAATGAAAATGATAATTGACAGACGACAGATTAGCAATCTGATGTCTGACGTACACAAAACCCATCGGCCTCATATTCTAAGGTCGGTAAGACCATGGGACATGGTAGATTTGATACTATAAGTGTGTAAACATAAAGATTTCATACTTTTAAGGCAAAACTAACATTTGCAGCTTCTTCATCTAGTACTTTTAGACGTGTACTGCGACTCATGGAATCACCTCGTCTCGTAACCAACGCCCTCGCTAGCTACAACTCACAATAACCTTCTGTCTCCCATCTCACAATTACCTTGTGCATCTTCTGCATCTCGTGTTTGTCGTGTGCAGTCAGATCTCTCAGCCTGACCAGCGTGTCTCTCATCCGCTGGTTCTGCTGTTGCAACTGCCTCGTCTCGTAACCAACGCCCTCGCTAGCTACAACTCACAATAACCTTCTGTCTCCCATCTCACAATTACCTTATGCATCTTCTGCATCTCGTGTTTGTCGTGTGCAGTCAGATCTCTCAGCCTGACCAGCGTGTCTCTCATCCGCTGGTTCTGCTGTTGCAACTGCCTCGTCTCGTAACCAGCGCCCTCGCTAGCTACAACTCACAATAACCTTCTGTCTCCCATCTCACAATTACCTTGTGCATCTTCTGCATCTCGTGTTTGTCGTGTGCAGTCAGATCTCTCAGCCTGACCAGCGTGTCTCTCATCCGCTGGTTCTGCTGTTGCAGCTGCCTCGTCTCGTAACCAACGCCCTCGCTAGCTACAACTCACAATAACCTTCTGTCTCCCATCTCACAATTACCTTGTGCATCTTCTGCATCTCGTGTTTGTCGTGTGCAGTCAGATCTCTCAGCCTGACCAGCGTGTCTCTCATCCGCTGGTTCTGCTGTTGCAACTGCCTCGTCTCGTAACCAACGCCCTCGCTAGCTACAACTCACAATAACCTTCTGTCTCCCATCTCACAATTACCTTATGCATTTTCTGCATCTCGTGTTTGTCGTGTGCAGTCAGATCTCTCAGCCTGACCAGCGTGTCTCTCATCCGCTGGTTCTGCTGTTGCAGCTGCCTCGTCTCGTAACCAGCGCCCTCGCTAGCTACAACTCACAATAACCTTCTGTCTCCCATCTCACAATTACCTTGTGCATCTTCTGCATCTCGTGTTTGTCGTGTGCAGTCAGATCTCTCAGCCTGACCAGCGTGTCTCTCATCCGCTGGTTCTGCTGTTGCAGCTGCCTCGTCTCGTAACCAGCGCCCTCGCTAGCTACAACTCACAATAACCTTCTGTCTCCCATCTCACAATTACCTTATGCATCTTCTGCATCTCGTGTTTGTCGTGTGCAGTCAGATCTCTCAGCCTGACCAGCGTGTCTCTCATCCGCTGGTTTTGCTGTTGCAGCTGCCTCGTCTCGTAACCAGCGCCCTCGCTAGCTACAACTCACAATAACCTTCTGTCTCCCATCTCACAATTACCTTATGCATCTTCTGCATCTCGTGTTTGTCGTGTGCAGTCAGATCTCTCAGCCTGACCAGCGTGTCTCTCATCCGCTGGTTCTGCTGTTGCAACTGCCTCGTCTCGTAACCAGCGCCCTCGCTAGCTACAACTCACAATAACCTTCTGTCTCCCATCTCACAATTACCTTGTGCATCTTCTGCATCTCGTGTTTGTCGTGTGCAGTCAGATCTCTCAGCCTGACCAGCGTGTCTCTCATCCGCTGGTTCTGCTGTTGCAGCTGCCTCGTCTCGTAACCAGCGCCCTCGCTAGCTACAACTCACAATAACCTTCTGTCTCCCATCTCACAATTACCTTATGCATCTTCTGCATCTCGTGTTTGTCGTGTGCAGTCAGATCTCTCAGCCTGACCAGCGTGTCTCTCATCCGCTGGTTCTGCTGTTGCAGCTGCCTCGTCTCGTAACCAGCGCCCTCGCTAGCTACAACTCACAATAACCTTCTGTCTCCCATCTCACAATTACCTTATGCATCTTCTGCATCTCGTGTTTGTCGTGTGCAGTCAGATCTCTCAGCCTGACCAGCGTGTCTCTCATCCGCTGGTTCTGCTGTTGCAGCTGCCTCGTCTCGTAACCGGTGGCGCCCTCGCTCGCTGCGTACGGGTGCTCTATTCAACGCGCAACCACACACGACTCATGATCATTGCATGCGGATCTCCCAAGTCCAGTCAAGTCAGCTCCTAAGTCTTAAACTGACAGCCAATTTTGTCTGGGAATGTTGCAGTGCCCGATATCTAAGTCAAAGTGTCACTGGGAGTGTCTGGGTACTGCAGACTGCTTTTATACCTCACTGAGTCTTTTAAACTGACAGCCAATTTTGTCTGGGAATGTTGCAGTGCCCGATATCTAAGTCAAAGTGTCACTGGGAGTGTCTGGGTACTGCAGACTGCTTTTATACCTCACTGAGTCTTTTAAACTGACAGCCAATTTTGTCTGGGAATGTTGCAGTGCCCGATATCTAAGTCAAAGTGTCACTGGGAGTGTCTGGGTACTGCAGACTGCATTTATATCTCACTGAAAGTCTTTAAACTGACAGCCAACATTGTCTGGGAATGTTACAGTGCCCGATATCTAAGTCAAAGTGTCACTGGGAACGTCTGGGTACTGCAAACTGCTTTTATACCTCACTGAAAGTCTTTAAACTGACAGCCAATTTTGTCTGGGAATGTTGCAGTGCCCGATATCTAAGTCAAAGTGTCACTGGGAGTGTCTGGGTACTGCAGACTGCTTTTATACCTCACTGAGTCTTTTAAACTGACAGCCAATTTTGTCTGGAAATGTTGCAGTGTCCGATATCTAAGTCAAAGTGTCACTGGGAGTGTCTGGGTACTGCAGACTGCTTTTATACCTCACTGAGTCTTTTAAACTGACAGCCAATTTTGTCTGGAAATGTTGCAGTGTCCGATATCTAAGTCAAAGTGTCACTGGGAGTGTCTGGGTACTGTAGACTGCTTTTATACCTCACTGAGTCTTTTAAACTGACAGCCAATTTTGTCTGGAAATGTTGCAGTGTCCGATATCTAAGTCAAAGTGTCACTGGGAATTTCGGGCAACTGCAGACTGCTAATTACCTCACTGTGGAAGAGATCTCGGGTGCAAAGGATGCTGGCCAGGTTATAAAGCTGATAGAACAGACTGTCCTTATATAAAACACTGCTGTGAGAGGCATCCTTTACATAATGGAGTTAATGTTTTACGTTATATAAATTTTATTTTTTTATTTTAATTTTATTGTGCTGGTTACGTTCATACAAACTATCATTTATTCTGCGGTCTTCACACTAGGCAAAGCCTGTATCGTGAAGACCTCACTTTTGGATTTACTGTACCTAGGAATATTTAACGATTGCCACGGTCAACATAAAATTTAAATTTAAAAAGAAGGGAAATGCTATCCAACTACATATATATATATATATTATACAAAACAAAGGAAAAAAACATATAAGATAACAGAATATTTTCATACATTAACTAGATTTGCATTTTATATTTTAATACATTTTACATTTAAATATGATTTATCTTTATTTCAAATTGTATGAGTGTAGTTACTTGAATATATTTTTTACTAGCTACGCCCCGCGGTGTTACCTGCGCTGAACAAGTCATCCCAATGGAACACTGTGCTTTCTGGCATCAAAGTAGCCTATGTGTTAATCCAGGGTATAAGCTATCCTGGCACCAAATATCATCCAAATCCATTCAGCCGTTTGAACGTGGAGGAGTAACAAACATACACACACACACACATACAAACTGTTTCAGTCAAATTCCACGAAGTCAAGTCGTCAAAATCAAAAGTCATGGGAGACCAAAACACAAAATTAACACAAACATGCAATTTACAAAAAAATATACAAAGACTTAACGCATTCACTGACTTAATATTGACTTAATCATTCCAATTTTAATACATTGTCCAGCCAATGTGATGTTATCAAATAATAATAGGCTTAACTAGCAAGCAGCTAATAGACGATTCGTTTTCACAAAGATAGTAATGCGTAGTTTTTTTGACGTGACAACGTCTTATAATTCGATAGAGCCGGCTGCACGCACGAAAAAACATGACTCATGCGGCGTTACCTCGCTCTGAGGCGTTCCATGTAAGGCTTGTGCAAGTGCAAGCGAGAGCGCGGAACGAGCGACAAAGAAGCACAATCGGCCTTTGCGTTCGGCAGCGTTCGACATCCGTCTCTCTCCTACTTGAGTGAGCGATGCGTCTGCGTGGACAGCTGCTAATACTTACATTTACATGTTTTGATCGAGTATCAAGTGCAGTGAAAAGTGAATGTGGTGTCAATTGTTTATAGCAACGATAATTACAGCGATAAAGGTAATGATTCTTTCGATATTAATTATATATTAAGTGATATATTGTAGAATATTCGTGCTTTCATCATTAAAATGAATAGCATCGGGCATCAAAAATGCTACCATTCCATCAGTATTTTCTTAAGACGTTGTCACGTTCAACTATCGTCAGTAAACCGACTTTTTTTATATAATGCAGTTACTGAACGAGCCGACGGCCCACCTGGTGTTAAGTAGTAACCTCGGCCCATAACAACTGATGCGACCTCGGTCCTCCCCTACTAGTTACAAGACCCAACTCGCATCGTATGCGCCCGTAACTCTGAGACGTGTAGCTGAAATGTCTCATGTGCCTGTAATTCCACCGGAAACCACACCTTGCAAACTGGAACACAGTAACGCGAATGGGTCACCAATTGGCGGCAGAAATGGGAATGGTGGCAGTACTTCGGACGAACTTGGCGAGAGTTCTACTGCTCTTAAAAGTGACAAAAGGCTTCCTTTAATCCTGGATAAAGTTCCATCCCACCTTTATCCAGGATAAGGAAGTCAGAGCCAGGAAAGTCACATTTAAAACTACAAGATTTTTCGCACAAAAATCTACAAGAAGATTCTTTAGTGGTTCAAAGACGGCATTCATTAGATAGTTTGCTTTCTAAGCATTTCTGTCCTAAGCAGCAAAGTAAAATACTGAAAGGAATGCCAAAGAAATATTTTACAAAATTAATATGCCATCTAAGTGTACAATAAGGTATTATAGATTATTTGGCGTTTAAGACTTAGTTTCCTTTTTCAGTCATTGCAAATTTATATTGGCGCTCCACTGTACTAAAATTATAACTGGTTTACATTGAAAACTAATTTACTTTTACGTTGAACAAAAGATAAAAATAGCACCCAAGTAATTTTTTTTTCTTTTACTTAATATTTTATTAATCTTATTTTTAGTTAAGTTTTTATTTAACTTAAGTAATGTTTGTATGTTCAGGTCAAAATTTGAATTGAATTTTAGAACAGTTCCCTCCAACCGATTGAGCTGAAGTTTGGAACATGTGTAACTTCGATGTTCTACAATATACCTCAGTTACTTGGAGGTGGTCTCAAGATGGATTCGGAAGTGCAAAGGAACTCCACAATTTAACAACATAACTCAGTCGTGTTTTGGGGTAGGGATTTGTTAACGAGAATTATACCCTCGATCTTCTTCTTCTTCGAGTCACCGGTTCTGTGGAACCAGTGTGGTGAAAGGATTGTAAGTGCGCCTCAAAGAGGCTCCTTTCGTGCACTCGACACATGTCTTCCAATTTTTAGTTCTAGGACATGTCGGTTTCCTCACGATGTTTTCCTTCACCGTTTTGAGAACGTGGTATTGTGCACATAAATCTTTCAATCGAAAAACTCATAGGTGCACGTCGGGATTTGAACCGGCGACCTCCGGATTGAAACTCGGGGGTCATTACCGCTAGACCACCACGCCCTCATATATCTCTCATATACCCTCGATAGTGTCCAGGGATGGACTGTAAAAGCTAGTTTTGAAAAAAAAAAATATGAATTTCTGTATAAAGTCTTAATTTCTTCCTAAACATTTGAGAAAACAGTTTTCTAAGCAGTGAATGTGCCAAGTACATGCGTTTAACACAAATAATATTAAATGTATATAATTTATATACCTGCAACTAAAAATATATGATAAACAATATAGTGAATCACCCAACCATATATTCTGATACATACATATTTAGGTAGTGCACGTTTTTCTAAAAATATATTAAAACTAATAAATAATAATAATAAAACGCATTGCAAATTAATTACAATAAAATAAGCATTAATAAATAATATTTGTATGTGGTTGCGAGTCTTTGTATGTTTTTTAAATTAAATTTAAAACAAGACAAAAATAAACAATTCGGTCTTGCCTCAAACAATATAATAATTATTAGAAATCATTTAATTATTACTATACTACCGTCCTTTAACTAAAAGGCCGTTAAGCCCAAATGGTTGTTATTGAGATATGTTCAGAGAACTCTCTTTAATTCCTTTTAAATCCGTCACTTACCGGCCTACAAATTTATTTATATCTCCGGAACTAATTATAATTTACAAACGTTTCTTAGACAGATATTTAGAGAATTTTGAACTGTATCGCTTCCTATTAAAAAGTCAAAATTGACCTTTTGATGGTTAACGGCTTTCTAGTTATTATTAGTTATTTTTATTTATTGTTTTTATTATTATTTCAGTTTTTTTTTTAAAGACTGCAGTATACTAGCTGTGCGGCGGTTTCGCCCGAGTTGAATTCAATTTATGAATTATTTTAACCTTGATAAAAGTAGCCTAAGTTACTCCTTATAACATCAGCTATCAGCCAGTGAAAGTCCCGACAAAATCCCTCCAGCCATTTCGGAGATTAGTCGGAACAGACAGACAGTCAAATTTTAAGAATAATATTATAATAGGTAGACGATTAACACAGCGCCATCTAGCCCCAAACTAAGCATAGCTAGTATCATGGGAACCAAACAACTGAAACAATACTTTTTTGGTAAATACATACACATAATACATATTAACACCCAGACACAGAACAAACATCTATATTCGTCACACATTATCTGTCCTGGGTGGGTATTGAACCCACTACAGCAGCTCATGAGGCCAGTCGTTTGAACCGGTGACCTCCGGATTGAAAGCCGGAGTCACCACCGACGCTCTAACTGGTACTCACGCACGTTCCCCCCCGCCTCCATTTCAGCGCGCATCAGCTGGAGATCGAGGGTGGCTTCCTCCAGCTTATCGCGACTCTGCTCCAGCTCTATCTGGAGCGCCTCCGCGCGCTCCTCGGCCATCTCCTTGTCGAGGGCCGCCATCTCAGCAGCCTCAGCCAGCTCAGCGGTCTCCTCCATATGGGCCTCCAGCGCCTCTTGGGCTTCGCGGACCTGCAAGGGGAAGAGGGGTGTAGTGCAAGTTTTGGGGGGACCAAATTGCTCGCGATTACCCTTTGAATCCCTACACGTGTCCCCCGGGCGGTGCGAATGGACCAACCCAAAGCAGCAGTACAACTTGTGCTAAGTTCAGGAGAAGTACTGCCACCACACCTGGTAATCTGCCGGCAAGCAGTGATGCACTCGTGTTGCTGTGTTCCCGTGGAAGGGAGTGGGTGCCGGTGTAATTGCAGCCGCATGAGACGTAACATCACAGGGGTGATGGACGCGACGCAATGCTACTTGAGTCATCTCGTACTATGGAGAGGACTTGAGTGGTATTGCTGTTGTGTATAGGCGGTTACCATTTAACACCAGGGTGTTCCATCAGCTCGCGTGTCTCACAAACAGTACCTCCTGCTTCGCCCGCTGCAAATCCCGCTGCAGCGAGGCCTGAGACTCCATGATCTTGGTCTTGAACTCGTTCGCTTGTTCGAGCTGCAGTCTCACTCGCTCCAGCTCGCGCAGCTTGTCCCGGTCTTCGGCGCGGCGGAGCTTTATGGTCTCAAGCTTCTCCTTCAGGTCCTCGACTTCCGTTTTCAGCTGGGCTATCTGTGGGAAATAATATAATAACAATATTCGTGGACATATGAAAAAAAACTAATTCATAAGTTAACATACAAATAAAAAACATAAATTAAACATATATGAAATTCAATTCAATTAAATTAAACATTTCACACAGCGCCATCTAGCTTCAAACTAAGCTAAGCTTGTACTATGATCAGATGACTGATAGAATACATATATACTTATATTTGTAGATACATGCAATGAGATCATAGCTCAGTTGGTAGTGACCCCTTCTGCACTGTAGGTCGTGAGTTCGATTCCCAGGACAAACATTTGTGTGACGAACATAGATGTTTCTTTTGTGTCTGGGTGTTAATATGAATTTATATGTATTTACAACAACAAAAAAAACATCATTTGTTTGGTTCCCATAATACAAGCTATGCTTAGCTTACTTTGGGGCTAGATGGCGCTGTGTGACAATGTCCACCAATATTTATTTATTTGATTGATACCTCTTGCTGAGCCTGAAGATTGGCTAGTTTATCCTCTACGGACGCAACGGGCTGAGGCGAGGTGATGCTCTGCCCCGGAGTATACTGAGGAGTGAGGGTCTCCACGAACCCCGTCTGACAAAATGATACAAACATTATTATTTTACACGTTCTAATTTTAATTTATTACACAAACCCCCACCCCTCCCGCTTCTTAATATAAATTAATAAAAATAAATAAATTCTATCCTATTCGAGCCACTATTCTATACACTCTATTCTATTCAATTTAGTGAAAGGATTTTAAGTGCGCCACAAAGAGGCTCTTTTCGTGCACTTGACATGTGTCTTCGAATTCTTAGCTCTACGACATGTCGGTATCCTCACGATGTGATAAAAAAAATGAGTACCAATACGCCTTGTGCTGAAAAAGGGGATGGCTCAGCACATGCTGAGAATACTCAGCGCTGATTTTCAACGCATTTCATAAAGAAATGGCTTGGAAACGTCAATAATATTCAAAACATAACTTCATCTTCTAACTTTCTTTTTCATCATACTAACTTCATCACGTAAAAATTGCCGATTGAGAGCCGTCAGCTCTCACCAAAAGCCCGTGTAAACGCTGTCAAGGCCATCTGCGGCCAACAGCAATATATAATAATAATATATAATATATAGCCCGGTCATAAAAAAATATATGTAAAAATTGCCTCACCTCCAGGAACGAAGCCCTCTTGGTGAGCTGTGGCGACGCGGCCCTGTCGGCGCTCGGCGACGCGTGCGACGCGTGCGACGCTAGCGACTGACGACTGCTGCCGAGCGACGTGCGGGAGCTGCGACGTTGCGACGTGTCAGATACATCACACAATAAATAAATATTGATATGCATTTCACAAAAGCTCCATCTAGCCCCAAACTAAGCATACCTCGTACTACGGGAACCAGACAACTGATATAATAATTATATACATTTTTAAACACCCAGACACAACAATGATCTATGTTCGTGACAAAAATGTTTGTCCTGGATGGTAATCAAACCCACGACCTACGCAGAAGGCAGGGTTACTACCAACTGAGCTGCGAGGCCTGTCAAAAGTTACGAAACGAGCGGATGTCCCTTCTGGTGTTAAGTGGTAACATCTGCTCATAACACAGCAGTAACTTAAGTCCACCGCTACTTACATACAAGACCCAAGTCTTATCGTATTCGCCCGTAACTGAGACGTGAAGGTGTACGTCACATGTGCCTGTAATTTCACCGGCAACCACATCTTTCAAACGCGAATGCATTACCCTTGGCAGAAATGGATATGGCGGCAGTCGTATCGCTATTAACGATGGTTACCACTTAACATCAGGTGGGCCGTCAGCTCGTTTCGTCACTTAAATAAAAAAAACTATTTGTACTTCTCAAAAGGTTTACAAAATTACTCAACGAAAAACCAACTTTACCAAAAAGAGACTATTTAAATGACACCGAGGTCTTCTAACTTACATACATATAGCTGATTTAGCGTCGTTATGTAACGGTAACGAAAATTCATGAACGCGGAAACGAGACATCGTTGCATCTACAACCGTAGATAGAAAGACAGATATCGAGCAAAGCGTGCACAGATAAGTATCCCGTAACTAAGCACCGCATTACCAAGTGAAAGCATAGTGAAAATTGTGACTAAATAGTTGTACATTGCCCCAATATCAAAACTTTCCTACCCTACCTCTGATCTGATCAGAATCTGTAATCGGAGGTAAAGTTTGAAGTTTGTAGGGGGTAATCTCCGAAACTACTGCACCGATTCTGAACTTTCTACCCTACCTCTGTTCTGATCTGAATCTGTAATCAGAGGTAAAGTTTGAAGTTTGTTGGTAATCTCCGAAACTAATGAACCGATTCTGAACTTTCTACTCTACCTCTGATCTGATCAGAATCTGTAATCAGAGGTAAAGTTTGAAGTTTGTTGGTAATCTCCGAAACTACTGAACCGATTCTGAACTTTCTACTCTACCTCTGATCTGATCAGAATCTGTAATCAGAGGTCAAGTTTGAAGATTGTAGGGAGTGATCTCCAAAACTACTGAATCGATTCTGAACTTTCCTACCTTACCTCTGATCTGATCAGAATCTGTAATCAGAGGTAAAGTTTGAAGATTCTAGGGAGTGATCTTCAGAACTACTGAATCGATTCTGAACTTTCTACTCTACCTCTGATCTGATCAGAATCTGTAATCAGAGGTAAAGTTTGAAGTTTGTAGGGGTAAACTCCGAAACTACAGAACCGATTATTAAAATTTCTTAAACTAATAGCCAGCTGCATTATACCTGAGTGTTGTAGGCTTTTGACGTGACATAGTTCCAGCCGTGAATACTTATAGCTAACCGTGCGAAGCCAGGATGTGCCGCTAGTACTACACAACATTCATGGAACATTGCAAGACGTACAAGATAATAAATAGGTGACAAAGATAATGAGAACAGCATAGGAAAATGTACAATAGAAAATTATTAAAAATTAATAATTAATTTAATTATAATAATGTTGAAATAAAAATAAACTTAAAATAAATAAAACAATCTAATTTATCGTTCTTAACAGCCTCTTATATTCTCTATAAATTATTTTATAAAATATAGGAAACAATACAGAATCATACAGTGCAGACTGATACAGCGCTGCCACGTTTGGCAATTTTCAAAAAACCGTTAATGGCGCTACTAACGAATATTAACAAAGTCATTGGTTCAAAATTTGAGAATGACGTTCGTAATTTGAAAATGAAATAACGTCCAGCTTTATTGCAAACAGCGCTACGAACGTACCTTTAAAACTTCATTGTGTGATAATCCTAAGTGACGTTCGTTATTTTTATGCGATGTAGGTGATAGAACGAGCTGACGGCCCACCTGATGTTAAGTGGTAACCGCCGCTCATAGACAACAACAATACGACTCAAGTCCTCTCCACCATAGTACGAGATGACTCAAGTAGCATTGCGTTGCGTCCATCACCCCGAGACGGGGATGTTACGTCTCATGCGGCTGCAATTTTGTAATTTGATGATTACATTATTTTTATTCAATTCAGCTAAAGCTAACGGGCCATTACTCGCGACTGCCAATACGCCAGACTTGGCAACAAGTACACTGCACAACACTGCGCTACTCATAAACATAATATTTAAGTAACAGCGCTGATTTTCAGAATGCGGGCATAATGATGTAGAAAATGGACGACATGACTGTAATGAGTGTTGAGTCTAGTCAGCGCGGGGGGAATGTGGCGGAAGGGGTATGGGAACAGGAGAGGGGGGAGATGGGAGAAGGGGAGAGGGGAAGTGGGGTAGAGGAGTTGGGGGAGAGGGGGATATGAGTGATGGGAGAGTGGGGTAGAGGGGTTGGGGAGAGGTGGATAAGGGGTAGATCGTAGAGGGGGTTGGGGGAGAGGTGGAAGGGGTAGATGTGAGAGGCGGATAGAGGGGCTGGAGGAGAGGTGGATAGGGATAGATGGGAGAGGGGGTTAGATGGGGAGGTTAAGAGAGGGGGAGAGGGGGGTTGCGACTTGGGGGTATTGTCAGTCGCGAGTAGTTCGCGTGCGGTGATACTAAAACTGGTCGAAACATTCACAGAGCTATAAGGCTAGTTTATCCGCGACGGAAGCTGGAATGGTGGCACAGGGCGGGGGTGGGGGGGTACTTTAATACACATTTACCTTGACATCGAGAGTGTTCCCGGCTTCGGTTGCGCGGGCGACGCCTTGCGTCGAACCCTTCATTACCAACATACAGGTTAGTTACGGTAGTATATATACAAAATTTAATTCGTTCAGTTATTTACAGATACAGTTAAAAGTACTTAATAATAAAAAAAATACGTTTAAATTATTTACAAATAAAAATTAATATAAAGTAAATAGTACTAAAATAAAATAATTATGTAAACACGGATTCGTATCAAATATTTGCGCCACAGAATAAATATACTTATGCATTCAGCTTATTAAGCAACCTTAATCGAATAATAAACAGTTAAGTTACTTAAGTAATAAGTAAGTAAAAGTAAGTTAAGTACTTAATAAACAGTTATTATTATTATTTATTTCACAACACGGTATATTATAGGCGGCATATTTTTTTTTGTATTTTTATATATATGTATATATATTTTGTATTTTATAAATATTTATTGTATTTATATCTCGTCTAGTCTGTAAATTCAAAAAAATGCCGCTTCTAACCTTAATTTGTTCTGTGATACAAATTTTTTTAGTTTTGAAAGAAACATTAACTAAAAACACAATTCTATTAAGTTTTAATCTCTTTAAATAATTTACACAGCAAAAAAATTACTAACAAATTAAACGTACACAGATCTGAGGTGAAAAATGTATATGTATCTATGTACATATGTATCTATTCGATTAAGGTTGCATTCCCTGAATATAACATGAAGTAACAAAGTGCATTTCTCATTTTATCAACAATATTTAGAATTTTTATTATTTATTAACTGTTTTGTTCACTTTTAAGACGAGATTACCGTTTCGCACTACGCCGTCACTTACTGTTTATATCTATACAAATAAATAAAATTGGAGTGTCTGTTTGTAATATTAAATAAGTGCTGGGATGTATACACGGTACATATACCAAAAGAACATTTTTAACAATTTTTGTCTGTCTGTTTGTTCCGGCTAATCTCTGAAACGGCTGGATCGATTTTGACGGGACTTTCACTGGCAGATAGCTGATGTAACAAGGAGTAACTTAGGCTACTTTTCCGAGGGACAAAACAGGGGTGCGCGAACCGAATTCCACGCGGACTAAGTCGCGGTCAACAGCTAGTTCGTCTCAAAAGCGACATACATCCTCAGACAACATAAAATGCAGTATGTTGGTGCAAAGCTAAGCTGGTGTGCACTACAATGTTTACTCACGTCGTCGGTCTAGATCTCGGCACCACAGTTATACTAGCGAGGAGAGAAATCATCTATCAGTAACTCCACTGACACACTTCACTAGCGAGTTACGAGTGATTACACCATGTAATTCACATGAGGCCAATTGGCTTAGGTACCACTCGACACTCTGGTAATTTGGTCGTACATAGAGAGAACTGGAAACTTAAATATTTATGTATATATAAGAGTTGGGATGGACTCCGCGCTATGGGAGAACTTAACTTTATTTACTTAAACTTACTTAAAAATATACTATACTTAAAAATTATAATATATTTTGTAAACTCCTACTGTTTTGGAAAATAAATTTATTATTGTTATTAAAATATTATTATTATTTAATTCTCAATAGTTTTTTTTATTTGTTTTAGAATAAATACATAAATATTATAAATAACTTTGCCGGTATGCGTAGCGAGTACGTGAATTATTTGGTTTACCACATTAATCAATCGTATTACGTTAGGTATTCGAAAATATGTGCCTATATCATACAAATTAACACAAAAACAATTTACAAAATATGAATAAAACGTGTCTTTTTTATATGATAAAGTTACCGAACGAGGAGATGGCCCACCTGGTGTTAAGTGGTAACAATACTACTTGGATCCTCCCCTACTTAGGTACAAAGACACACCACATCGTATGCCACTGTAACTCTGAGCGTGAAGGTGGAATGTCTCATGTGCCTGTAATTTCACCGGCAACCACACCTTTCGAACCGGAACACAGTAACGCTAAAGCATTACGGCGGCCATGGGTATGGTGCCAGTACTCCCCGGACACTCCACACCCAGTTGAGTTTACTCCTACTAAAACAATACCCGGCAAAAAAAATTGCCAGCAATAAAAAACTATTCACTATTAATACCAACCAAATCATTTTCCCTACCATAATGATAACTATTACAAAAATATTCCTGCAATAGAATTTCCTGTGTCGCAGTTGGCACACACAAACAGCGCGAACAACCAATGCCCGAGAACAAGCTACACCCCAATAAAGACCCCCCCGGGGACTCAAACCGGGAACCCTCGCTTTGCAAACATGATTACTACAGACACAGCCACATATTAAGGATATTACTTATAATAATTCGCTAAATACATACGTTTTCATTTTAACACGAAGCATATCTAACGTTAACTCAAAAAACACTAAAATTCATTTATTAATGCGTTTGTACGCAACGCAGGATCGCATGTACTGCTTACCGGTAATACTGCACCGGTCTAAAACATACGAACCGCCCGATGTCACACCCAATCTAACAGGCTGATTTAGTAGGCAAGATCTATAAGTGAAAACTGGAAATGACGTCAGACTTCTTCATATAAAAAGTTACTTAATTGCAAGTATTTTTTTATTGTAACTTCTTTTGTTTTTGATGTGAAACATCTATAGCCGCACGTAAAACCGATTTCTGGCTTGGCGCGCGTCGCCACGGCATGAGCGCTGATTGGTCCGTTCAAGGTTACGACAAATCATAAGCATTATTAGTGATAGGGTACTTAGTTTCTTACAAAATAATGTCGATGTTTCACATCTGCCAGGCGTCCCGTGACGGCTCACATTTTTTATTTGACTGGCCTCATAGCTCATTTGGTAGTAACCCTGCCTTCTGCGCTGTAGGTCGTGGGTTCGATTATCACCTAGGACAACAATTTATGTGACATTTGTAACATTGATGTTTGTTCTGTGTCTGGGTGTTAATATGTATTATAAGTATGTATTTTATTTTTATTTTACACAAAAAAACATCTATATTCGTCGTACAAATGTTTGTCCTGGGTGGGAATCGAACCCACGGCCTACAGCACAGAAGGCAGGGTTACTACCAACTGAGCAGTGAGGCCAGTCTGATAGAAAGCCGATAAATTGGATCATTGGTAAAACCCACGATCAGTCAAGCATGGATGCCTAATTATTAAGAATCGTTAATCTATTTCCAGTGATTGTATAACTGTGATTTATAAATCCACAATTTAAAGTGACACTTAACTAAGTAAATGTGCTTATTATTGCACCATTATAGACAAATGAGGGCACTTAAAAACGTCTATAAAAATGTTTAGAATGGTTAATTAAAATTGGTTTTTAAAAGTCAATTTTCAGTTCTCCCTATGTATGAAATTTTATCTAATCTAAAATTAAAAATACACACACTTTTGTGAAAACTATCGGTATTAAATAATTCGTAATAAATACAAGAATGACCATTAATTATCGGTATATTGGAAAGACACAGAAATAAAAAAAAAGTGGTCATCTCTCATATTTATAGGACTATTCTATAGAGTATGGTGTAAAGTTAAGCATAATAAATAACATACTGTTCTCTGTTCTTCAAATTGCGATTTTAAAATTATTCTAGCATTAAATATAATCTAGCTATTAATACTTCACTCACATTTAAAATTGGGACTACTATAATGATTACTTTACTGGGAACACTCAAATTTAAATTAGATCATTACTGGAATTGTATATCGACTTTAATTATAAATCAATTTGATATCGGAACATGACTTAAATTCTACAGCCAGTAGGTACTTCACTGGGAATACTCAAATTTGAAATTGGAACAATACTGGCATCCTATAGCGTTCGCATAGTACAAATTATAATGAATTTGAAATCAGAACACCACTTGAACTCTATAGCTAGTAGGTACTTCACTGGGAACACTCAAATTTGAAATTGGAACAATACTTGCATCCTGTAGTGTTCGATATGATACAAATTACAATTGAATTTGAAATCAGAACACCACTTGAATTCTACAGCAATAAGTAAGTCACTGGGATCACTCAAATTTGAAATTGGAACAATACTTGCATCCTGTAGTGTTCGATATGATACAAATTACAATTGAATTTGAAATCAGAACACCACTTGAATTCTACAGCAATAAGTAATTCACTGGGATCACTCAAATTTGAAATTGGAACAATACTTGCATCCTGTAGTGTTCGATATGATACAAATTACAATTGAATTTGAAATCAGAACACCACTTGAATTCTACAGCAATAAGTAAGTCACTGGGATCACTCAAATTTGAAATTGGAACAATACTTGCATCCTGTAGTGTTCGATATGATACAAATTACAATTGAATTTGAAATCAGAACACCACTTGAATTCTACAGCAATAAGTACGTCAATGGGAACACTCAAATTTGAAATTGGAACAATACTGGCATCCTATAGCATTCAATATGGTACAAATATAACTCAATTTGAAATCAGAACACCACTTGAATTCTATAGCCAGTAGGTACTTCACTGGGAAAACGAAAATTTGAAATTGGAACTATACTTGCATTCTAAAGGGCAACAACTCAAACTTGAAATTGGAACATTACTTGCATTCTATAGCGAATGTAAATGGTACATTTATACCCTGTTATCCTATTCCTGATGGGACTGACGCACGGCGTAGACGGAAGGGGACTTGGGAGAACAATTTATATTATAATAGCATATTTCATGACTTAATATTTCATAATATCTAAATATAATCAAAAATTTTATTGTAACTGGAACTCATCATTAATGGTATTACACAATATGACAAGGTTCTTGTAGGCTTCGACTTTACTACTGATTTAATAATTTATGAACATATAAAACTAGAATTGTAAAATTAAACTAATTTAACAGTAGAAATATTCACAACAAAATATCTATGAAGTTATCTAGCATAACCAAACCAAACATTAGAACTGCGTCTAACATGTGTTTCACTCTTTAAAGCTAAATTAACATTATGCTATAATTTTTCTTTATTCAGCCCCTAACTAAGCATGGCTTGTGCTAAGGAAATCAAACAACTGATAGAATACTATTTTTTTTGTAGATATAACACATTAACACCCAGACAGAACAAATATCTATGTTCATCACACAAATGTTTGTCCTGGTTGGGAATTGAACCCATAACTTACATCGCATTAGTGTTATTAATAAAAATAAATGGGTAACAGTTTTTTTCAAGGACAAAATAGTTGATTAAAATTATTCTGTTTGTCAATTAACCTGACAAATTTACCTCACATTTTCATAATTTGTAAGTTATACATATTATTCATCTTGTTTTAACTATTGTAATAGTGTCTTCTGATAAAAAAAAAAAAAAAAATGTCCTGATGCATACCTGCTCAGTCTCCGAATGCTGGGCTTGGAGTCGTCCGGCATACTGGTGGCCGAGGTCTCCATCGGATTGTCCTTTGCGTCCAACACTTGTATTTGTGTCGGACGCACAAACACACCATAACTCTCCTCGCACTGAAATTGACAATTGCATATAGATAATTACATGTATAAATAAAATAAGAGGCTTCCTCCACATTCATTAATTTGCATATTTTCAGTGAAATCAAAAAATCTATAAAAAAAACAGATAAAATTTATGATTTGATACCTATAAAACAATTCACATGCGCCTGTAATTACACCCTGCCCTACAAACTGGGACACAGTAATGACTACTTGACTGCCCTCACAACTCAGTAGTAACCCTGCCTTCTGTCCTGTAGGTCGTGGGTTCGATTCCCACCAAGGACAAATATTTGTGTGATGAATATAGATGTTTGTTCTGTGTCTGGGTGTCAATATGTATTACATGTATGTATTTACAAAAAAAAGTATATAAGTATTATTTAATTTGATTTGTTTTGATTTGATTTGATTTTATTTTATGTGATTTATCTATGGACATTTTAATTATTGTGATTTGTCTGAAATAAATGATTATTATTATTATTATTATATCAGTTGTCTGGTTCCCATGATACAAGCTATGCTTAGCTTACTTTGGGGCTAGATGGCGTTGTGTGACAATGTCCACCAATATTTATGTATTTTATTTACTACATTACTGGTTTACCATTATTAACATTGTAGAATTTGAAATCCAGATTTTGATTTGATTTGATTTGATTATTAAAAACAATCTTTTAAAAATGTATGTTTCAAGACAAATCTAAGTCACCTAAACACAATATGTCTGATAATCACTATCGTCTAGTTGCGTGCAGGTCTACAGGTGGCCCTGGCAGCAGCATCAGCTCCACCATAATATTCCACTATCATAGTTTAAGCATGAATACTAAATTTCAGCCTGCTCGGGCTGCGAACGCTGGTTCAAAATTCAACTGTAAATTTTGACCTTAACAAACAAGTTAATCAATAGATTAAAAAAACTCACTGTAAAATAAGCGTGCCCGCGCACAGTACCATTGTTCTTCCCTTTCGGCTCATCAAGGATTACACCGACCCATTTACCAGTAGAGAAGGTCGGGTACCCCACGTAGGCGACAGAGCCTTTGACGTCCTTCCCAATCACCAGCACCCGCTGATTCAACGTCAACGCCTTATCCGACATTATTGCACCTTATTCTTATAATATTCACTGTAAATATCCATATATAACTATTAAAAACACCATACAGTTGGCGATAGTTTCTGACACAAATCGCACTGGCCTTTGTATGACTAATAGAGTGTTATAGGTGCTTGCAACGGTTACTAACGCTAGGAAGTTTGAGTTTACGTTATTTACGATTGATTTTGTGAACTTGATTGGTTTTGTTTTGAGAAATTACTACAAAAATTGAAATACTGTAGAAGACTTTCCATCCCAATAAAATTTTTAAGATTTTGACAGTTTCAGTCCTAATTGAGAAATGTCAACCTCAAAGACAAGTCAGTGCTGCCAACTGACTTGACCGGCCTCACAGCTCGGTGGTAACCCTGCCTTCTGCGCTGTAGGTCGCGGGTTCGGTTCCCACCTAGGACAAACATTTGTGTGGTGAAATATGACGTGTACCATACCAATGACACTGATTAACTAAATCAGATAAAGGCACATGATATACGATACTTACCCATTTAAGGAGTTCTGTCCCCTCAGGCAGTCTTACAAATGCTTTCAGTAATAAATACGTGTTTTCATGATACTCGTCGCTAATACAACCGTCCATTCGAGTTAGCAACAAGTCACAGCAAGACCTGTAGGCTGAACGATATGATATAAATTTAAAAAGATCTTCAACTTGAGCTTTTACTTCACGGGCTAGAACTTTTTGTGTAACGATTTAGTACTAACATTATTATATATAATATCTCAGACAGTGTAACAATAAAAAGTAATTTTAGTTAAGGTAATAAAAGGAATCATTTTCAAAAACTAATTTTGTTACAGTAAATCGTAACAAAATTATCTAGGTATATCCTCAACAAAAAAGTTTGAGGTTAGCATCGATGACCTCAGCTGGTAACATTGATTTTTGCGAGAGATTAAATCTTAGAGGTAAAACAAAGCATGTGGCAAGAATTACCAGGATATGAGGATACGCATATGTACACATCGATCGGTACGTTTGTTGAGTCAGATTTATATAATATTTAAGTAGAATATAGTGAAGATACATTGGCATCTCAAAAAAGAATTGAATGGCAACATTTTCAATAATTTGTATATCAACAAATATAATGTTAAGCATTTCTTCATACATCTAGAACATTACCATCATTCATCTCACAATTTTTGTATAGCTTATAAAGCCAAAGAAAAACGCCCTTTATGGCTTCAGTCCTTAACGCCTAATAGCAAACAAACTCAATTGAATACGAGTTAATTACTTAAATAAAATAAAGAACTAAAAAGACCACTGTTCCATGTCAGGACATTCACATATTCTAGCAGCTTGTAGACGTTTTCTTCGATTCCCCCATGATGACGTCACGGATTCGTAATTCGTCTGGTCTGTGTGACCTCAACATTGCGGTACTAAATCGAGGACATGACTCACTTCACACATTTTTATGATTTTGAACTTTATTCCTTCCAATTTATGAGCAATTTTGCATTGAATCATAGATTAACGTCTAACAGCATTTTGTACATTGCGAAGTGTTCTATGAAAATATAATGCAGCAATGTTTTATGAATGTATAACAAAACATGAATTATATGAATTGGTAAAACGCAGTAAATTGCATCAGGGAATGATTGCTAACGATGCTTCTGCTTGTAGCAACTTTTTAAGGTTATTTTTATTCATAAGTCAGCTGTTAGGAGCCAGAAGATACCACGCCTGTTGCCGAAAGCAGGCCACTTTCACTCGACACGTCAAACCTCCCGTTATTCCAAGCAACAGAAAAACAACCACATACAAAAACATGTTTATTATATTGAATTACATACAGCAATTTAAAAATACAATGTAGTAAAATAACAAAATTGTTTATCTATTTCGTTCGGAGATTATTGCAACTAAGGATTTGAGACGGCGTCGATATAATTTATATAGTTTACACGTGGAGTCACAAGGCACAGGGCGCGGGCCGACGACCCCTTCTCTGTACACATCGGTGCTTTCTAAATACATATTCGTTAAGGGGATAGTTATAATGAGAAAGCTATCGTAATTTTTGAAAAATACATGTTATTTGTCGGTTAAAAACCGTGAACTTTCAGCTGTTCGGGCTTGACGAGGCCGGACTTCGTGAGCCACTGGCAAATGTTCTCGCGCTGGTCGCCCTGAAGTTGCAAAACCTCGCCGTACTCAGGATGCTCGACGACCGTACCGTTGCACGCGAACTCCTTCTTGCATGCCCGGACAATTTTCTTCAAGTCATATTCGGACGAGAGGCCCTGCACAGTCGTCAGCGTCTTCCGCCCGTTTCGCTGCTGGATACGGACGTGGACTAGACCATCTTGGACGTCGTCTTCCGAGCTTTTGATAGCATCGGCAAAAGGGTCGAATGTGTTGAGATTCTGGATGGACATACGATTGAACGTTCCTTCTCTTTGTTCTACGAAACTCTGCGATACTACGCACGTACACAAAATGTCACTGATAACGCGCCGCGGCGTGCACTCGCTGTCAACGACCAATTTACGCAAAATCCAAAATGTAATGGCGGACGCCAGGGAAAAATGGTAATGTCACGCGGAGGCGGAAATTATTGATCGCTACCATAGACAACGATCTCTTTCAAAATAAAGCATGCTATTCACGGGTCATTCGATGGCGGATATATCGGTTTCTGAGATACGTGCTTTTTAGCCCTTTAACTTGGCATACAATTTTGGCACGTAGTCATCGTATTTAGCGACATAGAAATTACCAGCAATGGGTGTACCAAGTTTGAACTGCTGCGCAAATTTTGAAATGGAAAATTTTCCTCTTTTATCACCTGAGTTGTTAGGAAGCTTGGGCACTTTTGAAAAATCACATTTATCTGGTTGCTTGTACAGAACGAAGACATAACGATGCAATCCAGTGCCTTTAGGTGGACCTGATCCAATGTAGTCGGATAAAACCTCTCCTTTATTCATGTCACCCCCGAAAATGTTACCGATTAGCCAGTGATGCCATTCGCGAAACTTGGGGTTCTCTCGACTGGGCGCATCAGGATCGACCATCGCTAGCGTGTAGTATTCAGTATCTTTAGGAGTCCACTTCACAACGGGCTTGTCTTTGACTTGAGTGGGAGTAAGCTCCTTTCCAATATCTACTCGAACTCCACTGGTATATTGAATATCCAACAGCTCGGATGGAGCAGTAGTTATGACATCAGGTACGATACAATGTTCTTTGAATAGTTCCTGAACATTTTTAGCCATAGTTTTTTTGATTTCCAATGGAATGTTCTAGATAAACACAATACCAGCAACCACACGCACAGATTTCTGTACGAAGATAAATTTCTGTCAATTTTGTCCTCTGATATGTTGCTTGGATACAAAAACCGACATTATCCGATAAATCCTTCAACGAACGAAAAATCTTTCCGCCAATAGATGGCGCTATTAATAATAGTGCTGTAAGGCTTGTTACAGCTACAACATTCTATATTCAATAAATCAATATATTATATGGCACGGGGTAATATGGTGATGGTGCGCCGGGTATTTTGTTTATACTACAAGGATAAGCCTTATTCATACACTGAATATTAATGTGTGCTCAATATTCAGCTTTAGGGGGTGATGGGGGATGTGGGGGGAGATTCAGTGGGTGATTATCGAACTAGTTTTAAAATCTCGTTCTTTCTCGAATCGACTAGGTACATCGGAGAAACACCAAAAGCTCAAATATTTTTTTAATAATGAATGTCATCAGAAGCAGTGAAGAAGCAGTGGCTTTGAGTAATTCTGGAATATCATAAATTTTTGAATTATTTTTCGGCTAAAGTACTGCTACCTTTCTGAAAATCTATTTTAATAAACTTCAATATCGGGTGTACATATGCTACACGATAATACGCGGCTCATCACGCCGGGGATTATTTTGGCTGTACATTATTATTCTTTTCACGACAGTTGAGGCCAGGGTTGCGGGTTCATGCCCCGTCCATGCAGAAATACTTGGGTTATGACATTTATAATAAATAAAATAAGATTCTCACATCGGCTATAAGTACAGTATACTAATATTGTTATATATATATAGTTGAAGAAAAACGAAGTTATTGCTTAAAAATGATATTATTCATACATAACATCGTGTGAATTAATGAAAAATATTATGAATCTAATACGAAAAGGTTCTGATAAAAACAAAGTAATTAAGCAATTACATTTTATTCATCCAGAATGCAAGCAAATTAAGTAGGTAGGTACCAGTAAAGAGAGTTAACATTCAGATACAAGGACAAAAAAGCAAAATAAATTAAAAAAAGGGTAAAAACACTAGATCAAGGGAGCCAAACAGAAATTATGCCATTCTTTATAAATTTTTCAGCTTATTTTCAAGTATTTAGGACTATTTATGTATTTAATATAAAACTTACATCTCTTCATAGAAAAGCCGAACAAAGACACCAATAGCAAAGAATTCCTCATTTTTCTAGGGCACATTCAGATGTGTAAGGCATCCATTTACAAATATGTGTACTTTACAAATTTTAAACCTAAATACCCATACAAGAGCATTAGCATTTTTACACAATATAATCTGAACATGAGTTGTTCACACACACTTATGGACATCGTAATCATACTTTAAGAGCAATTAATATGGTGTTAAAACATGTTAAATAAATATGTTATGTCAGTAAATAAACACACTGAGTTATGAGTGCTATTTAATATAAATCACAATTGTATGTTATTTTCAACTAACAATGTCCAAAAACTGACCTAAAATCTTAATTTGCAGGCTGTGGGTGTTAATGACCACTAAATCTATGCTGCTTTTAGTATATTGCTAATCCCCGAACTTGAGCAAGCCTTTACTATTCCATTTCCATTTCTGACGCCCAAGCAGTGATGCATTTGTGTTCCTGTTTGATAGATATTCCTGGTGAAATTACAGGCATGAGACAATTCATCTTCACGTCTCAGGGTTATGGGAGCGACACGACTCTGACCTTATCTTACCTAAGGGGAGGACCCAATTCTATTGTGTTATGGGTAGTTTACCTCTTAACACTAGGTTGACAATCTGCTCATTCCATAACTTATTTTTATTACATAACAAAAAATTATCAGAACTGAAGCTAAGCCTCAACAGTTTTCTCAATGGTTCAATCCTTTTCAACTTTGCACTAACTACCCATAGACACTGTCAGAGGTTTAGAGCACTATGGGGGTTGGCCTACAGCTTTAAAGGTTTCATTCAATTTAAATCCCATAACTAAGATTTATTGCTTTTAGCTTTGGTTAAAATTACGTCAGCATTTAGAGGATCACGTAATCGCTTTCCAACACTGTCCGCTTTAATTAGTGCCACAACCTCTGTAGTGTTTTTTATTTTTTTCTGGATGTCTTCAAACCTCTTTGACATTTCGACCAGCTCAACAGAAAAGTCTTCCAAGTCCTTCGCGTCTTGATTATCGATGGTTGGCGGATTCTTACATTTGAATTTGTAATTCGAAAAGGTACCGATTTGTAAATTCAAAATCTTGTTTTCCATGAGATAGGTCTTTTCCTCGTACTCTACACACATTTTTCCGAATCGTTTCCGCGTTTCTACGACGACATTCATCAAGTTTTCACATTTGGTCTCGAGGGCTGTAACTTCAGAGTCTGAAAGAGTACGTGAAGGTGAAATATGTTTGTTAATTTCGGTGTAACACGGACATTTTTCGATGTAGAGAGCTTACCCATTGCACACAGATTTGGAGATATTTTTACGTGAATTCTGTTTACTACATAAAAAGTAGTAGTTCTATTGAAAAAATGAATTTACTTCAACTTGCAAAGAACCAGTAAAATTCAAACAAACAAAACAAGCAGTTGTAATGACAGCTATTGACATTGACAAATATGATTCAATTACATATGACGGATCTTAAGCATTAGTGCGCGCACGTACGTAAGACAGAGTTGGAAATACAAGTAAAAAAGTGCCAGTGTCAGAGAAACCTACTAAAATGGAAAACATTTAAGGCTAATTTTAATTTATGGAGTAATAATATGAACACAGTTCTTTATCATTTTCATGAATTCTTGAACGGATACCTGTAAAAAAATAAAAACATTTATTATTTAGGTATTTTCTGGTTTATATTATCTATGCTGCAACATGGCATGTAACAACAATCGTCAGAGAGATGATATTGTCCAGCGATGGTGATAAATAATATTGTAATTAGTATGTTATACAACTGTACAATTATACAAACTTACAAGGCCGTCAAAGTCCTTGTCAGCATCGTCGATCATTTCTTCAATTTCTTCGTCAGTCAGGTAATGTCCGAGAATTTCTGTAACCCGTTTTACGTTTTCAGTATTTATAAACCCTGCAAATATAAAAAAAGTTTTAAATAAGACAAGTCTTACGAATTGATTATGTACACTTATGATAATTGATAATAAATTATATTATGTGCCACATGACCAAGATTTCAGTAAAACAATATGAAGGTCGCAGACGCCCAGAAGATGTAAAATATCGAAATTGATGGTTTCACATCAAAATCGTTCTCGCGAAAAAATTTAATCTTTTAGGGGTTTCGTAACTGTTCTTCCCCATGGAGGGTTGGATAAGGTTTGAAAATTCGTCAAACTTATCGATAAGTACGCGTTACCTTGCGTTTTGAATATTACTTATTGACGTTTCCAAGCCATTTCTTTATGAATACAATGGAAATATAGTTTTTCGACTTTGAAAAATATTCATTGAATTCAGTAACTATGTTGCCTGTTTCTGAGTATCGAGTGACAAGTGTAAATTAGCTTCTGCCTTTGAATTCTGGGTTTGACCAGGTCCGATAATCGTCAAATAACCATAAAGTTAAAAAGAAAAAGTTAGTCCCTTGAGTCTCTATCTTATCAGAAACATACTTGTATATCTTTTCGTCTGTCATCTGCGATACACTGATTATTAGAACAGGGCTATTAACGTAAAGCGTTGTTTTTTTTACCAATATAACTTTTGTGTATTTGTGTCCTATGTGCTGAATAAATGTGTCATCTATCTATCAGTTTCAAATATTAACTATAACAAGAAAAATATTACATTCGGTTTTTTCTTAATCACTAAATTCCACCACACAGGCTTACTTACCGCTGTCATCCATATCAAAGAGACGAAAGCTTTTCATGATATCTCCGTCGCTGTCCTGAGACATAATTTTCCTCATGATCGCCGTCTGAAAGTTTTCAAAGCTCATCTTCCCAGAGTTGCCCTTGTCTACGGCGCTTACCATGCGCTGTAGTTCTTCTTTCGTTGGTTCATAGCCTGTTTCAATAGAAATACAGGTACATAGTTAACTTACCTAGAACTGTCTTGGTAATTGCAATGAATAAAATATAGTTACCAAGTGCCTTTATGGCGACACGAAAATCTTCGGCTTTAATTTTTCCCGCTCCATCATAGTCCAGAAGGTTGAACGCTTCTCGCAAATCATTTTCCTGAAAAGAATGAGGGCATTTCATTTTCGATATTATTATTTTGTTTAACCAACTTCAGAAAAAGGATGAGGTTTTCAATTCGTTTTTTTACGTCACAACTTGTAAACCTTGTAATTGAAATAAATAAATAACTTTGTTTATTTGTTGCAAACTTACTTGCTGTTCTGTGAAAATTAATTTAGCGTGAATTTCTTCCACCCCTGGTACATTATCAAAGTCGTTTTCAGAAGTTTCAACGCAATCTCCTGACTCAACAGCACCAGAAAAAGTTATATCGTCCATCTGGACAGAATTTTAAATATTTCTACGTGGCTATGGTTCACGCAATTAATGATATCCCGTTGCTAAGGCACCAGTTTCGATTTAAAGGTTTAGAAATACTTTAGTTTACCTACATTAGTTCCTATAGCGACTTTATCGCGCGGTTAAAGTATTGATTAAACAATTTGTACCTTAACCTACCCTAATAGCTCCATTTAATTTCTTAGTTAATTATGTTCGCATAGATTCATGGTTACACGGCTAGGAACGACAATGATATGTTTCTATAGAATTTGTAGCCCGCAGGATTATTTGGAAGAATAATTACGTTTGTGAAGGAAATAATACCTGCTCGTTTGAAAGCACCAATCTTGCAATAACTGTTTTTTCTTTTTCTTCTAATTGGGTTTCCTCATCAGCCACTGCTTCGATATCCTCGTCAGGATTCATAGTATGGATTCAATATGAACTCGTTTTAAAAATATTGAAACTCTGTATAAACAGTTTTTCGTGACTTTTAAGATTAATGTCAATTTTTAGATAAAGAATAAAAAATATGCCCAAATGTCCAGTCACGAACTTATTACATTATTCAATATTTAGTTCGCCGTATTCAGTGTGATATTCGAGCTACCGATGGAATGACTATAAATCTGAATATAGTGTGCTGAATATATAAATCCCGTCTAAATAATAAAGTTACTTATTTGTAGTAGTTTTTTTATGGGACTTGCTGGCAATACTTATCCAAAGCGCGCCCAATCTAGGGTCGCCAGCTTCCCTGCTATATTGCTAAAAGTAGCATGTTTAAAGTATTAAATAACCCTTGCTGCATGAAATGACGGTCATTTGTTTGTACGTTGGTACTTATAATTATAAACTTTTTTTTCTTCGTTACTGATTTGCCGAGTTCTTTCTATGAATAAAATATTAATAATTATTTTTCTCACTATTTATCATGTTAATAGATATCATACCGAAATTAGTTTCCAATTTTAAAAATACATTAATGCATTCGGTGGACAAGTACAATTAGGCTCACTTAGCAACATACTAAAAATATTTAATTATTTTAGATTATTCATATTTTTAACTTAAAAGTAAAATTATGTAAATATGTTCTAGAATGGAATATTTTGATTAATTCATTCATCAGATGCTTGTGACTTAAACCATAAACTAAACAATAGCACTTTAGTAAAACCCAGAGCTGGCAACACAGCTGCCATTTCTGACAAAAAACGAAACGAGTTTGTTTTCCAATTTTAAGGTTATCTTCACCGACGCCGCCTTTGTTTTTACCGAAATAACGCAAATAAAGTCGCCAAAATGAAGCTGGTTCGATTTTTGATGAAGCTCAGCCACGAAACGGTCACAATTGAGCTGAAGAACGGGAGTGTTGTGCACGGAACTATCACCGGCGTCGATGTAGCCATGAACACTCACCTGAAAGCGGTAAAAATGACGCTCAAGAGCAAGGAAGAGATGAATTTAGAGACGCTGAGTATACGAGGGAACAATATTAGATACTACTTGTTGCCGGACAGTCTGCCATTGGAGACTTTGCTGATAGACGATACGCCAAAAGGTAGAGGGAAGCGCGATGGGTTCCCGAGAGGTGGTGGAGGCCGGGGAGGCCGCGGAAGGGGCCGCGGTGGCCGCGGAGGCCCCAGGGGAGGCCGCGGGGGCCGCGGTCGTGGTCGTCGATAAACTATTCCACCTCAAAATAGTGACATTTGGGAAAGTGATTCTGTCCCACAAGAGATGTCCCTTGGTATTGGCAAGGACTAACGTAAATTCAATGTATAGACACCATTTTGCACAGAATGTAGTCCTTCAGCCAAGGGGCTACGCTTGAGGGACATCTTATCCAGTTTTCTTGTATGCGGTCACTTGGTAATTTTATTCTGATATCTTGTGATGTGTAATTTTAAGTACTTGTAATTTGTAAGTAAACGGTAAAACTAAAAATGTCTTTGTTATATCCTCATCCGTATTTATGACAAATATAGTCATTTAGATAGATCTACCTCTCAATGTTCTAAGACATTAGTTCTTTTTTACACATTAGAAACTAAATAATATTAATTGCTAAATTCATAGTTGCCGATATCAAAAGAGTACAACTCTCAATAATATTAGTGTAGTTATATCTCTCATCAGATCAGGCCATAATATGCACAATGAGCATGAAAATGTACAAATATTGGTTAAAATTATACAGTGTGGCTTATATAAATCGGCAAACTTGATGCGTAAGATATTACCAAGTCATGAAACTGTTAACATATAGACTTGTTCTCTGTACCATAATACCCAGACTTGAAGAAATATATTTGGAACATGCAAACATTTGTTCCACCTTGGTATTTGTTTACTTATACCATCACTTGTCTTGTGATTTGCCGCAGTTGTATGGTTTTTTTTTTGAGAACTTGGGTTCTTTAGAACATGTCAGTCCCATACATGTTTCAATAAATGATTAAAGAATTAAATTAAAGTTAAAATAAGTTTTCATTCAGGCTCCTGCAACAGTCTGTGAGGCTAACATTGATACAGGACCACGTCTATCTGGTTCACATCACAGAGATCAAGTTGTTTCTCAGTATACAGCTCCGGACACCACTAAAAAGTGATATAAATCCCTGACCCCACATCGCTCACAGTTTGGGCTATCCACTTTCCCTATGAGAAACTTAAAACTGTTTAGTGGTATGCGTCCAGAGCGGAGCCTGTGAGAACCAACGTTGTACAGTTTAAGATAGATTATTAACAGTTTTAGGAAGCAACTAGAATTGGTTATATCTACTCTCAGTATAAAACAGCAGGCATGTTTGTTTTTAAGCAACATTTTTGAGTCGTTATATCCATCTTTTGCTCAAGATTTTTATATTAAATCTAGCTGTTGCCTGCGGCTTCGTCCGCGTGGAATTCGGTTTTATCACGCACCCCTATTTTACCCCTCGGAAAAGTAGCCTAAGTTACTCCTTGTTACATCAGCTATCTGCCAGTGAAAGTCCAGTCAAAATCGGTACAGCTATTTCAGAAATTTTGTAAATACATACATTAACACCCAGACAGAACAAACATCTATTAGTTAGTCACACAATTTTATTTCGTGGATGGGAATCGAACCCACGACCTGCAGTGCAGAAGACTAACTACCATTTGAGCTGTGAAGCCATTCGAATATAAACTCTTTCACTATGAGTTGACACTGATAGAATTTTTAGTTTTATTCCCACTCAAAACTGACAGTATTTGTCAACCACAAACAAAATTATATATATTAAAAAAAAAATGGGAAAAATACGCTAAATTACTCAAAATAAATAAAAATCAATAAAAATTTTGCGTTATTTACTAAACAATATAATATTTTATGTTGTATTTAAATATTGAAAGACATCATTTGGAAATTTAAGTTTTTGTAAGCAGCGATAATGAAGGATGGTCCGAAGCCGATGAGGAATATGAGACATGCGAAGGTAGGACTCCAAAATATGTTTTCTATCTGGTACCTTAGTAGGGGAGGACCCAAGCCGTATTGCTAGTTATGGGCAGAGGTTACAACAACACCAGGTGGGCCATCAGCTCGATCTTGTTTCATGAGACAAAAATCCTTTCTCTCATGAAACGAGCTGAAGGAACGAATGAAGAACGAGCTATTAGGTACTAAGAGTGTCGCTGGATCTCTTTTCTTGCACTAAGTTCTTTTCGTGCTCTCGACACATGTCTTCGAATTTTCAGTTCTAGGACATGTCGGTTTCCTCACGATGTTTTCCTTCACTTTTTTGGAACGTGGTATTGAGCACATAAATCTTTCAAGCGAAATACTCGGTGGTGTAAGTGAACGTGGGGATTTGAACCGGCGACCTCCGGATTGAAACTCGGGGTCAGTACCACTGAAGCACAACGTAACATAATGTCATGGATTTTATTTATCCTTCTTGTTAACTTTCATAGAGAAACCGGAATGGAGCCGATAAGTTTCGCGAGGAACATGAAGTCGCGTACGAATCGCGCGCGACCGCGGAGCGAACGCGCGACGTGGACGCGCACAACGCTGCCTACCCCCAGATGAGGGACGAGCTGAAGCGCAGGCGTTCCACTGCTGAGGTAACTAACACTAACCAAATCAAATCTATTTAACTATTATTTACATTACATAACACTGGACAAATGAAATAAAAAAAAATGATCAACTAAATTAACATAAATTATATGAATTTTATTTAATTAAACATTTCACACAGCGCTCTAGCCTCATAGCAAGCTAAGCATAGCTTGTATCATGGGAACCAGACAACTGATATTACTTATATACTTTATTACATACATACAAACAACTAACATATTATGTTCCTCACAAAAAAAATCTTGAGTGGGAATCGAACCGCAGAAGGCAGAGCTACTACCAGTTAAGCTGTGAGGCCCGAAAGTAGCTTAACATAAGCTATCATAAAATAAAATGTTTATTGACCCTTGCATCCTTTTCAGGCAAATATACCTTCAACCAACGCCAAGAGACGACGTATCACCAAAGACATCCTGTGTCCACTCTGCCAGAAAACGAAAGCGGAATCCAAAATGAAATCCAAGTCTAAACGTATTGACAGCCGAAAGAGACGACTCACCAAACAGCGAACAAAACGAAGAGAAAGATCTACCCTCAAATTGGCTAAAATTGACAATTATGGTATTTCCTACCGTCCTATGACAATGGGAGCTGACGGAGAAACTCTTGATGAAGAACGTAAATCCGACTCTATGTCTGGGAGTCAAGGTTCAAAATCCGTAGTTATATACCCTGCAAGTGTTACTTCCTTCTGGAGCAATAGCAAATCAAACCTTTCAGTTCTTATGATGTCGCGCGGTTGTCAATCCTACAGATTCCCAAGTACATCGAAACAAGCGGAGTGTCAAGAACTTCAGACGAATTTGGACTCTCCCGCGACGCCTAAGGGTTCAAAGTCGGATGTCATTTCTAGGAATCCTGACACGAGTGAGAATACGCTTAGCAGCTATAATAGCAATCTGTCGTTGGATCATGAGCCGATGCTGTCGCCTTGAATATATTGTCACGTTCCAAAGTAAATTTTTGTGAAATTCATTTTTTTGTTTAACTATTGGCCTTATTTTTTAGTAAGCCTGCCTTCTGCGCCTGTCTCCTGCTTCTGTAGGTCGTGGTTTCGATTCCCATCCAGGACAATCATTTGTTCTGTGTCTGGGTGTTCATATGTATTATTGTACTATGTATTTACGAAAGAAATATATAAATATCAGTTGGCTGGTTCCCATAATACAAGCTATGCTTAGCAACTTTGAGGCTAGATGGCGCTGTGAACAAAAAAAATGTGGAATGAAATGAAAGGTACAGAAACTCTTTTGGGGGTTAATTCAAAATCAAATAACGTATTCACTGATTTAAGATATATTTAATTAAATGCACATCTAAATACTAATAATCACAGTTACAATACTCACAGCCAAAAATAAAGATGGCGCCATTTTGACAGCAAAACTGCACGAAAAGTCGGTTTCGTTCAAAAACCTACGTTCGAAATTCAACGGCATTGTATCGTAAGGATGCAGATTAAAAATGTTATCGTGCGAAAGCGTTTTAGTGTTGACGTGAAATAAAACGTCAAATTTGTGATTGAACGTTCCGTACATTGAGAACATTGGATTTCTGAACGGATAGTTCCTTCCGAAGAGTTGGTCCAGGTTGCCGAAGACGTTGATTATTTCCTGGCGTCTCAACGCGGTGAGGTTTCGGGATGCGAAGATGTGGCCGATGCTCGACCAGCCTATGTAGCAGTATTTTTCGTTCTCCTCAGGGCACAAAGGTTCTATAGTGGCTTGTAATGTTCCGTTTGTTGTTTGGTTAGCTGGAAATAAATATATTTTGTTATACAATAGATAACGCATAGATAGAATCACGCTTTTATCCCCGATGGGGCAGGCACAGTCTCAATAGGCCATTTTTCAAGTAATCGCTGGAACTTAGACGTATAGAGGGGTGAACTAGTTGCCACCACACACAACTCTGCTAAAGCTTTTTTTCAGTTATAAACAATTTAATATCGGTGGACATTTTACACAGCGCCATCTAGCACCAAAGTAAGGTGAGCACAGCTTGAACCAAACAGCACTGATATAATAATATTTTTTTTGTAAATACATACATATTTATACATAATAACTCCCAGACACAGAAAAAACATTTACGTTCGTTACACAAATGTTTGTCCTGGGTGGGAATCGAACTCATGACCTGTAGGTTTGCCCTGTAGGCCAGAAGGAAAGGTTACTACCAAGTGAGCTGTGAGGCCGGTCAGCAATGAAACACATTCATACATTTTTCAACTTCCACCATTTTTTGTCATTACTTTATGGATTATCCAAATACCTGCAAGTTTATTGTAGGTAGCCATGTCAATAAATGCCACGTCGCTTTTCCCAGCCAACAGCCACGTCATAGCTTCAGATTCTCCGTCCGTGTAGCAATTTTTCCCATTTTCAATCATTCCTTCGCCTCCCGGTGCGCAAACCTCCTTGAAATAACCGTTCGAAAACTCCTTGCAGGTTATTTTTTCTTTATCTGTGACGTATGATAGCGCCGAGTGCCACGCGACGCCGTCGTAGCGCGGGAAAGCGGCTCGCTTCCCGCGCAACTCCGCCATCTTGGTTATTTTGGACTCCTTCCGCACGTACGCCATTATTGCGTTGGTTTTCTCAACGATCGGCGTGACTTCGTGCAGAAGTGGCGTAATTGATAAGTCTCTGAAATGATTTTACATGAATTTGAGCAGATTTTTGACTAGCCTCATAGTGCAGTTGGTGGTAACCCTGCCTTTTACGCTGTAGGTCGTGCGTTCGATTCCCACCCAGGACAAACATTTGTGTGACGAACATAGGTGTTTGTTCTGTGTCTGGGTGTAATATTGCATTATATGTATGTATTTACAAAAAGTATATAAGTATGTATATCAGTTGTAAGGTTCCCATGATACAAGCTATGTTTAGCTTGTTGTAGGGCTAGATGGCGCTGTGTAATGTCCGCCAATATTTATTATTATTATTATTAGATTGTAATGTTCACGAGCTTCACGAGCCTGTCACTGTCTCCAACGAAGACGTCAGCGTCCCCCCTCCCCACAGCGCGCATACACTCCCCTTTGCTTGTTACCTGGTGCCCTTCACGAGCCAGTCGCTGTCCCCCACGGTGACGTCAGCGTCCTCCCTCCCCACTGTGCGCATACACTCCCCTTTGCTTGTTACCTGGTGCCCTTCACGAGCCAGTCGCTGTCCCCCACGGTGACGTCAGCGTCCCCCCTCCCCACAGCGCGCATACACTCCCCTTTGTTGGTTACCTGGTGCCCTTCACGAGCCAGTCGCTGTCTCCCACGGTGACGTCAGCGTCCCCCCTCCCCACAGCGCGCATACACTCCCCTTTGTTGGTTACCTGGTGCCCTTCACGAGCCAGTCGCTGTCCCCCACGGTGACGTCAGCGTCCCCCCTCCCCACAGCGCGCATGCACTCCCCTTTGTTGGTTACCTGGTGCCCTTCACGAGCCAGTCGCTGTCCCCCACGGTGACGTCAGCGTCCCCCCTCCCCACAGCGCGCATGCACTCCCCTTTGTTGGTTACCTGGTGCCCTTCACGAGCCAGTCGCTGTCCCCCACGGTGACGTCAGCGTCCCCCCTCCCCACAGCGCGCATGCACTCCTCGGTGGTGGTCCGCAGGACGCACTGCAGCGGCGGGGAGACGCCGTACACGGCGCCCGCCTCGTTCAGCCATTCGCATTTGTGCTTGGCTAGGAATGATGTTGTGCAGAATGTTATGTATCTGAAACCATGTTACATTGATATATTATTACTTGTTGGCGCAGTTGACGAATGTCACTGTTACAAACGTCACTAACGAACACCGAACATTGGAGAGGCGGCCATCTGGTAAAAGCGTCAATTGTGAGAGAGACGGGATCGAGTGCGCACGCAGCCACGTGTTGGGTGGACGTTGTCTTAATCTGAGTTAATCTTAGTAATCCATAATTATTTAGTGAAGTCATTAATTATAGTACCTTGAATTATAAGTGCAGTGTTTATCACAACTGCCATTTCATTGAAATACTATCTCCTTACCCGATAACCCACGCCTACTAAGAACATGGAGGACACTTCTGGTGATTGCTATAAGATTTCAAGCTTTTTATGACGATCGTATGTTATTTCTATTTACTAGGATTCCGTAGAACTCTCTTTTCTCTTTTGTATGTCCGTTCGGGGCAAATTTTATAGTTTATTCTAAACTAGCGGTGTCGGCGAACTTCGTACCGTCATTTTTTTTTGCCGTCGCTACTGTCTAAAGCTTGAGATTTTTATTTTAAATATTTGCTATTATTATTTTAATGACCCCAGGGAGTAAATAAAATATTTTATCTGTTCTAGTATGTATGAATGTGTGTAGGTAGATGGTTTCACCCTGGACCGGCCAATTAAGGCAAGCCGAGGGTTAGGGGTCTCTAATAACCCCAGGGAGTAAATACAATGTTTTATCTGTTCTAGTTTGTGTGTATGGATAGGCAGATGTTCCACCCTCGACTGGTCAATTAAGCTGAGGGTCAGGGGCCTGTAACGGCCCCGAGCGTCAGGGCCCTTTAACGACCCCGAGGGCCGGGGGTCTTTAACGACCTCGAGGGTCAGGGGCCTTTTCCGACCCCGAGGGTCAGGGGCCTCTAACGACCCCAAGGGTCAGGGGCCTCTAACAACCCCAAGGGTCAGGGGCCTCTAACGACCCCAGGGAGTAAATTTTTTTTCTTTTCTGGTATGTATATGTGTGGGTAGGTGGTCACCTGGGCGGATCGCACCCGGTCTGGCTGTACGCCTCCCGGAAGCCGCGCGCCCTCCCGAGGTAGTCGAGCGGCGGCTGGGGCGGGCTGAGCGGCGCCCGCAGCGGCCCGCCCTCAACCAGCGCCGCCAGCGCGCCCGCCCAGCCTCCGTCCACTAGTACTGTGTCGTTGCTCAGGAACTCTGTGAGGTGGGCCACCGCTGAAGCTGCTTTCCTGTAGATTTTATGAGAGTTATAATAATAATATAATAACACATTTATTTAATACTTTGACTGGCCTCATGGCTCCGTTGGTAGTAACCCTGCCTTCTGCGCTGTAAGTCGTGGGTTCGATTCCCACCCAGGACAAACATGTGACATTTGTAACATTGATGTTGTTCTGTGTCTGGGTGTTAATATGTATTATATGTATGTATTTACAAAAGAAAAGTTATATCAGTTGTCTGGTTCCCATGATACAAGCTATGCTTAGCTTACTTTGAAATAGCAGCCGCATGAGACGTAACATCCCCATCTCGGGGTGATGGACGCGACTTGAGTCATCTCGTACTTTGGTGAGGACTTGAGTCGTGCTGTTATGTATGGGCGGCGGTTACCACTTAACATTAGGTGGGCCGTCAGCTTGTTCCACCAACAACAAGGCATAAAAAAATTAGCTTGCTGTGTAGCAGGTGGTTTACCTTTTAGCCACGATGACGTTCCAAGGGCGATGCAGCCACACGCACGGGGCTGAGTCGGTAAGCGGCTGCCAAGTGCCGTCCCGGCACAGAAACGCGAACCCGTCATTCGGGGGATACGCGTTCGAATCCCGCGCCTGTCTTTTCAGCTGGAAATATCAGAATTATTCGTTAAATGTCGAATAATATGTCATAATGTATGTTTTTTTCTAATTACTGTTATCATAAGCGACCGTTTTACCCAAATAGCAATTTTTGTCGAAACTGATATTTTAAGCTATAACGGACAGTTGTCGAGATTTCGCGCCAAAATGACGTTATCTATACAAATAAATAAAATTGTCTAGTGTGTGTTTGTAATATTTAAATAACCGCTTTTTACTAAGTGCATATGGATGTATACACGGTACCAAAACAACACTTTTTACAATTTTTGTCTGTCTGTCTGTTTGTTCCGGCTAATCTCTGAAATGGCTGGACCGATTTTGACGGGTCTTTCACTGGCAGATAGCTGATGTAACAAGGAGTAACTTAGGCTACTTTTCCGAGGGGTAAAATAGGGGTGCGTGATAAAACCGAATTCCACGCGGACGAAGTCGCGAGCAACAGCTAGTTTGTATTATAAAATGTATGTTTTGGTAAATAAAAATATTTGATTTGATCTGATTTGACTTATCTATCTTACCCCAAAGAACCGCGTGACGTCATCGAGCTCAGCCCACGTGACGTCACCGGCGCCTTCGCCCACGCACTGCAGGGCTCCGCTGTCGCCCCAGTAGCGGTCCCCGGCGGAGCACTTGGACGGGGCGCCGCACGCAGCGCACAGGGACGGGTACTTTTTCTCTACAAAACATAGATAGATAGAACTTTATTGATACATGGAAATTTCATATGGATTAATAAATAAAAAATTTAATTTAAATATTGTTTATTTTTTGTCTATTTTAGAATAAGTATTTGTGTACATAATAATTTATAATAACAAGTAAATTAAGTTAAATCAAAATGTTAGCTTCTACAGCGTATAGCTAAATTTTAAAGTTATGGCAGAGGTTACCGCTTAACGGTGGGCCATCAGCTCACTCAACCTAACTCACACTAAAATACTAGTGACTCACTGAGCTCAGCGTCTCTGTGTCTGTCAGCGAGCCAGGGTCCCGCGCGACACGCCCCCCTGAAGAACAGCGCCAGGGACCGGATTCGATTCTCGGCCAGGGACAGTGCGGGGCTGCACGAGCGTTCCAGCACCAGGGACTCTAGATACTACCGGGAAATAAAAAATAACAAAGTTTATTTAATACTAGCTGTTGCCCGCGACTTCGTCCGCGGGGAATTAGGTTTTATCGCGCACCCCTATTTTACCCCTCGGAAAAGTAGCCTAAGTTACTCCTTGTTACATCAGCTATCTGCCAGTGAAAGTCCCGTCAAAATCGGTCCAGCCATTACAGATATTAACCGGAACAGACAGACAGACAGACAAAAATTGTAAAAAACATGTTGTGTTGTTATATGTACCGTGTATACATCGATATGCACTTAGTAAAAGCGGTTATTTTAATATAACAAACAGACACTCAATTTTTTTTTTTTTTTTTACTGGACATTATGCTGTTGGCCGCAGATGGCCTTGACAGCGTTTACACGGGCTTTTGGTGAGAGCGGACGGCTCTCAACCGGTAAAACTTAATATTATACACAACGTCACCAAGGGCACCACTTAGGTTCGGACCTCGGCTTGGGGCGTTGCGAGTCGGGAGGAATTGGAGAAAATGCGCCCCGCGCGGGCATTTACGGAGATACTTCGACCCCGCCGGCGGGGTCGGTGCGAAGGTTGAGTGTTTTCTCTGTGGGGGGCTGACGATAGGAATAACTCCGGATAGGCGGCCGTTATCTCGTCAGGAGTCACCAAGTACGTGTCTTGGTCTACGGAGAGAGCGTAAAATTTTATTTATTTGTATAGATATCAGTTGTCTGATTCCCATGATACAAGCTATGCTTAACTTACTCCAGGGCTAGATGGCGCTGTGTAAACGAAGTGTTACATGGTCGCACTTACCCCGGACAGGGTGTCGCTGAGCGGTCGCAGATGATCCGCCCCCACCCCGGGGTGACAGAGGGTGCTGTTTCGCAGCACCGCGTGCAGAGTCGACGAGGAATCAGGGAGGATCCTACGGTTGACCACAGCAACCACGCTACGCTCGAAGCTTCCTACAGTATACACACACAACGTATACTGTCTGTAGGTCGCGGGTTCGATTCCTCGGCAAACATTTGTGTAACCATCATATGTTTGTTGTGTCTGGGTGTTAATATGGATTTTAATGCGTAAAATTAACGGTGAAGGAAAACATCGTGAGGAAACCGACATGTCCTAGAATTAGAAATATTTTTTTGAGGCGCACTTACAATTCTTTCACCACACCGGTTCGAGAGAAACAGGACTCGAATAGAATAGAATGGAAGGTCGCTGGTTCAAATCCGGACGTGCACTTATGAGTTTTTAAATACCACGTTCGCGAACAAAAAATTCGAAGACATGTCACAATGGTTCGAGGGAACCAGTGACTCGAATAGAACAGAATCGAAGGTAGCTGGTTCAAATCCGGACGTGCACTTATGAGTTTTTAAATACCACGTTCTCGAACTAAAATTCGAAGACATGTCACAATGGTTCGAGGGAACCAGTGACTCGAACAGAACAGAATCGAAGGTAGCTGGTTCAAATCCGGACGTGCACTTATGAGTTTTTAGTTCGGGAACGTGAACATGAAGACAATGGTTCGAGGGAACCAGTGACTCGAATAGAACAGAATCGAAGGTAGCTGGTTCAAATCCGGACATGCACCTATGAGTTTTTAGTTCGGGAACGTGAACATGAAGACAATGGTTCGAGGGAACCAGTGACTCGAATAGAACAGAATCGAAGGTAGCTGGTTCAAATCCCGACGTGCACTTATGAGTTTTTGAATACCACGTTCTCGAACTAAAAATTCGAGGTTCTCTCAGGTGAGTCTTAGTATAAAATGTATTACTGGAGTCTCTGTGTCGGATCTCGTTGGTGACTAGAACTTCCACGCCCGCCCACTGCGCTGCTACCAGGTCCTCCGGGCTGAACACTCCGAAGTCAACCGTGCCTTTACTGATACGCCTGAGGCAGTCCAGCCTGCACACATAAACCCATTATTTTTGTATCTTGAAATTACAATCAGTTATTTACAAGCATTTGAGCTCAGACTGGCCTCAAAGCTCAGTTGGTTAGAATAGAATAAGAATAGAACAATTACAAAAGAAGAATATAAAAAAATGTGAGCCGTCACGGGACGCCTGGCAGATGTGAAACATCGACATTATTTTGTAAGAAACTAAGTACCCCATCACTAATAATGTTTATGATTTGTCGTAACCTTGAACGGACCAATCAGCGCTCATGCCGTGGCGACGCGTCGCTAAGCCAGAAATCTGTTTTACGTGCGGCTATAGATGTTTCACATCAAAAGCTTAATATAATTTACGTAAATTATATTAAGCTTTTTGTATTCTTCTGATTCTCGTCCTGGTTTACAATATAAAGTACCAACTGTTGCCCGCGACTTCATCCGTGTGGAATTCGGTTTTATCACGCACCCCTATTTTACCCCTCGGAAAAGTAGCCTAAGTTACTCCTTGTTACATCAGCTATCTGCCAGTGAAAGTCCCGTCAAAATCGGTCCAGCCATTTCAGAGATTAGCCGGAACAAATAGACAGACAAAAATTGAAAAAAATGTTGTTTTGGTATATGTACCGTGTATACATCCAAGCACTTAGTAAAAAGCGGTTATTTTAATATTGCAAACAGACAACTCCAATTTTATTTATTTGTATAAATATGTAATAGATATAAGATAATTTATGTATATTTTTTTGGGTACAATAAAGAATAAAGAATAATTAAATAATAATAATAATAATCTGGAGGTCTTCAACAGGAGAGTGAATAGGTATCTTCTAGGCGCGCATGCTACATCGCAGACCGCATCGTCACTTAACATCAGGCAAGATTGCGCGCAAATGCGAGACTATCGTAAGTTAAAAAAAAATAAAAATTAGTAACTAGTCCGCCACTCGATTTGAGGTCATTCTCTGACCTGTCAGTTCCCAGCACGCACTCCGCCCCAGCATCTTCTTTGTCCAGAACTGGACAGTATCTCTGGCTTCGCTTGTAGGTACCCCTCACCTCCACGATGCACAGGCGCACTGTCAAATAAAACCACTTTTTTAAAGCACAGTTGGTAGTAACCCTGCGTTTTTTTAGGTCGTGGGTTCGATTTCCACCAAGGACAAACGTTTTTGTGATGAACATAGGTGTTTGGTCTGTCTTGTTAATATGTATTATATGTATGTCGTAACAAAAAACAAGGATTTAGGTATGTATATCAGTTGTCTGGTACCCATCATACAAGCTATGCTTAGCTTACTTTGGGGCTAGATGGCGCTGTGTGACAATGTCCACCAATAATCATAGTTATTATTATATTATATGTATGTATTTACGAAAAAAGTATATAAGTATGTATATCAGTTGTCTGGTTCCCATGATACAAGCTATGCTTAGCTTACTTTGGGGCTAGATGGCGCTGTGTTCCGTAGCTGTACACATAAAAATACATGCAATTTCGCGAGTGGGTTCACTAATAAGAAATAATTGAATAAGTCGCAATATCAGGTTCTCATGGCGACCGTCTCGCTGGGACACCGGAATGTTCTAGAACCAGAAACCTGATCACATCTGCCATCTGCCAATCCGGATCGGGCACCCTTGTAAGAACCACGATACAAATTCAAGGACCAATGCTGTGTCATATACGAAAAATAAAATTATAAAACAATAAACCTTATTTATTTGGTATGAAAAATAAAATATATAAATATTGGTGGACATTTCACACAGTGCCATCTAGCCCCATGTAAGCTAAGCATATATGGAAACCAGATAACTGATATACATACTTATATACTTTTTGTAAATACATATTAACACCCAGACACAGAACAAACACTTCGTCACACAAATGTTTGTCCTGGGTGGGAATCGAACTCACGACCTACAGCGCAGAAGGCAGGGTTACTACCAACTGAGCTGTGAGGCCAGTGAAGCTCAGTTGATAGTAATCATGTCTTCTGCTTTTTTTCATTTGTTGTATAATCTTAGTCTTGGGTAAATTATTTACGTTGATTATTATTCTATTATTATCTCTAAATACTATAAAACAAAGTTATAATAAGTAGATAATATTCATATTAATTTGAAATTAAATTGTAATTAAGTTGTTTTGGTATAATTCCTTTAATTTTTCTGAATAAATAATCACTGTTCAGAATAGACTGTGGAAATGGCTGCTACGATAAAATAACAGTGCCCCCCACTTTTTTTGATTTAAAATTCGCTTTATTGATTTTTCCATAGAAAATGTAGCCATTTTTTTAAGTTATACTTTTTTCTTTCTATATTTTCATTATATATCTACGGAGATAATAGAATATATAGATAGTACTAAGTTAAGATTTACAACAATTTCCTCATATCACATAACCACACATCTTTAAATACATACAAACATATTACATACACCCACACTAATCTTTAAAGATTTGGGAATGTGGCTCAGATTTTAATAACTAATCGATTGACACCTCATTCATTAAAATCCAATTAGTAAATAAAACGCTACGTTGGAACATACCTTAATACAAACATAAAACCTTTTTGGTTTTGTCGTAGGCGGGTAAAATAAGGTCAAACGCAAGGAGATCGCAGTCCTCTTTATGAGAAGTGTATAAACTTATATTACCGAATAAATAACGTGTTTTGTAAGTATTGCATTGTTTGTGATCGGTGATTCGGTCAAGCTGGTCGTCCAAGGTTACAAACCGGATTCGCTTGCTCGCATCTTTTTATTTCGTCAATGAAACTAAAATAATACTTGTATGTAAGGAAAAACTTCGGTATGAAACTCTAAAACTAGTCTATGGATCGATTTGAAATTTTACCAATACATAGCATATTTATATAAAACTGACTGTACATACTTTTTTTTATTTTGCGAAATGCAAGCATTTGACCGCAATCTCACCTGATATTAAGTGACGATGCGGTCTACGATGAAGCATATGCGCCTAGAAGGAACCTATTCACTCTCCTCTTGAAGACAAAATTTATCCTTTATCCTCAAGTTCTAATGGGAACTTGATATTACGAGCTATTATTATCAAACTGATTCACAGCGGAGCGTGGACTGGTATAAGGACTCGTTTTTAAACTACCACCAATGAGGTTTTATTCAAACAAATATGTCTCCACCTACTTATATTGTCACAGGCTTGTCTCAATTTTGAAAATGGCGCATGATCATCAATTCTATCATCGTCAAAGTAATATTTGTTATTTATATAACAAATATTACTTAGAATGTACTATGTATGTAGTAATGTACCCTTATAATGTACCCATGTAGTTATCTACAGGGGTACATTATAGGGGTACATGGAAAATCAGCGCTGAACAAATTATTTGAATAGCTTGAAACGTGTGGAGTCAGTTTATTTTTTTAGTTTTTAGTACATACAATTATTTATTTATTTAATTGTTAACTATGGTTGCCCGTAAACAGCTGTCGAGATTGTTTTTTTAATTAATTAGTATATTTTTTTTTCTTACATATATATTTTCAACTACTGTGTGTAGCTTATACTAATTATTATATTTAGTTAAATTAGTTTAGGTTTGATGTTACTTTAAATTTAAAGCAATAATCATTACCTATTCTGTTCTGTTGAGGAACCTAGGTAGAGCAAATATTTAATTCTCTTAAAAAAACATGTTATTTAGTAAATATTCCAAATGGTTTTAACCAAATAATTCAGTACCTTCCTGAGGCTGATACCATAGGGGGAAGCAATCCGGATTTGATTCCACGGGGTAGCAAATGTATTGTCAACGCTCACGTGGTAAACCTGCCTTCCGCACCGTAGGTAGTGGGTTCGATTCCCAGTACAAACATTTGCTTGAAGAACATGGATATTTACTTATAAATCTGTAAGATAACTGACAACTAACAGGAAAATGTACATAAATATGAGTTTGCATCAAAAAACCTTGGTCTCTCTATGACATCATACTAAGTGGTTTCCTTGTGAGTGAGCTGTTAGATTTTATATTCTTATCAGCCTTTCTATTCCTTTGTATGAGAGCGTTGTGACCCCGACTTTCAATCTGGAGGTCTCTGGTTCGAATCCTGATGCGCAGCAAAGAGTTTTTGAATAAATAATGTGCTTGAAGGAACGGTATGTCCTAGAACCAACAATTCTAAGATATGTGTTAAGTGTACGAAAGGAGTCTCGCTTTTACATACATAGTCAGAATCTGTAATTGGTATTAAGTTTTTAGATATATGTAATAAGGATTAATTAAAGTTAAATAATAGTTAGAATAAATAATAAATCCAATTCATTCCTTAAAAGTTAAAATTTATGAAAAGGAATTTCATATAAATTTATATTTAATCCTAATAGATATTAGATCCTGTTTGATATAAAAAAAAATGTGAGCCGTCACGGGACGCCTGGCAGATGTGAAACATCGACATTATTTTGTAAAAGTAATATGCATCGCATGCCGTGGCGACGCGTCGCCACGCCAGAAATCGGTTTTACGTGCGGCTATAGATGTTTCACATCAAAATTATCAATTACAAATTTTTCTAAGTGCTGTTCTACAATAATAATTAAAATAAAAAGAAGGGATAGGGTTTGACTTGAACGGTTGTCAAACTTAGCGATAAGTAGGTACGCGTGACCTTATGTATTCAATATTATTGACGTTTCCAAGACATTTCTTTATGAATTCTATGGAAATAAAGTTTTTGACTTTGGCTTTGAAGGAAAAAATTGGCTATCCTTTTTATTTTAGGTGTATATTAGGTAATAAATTAACACAAAATATTCTCCATGAAAAAACCAGATGTGTTTCCATGGCGATCGGACAACTGGTTTTGGAGCTTATCGACTTCATACATATTAGATAAGTAGATTGACAGGCCTCACAGCTCAGTTGGTAGTAACCCTGCCTTCTGCGCTGTAGGTCGTGGGTTCAATTCCCGCCCAGGATAAACATTTGTGTGACGAACATAGATGTTTGTTCTGTCTGGGTGTTATATGTATGTATTTACAAAAAAGTATTATATCAGTTGTCTGGTTCCCATGATACAAGCTACGCTTAGATTACTTTGGGGCTAGATGGCGCTGTGTGAAATAATAATAATAATAATTTAATTTCTTTAATCAGACAACATTAGTCCATAGGGTTAGTAAAAGCTTATAATTTAGGGATGTTAGTACTTAATAACTAGACAAGATTTAGTCCTCTGAGTCAACTTATACATCAGAGGACAATTTTGATTCGGGAAGGAGGCATCGGCCTTCATTTTTTATTTTATACATTGTTATAAAAATTAACATAGTGAATTTGCATAATAATAACCACTGAGGTTAATGATAATTGTAACCCATACAATAAATATGCAACTATTAGTAACTGTTTTCTGCGCTGCAGGTCGCGGGTTCGATCTCCACCCAGGACGATTGTCACTCAATTTGTGTGACGAAACCGAAGGTTTGTGTGTGTGTGACGCAACGCAACGCGACTTGAGTCATCTCGTACATTGGTGGAGAGGACTTGAGTCGTATTGCTGTTGTGTATGGGTGGGGACGGCCCACCTGATGTTAAGTGGTAACCGCCTCCCATAGACAACAGCAATACGACTCAAGTCCTCTTCACCAAATTACGAGATGACTCAAGTCGCATTGCGTCCCGTCCATCACCCCGAGACGGGGATGTTACGTCTCATGCGGCTGCAATATCACCGGCACCCACTCCCTTCCACGGGAACACAGCGACACGAGTGCATCACTGCTTGCCGGCAGATTACCAGGTGTGGTGGCGGTACTTTTCCTGAACTTGGCACAAGTTGTACTGCTACTTAGATGTTTGTTGTTTGGAGGAATATTAATCACATGTCAAAGTGACATTGACAGCACAGCATGCGAGTTGACAAGCACAGATAATCTATAGTCTATAGTAGTCTAGTAATCTATAGTATAGTCTCTCTATATTATATCTCTATATCTATATATATAAATCTATAGTCTTAATCGCACACGCCTCAGTGGGTTAGTCAGTTACGATATTTGCTCATTGGATCCAAACTGGCGATATTTAAAGCCAAAGGGCACAGGGTTATATAATACCAATTTCGGATTCAAAGGTCATATAAAACCAGGTGTGGCCGCAGTTTCACCGGCGTTGAATTCAATTTGTACCTAAAGGAGTACCTAACTACGGAGTTTAGTTATTTTTATCAAATAAATAAAGAAATATTGGTGGACATTGTCACACAGCGTCATCTAGCCCCAAAGTAAGCTAAGCATAGCTTGTGTCATGGCGAACCAGACAACTAACATACATGCTTAAATACTTTTTTGTAAATACACGTATATAATACATATTAACACGCAGACACAGAACAAACACCTATGATCGTCACACATATGTTTGTCCTGGGTGGTAATCGAACCCACGACTAGCGCAGAAGGCAGGGTTACTAACTAAGCTGAGCCCATAGCAATATATGGGTTGTAGAATAAGTATTCTGTATTACAACTTTTCAATTGTAGGCTGAAACAAAGATATTGATTGATTTAAATAGAATCATATTTTATGGTATTGGGTTTTTACGTGCAATAAATGTAAGCGGGAATTCCCGCAGCGTCTAACACGTTATGTAGCAATTGACGGGCCTCACAGCTCAGTTGGTAGTAACCCTGCCTTCTGTAGGTCGCGGATTCCATTCCCACCCAGGACAAACAATTGTGTGACGAACATTGATGTTTGTTCTGTGTCTGGGTGTTACTACGTATAATATGGGTAGCAATTGACAGGTATCATAGCTCAGTTGCTAGTAACTCTGCCTTCTGAGCTGCAGGTCGTGGGTTCAATTCCCACCCATGACAAACATTTGTGTGTCGAACATAGATGTTTGTTCTGTGTCTGGGTGTTAATACGTATAATATGGGTAGCAATTGACTGGTCTCATAGCTCAGTTGGTAGTAACACTGCCTTCCTATGCTGCAGTCGTGGGTTCGATTCGCACCCAGGACAAACACTTGTGTGACGAATAATGTTTTTTCTGTGTCTGGGTGTTAATACGTATAATATGTATTTATCTACGAAAAAAAGATATATAAGTTATACGTAGTATCACAAGTCACATTGCTTGTTATTGGCAGAAGTTTCCACGTAGGCCATCTGCTCGGTCCATCTCTGGCGTATGTAATAACAACCCACTATTTAGGTGTTTGACTTCATGTCGTAATTGATGTAGCGGTGAGCGTGGTACCTAACTGACGGACGCCTCGCTTGAAACAAGTTCTCAAGTAAATAAATAGTGGCGGACATTTCACACAACGCTATCTTACACCAAACTAAGCATAGCTTGTACTATGATAACCAGACAAATGTTATAATACATAAAATATATACTTTTTGTATATATATATATACACATAAAATAATATTACTGTATGTCCGAGAGGACAAACTGTTGATATTTTACATTAAAATAAGATCTTTTTGTACACCGTTTCACAATAAACGTCTCTTATTCTATTAACACCCAGACAGAAAAAACATCTATATTCGTCACACAAATGTTTCGGGAATCAAACCCACGACTTACAGCGCAGAAGGCAGGTTATATATGTTATATATATGTAAATGTATACATATATTATAAGTAGCAGTATTACTTTGGAAAACTTTGGAAGAAACATTGCAAGAAATACTTTGATAATTTCCCTAAAAGTACGAGGAAAAGTAACTCAGGGTGATTTTTACTCTTTCCTTGTATAGAGTTCGAAGAAATTCAGTTGTGTGAGGCAATAAAATATGTGTATGTAGAATTCCTCCGGGGAAGTACTGCTGTCAAACACATACCTGCTATAAATTTACTATTATTTATTAGATTAAGTTTACTGAAATAAATACTTATTATTATTATTATTATTATTATACAATACAATAACTCTTTATTGCAAAACTTCAATTCAAATTAATACAAAAAATAATTTTACGTGTACACTAAATGCGGAATAACAATGGGTCTTATTGCCATGAGCAATCTCTTCCAGACAACCTTTGTATAGTACCAGAATTATGGGTACGATATATGCTATCTACTATATCATATTAGTTGTGTCCTGGCATGCTTATGTTCCGGTTTGAACTGAATAGTATAAGAGTTAGTGTAGCATGGATTGCACCATCCCATACTTAAGTGGGGGAAGACTTATGTTGTATTGAGCTTGTCGCGGATGGAGGAAGCAGAGAATGTTTGTAGGTTCCTTAAAAAAAACAGCTTGTTCTAGCGCGTTGATGTCTTTTGTACGAGTTAATTCCGAAATTTACACATTTATATTATTTATTTATTTTAATTTCGTTTATATTAATAATTATTTATGTTTTCTAGCCATTGTTTATCGATCTTCAACTCACTCTTTCTTTGCCATTCTTAAAATTATTTGGTTTTATTTTTTAAATAATTTGAAATTTTATATTTTTATTTTTATTATATGTATTTTGTACGATGTTTGGCAAATATATTATCTGTATTGTATTTATATTTATTTTCTATATATAATCGCGTGTGTGGCATATAAGTTTACGTAACGGGTACAAAAGGATCGCAGGTTTGATTCCTGCTATGTTGAAATGTTTAAACAAAACAGCAAAACTTCATTTCACACTTTCAGGAATTAAATTACCCAAAATCTAAAATTGAGCGAATACAACATTTCAAATGTCGTAGTTATTGTGATTACAATAATTTATTAACAAGTTTCAAGCTATTTTCTCTTTTAAAAATGTATAATATATAATATTTACTAGAAACAATTAACTTACGTTTCCCATTCGTGCCGGACCCTGTGCCTTGCAAAAGCCCGACGTTGATAAAAGAAAACAAAAACACCAGAACACTGGCACTTAACATTTTTAATTATGCTATTAAATTGAAAAAAGTTTGAATTAAACGTGTAAAGAGTTTCAACCTCAATGCATCCTCTTTGGTTATTATTTTATCTATAATTTCAAGCAGCCGTGTGTTGGGCACTAAAACCCCGCGTGGACTGAACGAGTCAACGTATATTACTCATAAGGTCTGTTATAAAAACGCCGAGGCATGTCGGGGATATTACGGCTTGAGATGGATTGGACCTGCAGAGCAGGTTCGATCCCTGTCCGGGCCATTTCGTGTGAAATTGAAGTAAAAAAAATCTTCTTTTCTTACCTACTTCTCTAGTTAATTTTTCGTTTTGTTAGTAGAATGAATGAATTCGGTAAAATAAATAGATTGATTGATGATTGATTAAATATGGATATACTCTTTATTGTGTCTTTGACTGGCCTCGCAGTTGGTAGTAACTGCCTTCTGTGCTGTAGGTCGTGGGTTCGACCAGCGATTTCTTCCAGAAAACTGGCTGGAATGGGTTATCTGATAATATTGAACGGTATTTAAGTACTTATATTGCGAGGCAGTAGGTATCACTTCTGAGAAGTTCCTCCGGGGAATTACCGTCACCATACCTACTTCTGCCGCAGTGACGCAATCGCGTTACTGTGTTCCGGTTTGAAAGGTGTGGCTGCCGGTGAAATTAAATACACTTGAGACATTTCACCTCATATCAAAGATACGGCCGCAGTACAATGCGACTTGGGTCTTCCCCTGCCTAATTAGAGGAAGGCCCCAGTCGTTTTAATTTTATGGGCAGAGGTTACCGCTTAATATGAAGTCGGCTATCTTGTTCGTTCCGTAACAACCACATAAAATTAACCTCAAAATAGTGGAAAAGGCTTATGAATTCCATAAATCGTAGAACTAATGTTATTAAATAACTAGCTGTTGCCCGCGACTTCGTCCGCGTGGTATTCGTTTTTATCACGCACCCCAATTTCACCCCTCGGAAAAGTAGCCTAACTTACTCCTTGTTACATCAGCTATCTGCCAGTGAAAGTCCCGTCAAAATAGGTCCAGACATTTCAGAGATTAGCCGGAACAAACAGACAGACAAAAATTGTAAAAAAATGTTGTTTTGGTATATGTACCGTGTATACATCCGTATGCACTTATTGCGGTTATTTTAATATTACAAACAGACACTCCAATTTTATTTATTTGTATAGACAGCCGTTACCGTTGAAGTCGTCAGCATATTATCTAGCCACACAGTACAGAGATGAAACAGTGGCGACATAATTGGTTTATTCAAACAGGTCTTAGATCCAGTCTTGACGGCGAAGTGTGTACCTAATAATAATAATATTCATTTATTTCAGACAAATCATCAAAATGTCCATAGATTAAAACAAATTAAAACATTGTAACGTGTAGTGTCCGCGAAATAAAAATATATCTATGGATGATTGCGTTTGAAGGACCATTTTTTATTAATTTAGTAGTAGAATCTACAACACTTTGATACGAATACAATTGGATTCTTATAGGTATCTTATTGTCAATAAAATACTATGTATGATTTTAGAAGAAAGATTTTAAAGTAGCCACTTCTAGCTAACTAAACAAAAATTCTTAAAAAATCTAAGATAGAAATGAGGAAAGGACGCATTATGAGATGAAAATTATTCTACTATTAATAAAGTCTCAGAAACTAAGTTATTTTAGTTGTGGTATGAGTGAAGCTGTTAAATCGAGAGACGTTATGAGATAAATTATATCAGACATGCGGTCGAATACTTACCTAATCGCTGTCATTGCTGAGATATCACTGAGTCAAAAATATATATTTGAAGAGCAGTAGAACTCTCGCCAAGTTCGTCCGGGGAAGTACTGCCACCATGCCCATTTCTGCCTCGAAGCAGCAATGCATTCGCGTGTGTTCCAGTTTGAAAGGTGTGGTTGCCGGTGAAATTACAGGCACATGAAACATTCCACCTACACGTCTCAGAGTTACGGGCGCATAAGATTAGACTTGGGTCTTGTTGTACCTAGTAGGGGTGGACCCAAGTCACATTGGTTGTTATGGGCCGAGGTTACCACTTAACACCAGGTGGGCCGTCGGCTCGTTCCATAACTCTATCACATAATAAAAAAAAAGTTCGGTTCCTGTTTTCTAGCAATTTTTGGTGAATTTACAACCGTCAACGGGCCTCACTGCTCAGATGGTAACTCTTCTGCGTAGGTTCGATTCCCACCCAGGACAAACGTAATGTTTGTTCTGTCTGGGTGTAAATGAGTATGTACAAAAAAAATATCCGGTCTGATTATTACATGTAAATATAAAAAAATATATAGGTAAGTAAATTACAAAGGTTTTCTATCGGTTATCTGGTGTCCACCAATATTTATTTATTAGTGCGTATAAGGGTTTTCGAGAAATCAAAGACCATTGTTTAATTTTTATTTAATTTTCATCAAATTAAACGAAAAATAATTTACTCCGTACATTTAATAGTTATTATTACAATAAGGATGAACATTTCAACCCAAAACCATAGTGCAGATATAATATCTACTAATATCACATAACATTATACAATTTAAGTAATATTCTATGGATACTAACTAATGAATGTCTAAAAATAAGAATAACTAAGATTCTTTTTTATGGAATCTGAAAAACATCTAGCCATCTAGTATTAAAGGAATTTTGTTACTTGAGGATATCTATTGAGTACAGAACACTAAAATTAGATAAATTTTAAATTTCTATTAATTTATGAGAAATAATAACATTAGAAATTAATAGCCATAGTTAGCTTGTATAAAATTCAATGTTACAGTTTAGAATACATTAAACACTAAGGTAAGGAATTAATGCTGCTAATAAGCTATCAAATGTAATTATTCAGCGATGTCTCTGATGTGATGACCAATAGAAAATATTATGTATTGTTTTTATAATTGTAATGTTTTGTGTAAATAAATGAATACAAATAAGAAATATTAATTAAGTGCACGAAACGAGCCTCTTTGAGGTGCACTTAAAATCCTTACATCGCACTGGTTCGAGAGAGTAGTGACTCGAATTTAATTAGTTAAGGGTCGCACAACTCAAATTTTTCGATACAGTCTATTAACCAACCGAGAGGCAAAGCTTTTAAGTGCTGCATATTATACATCGGTTCGTACATATCTTTGAATATAATATAATGGGAACAGTTAAATAATTTCCCACCTTTGGGTGCATGATATGGAACTAGTTTCTCCTGATCCGGTATAGACTCAGGGTTCGGTGCCCTGCGTAAAACCACACCGCCAGCATCGGTGATCAACTTGGTGAGAATAGGTTTCGTTACAACCAACGATTCGGATATCTCATACTTGGTGTTTAAATTGTGTAAATAGAAATGGCAGCCGTTGAAAAGACCAGGCAGCTGCATGTATTTATTGTAGCGTGATTTCTTTGGTCCCTCGTGCATTTGAGGACCGATACCCTTCACTTCGTATTTCTCAAACGGTTCCAACTTGTCTTCCGTTGAGTTTCTGACCCACTGAGATGTCAGCAGCCATATGGATGTCACGATTCCTTGTAAGACATCAACGCTCGAAAGACACGTTCCATCATCTTCCAAGTCTACAATCAAATGGGTGACTTTCTTAGTGAATTTTGCCTCTAAATGCATGTTACTGTAATGTTGGATTAAATTCTTCAATTTTAAGTAAACGGTACGGTATTTAGAGGCACAGTAAATATGCATGTTGTCGTAATCTAACTGGGAATATAATGCAGCAATGCGGCTGATGTTAACACTCTGAGTTTGAATTATATTATCAGCCGCACTCTGTATTACATTCTTCATATCATCATTTGCAAGCTCATAAGGAGTCTCCCCCTTGCAGTTGCGGGCGTTGATATCCGCTCCGTTCTTCACGAGCTCCTCAACAATGTCCTTGTGGTTGTAACGGACGGCTTCATGTAACGGAGTCTCGTTCCCCTGTCCCGGCACATCGATCAAAGTGTTATGCTGTAGTAAAAGTCTGACGAGATCAAGCCGTCCGAGTTGTACAACTTCGTGCAACGGTGTCCAGCCAGCGTTGTCTTTAGTGTTGGTATTAGCACCCTGTTGCAAAAGCTCAGTTATACGGTCTACCATGCCGAGTCTGCACGCTACATGGAGCATAGTTTCACCCTTGCTATTCCGCTTTTCAATGGTTTTATTTATCACAGTTACCGAAGACAGTGTATCATTTGCATTGGACTTAGATTTCCTAGTCCTGGATCGGACAGATGAATTAACGGTATTTATTGTAGTATTATTTTTATCTTTCGACTGATCTACATAATGAGATTGAGCTTTAGCTCGCAATCCGGCCACCATCTCGTTCAATTCCTTCGCGGATTTTATACTTTTCGCGAGTCCATCGTCCGAGAATGTTTTGCACGATTCCAGACTTGCGCCGCAATTCGGGCACGTTTTTAAGCTTTCGAAATGCTCAGAACATATAATATGGAAGCATACGCTCAGTGTTACAGGATCTTTGCACAGTTCGCCGCAGACGCCGCATGTGTAGTCCTGTTTCACGGCGTCCAGCGCTTGTATGAACTTTTTTATGTCGGTTTGAGACATTGCGACGATTATATTGGTTTTTCAAGTGACACTTTCAATAAATTGATGATTCGTTTTGTATATTTTCAGGAATTCAAGTTGAAACAGATTATATGTGCGCAGGATTCTATTTATTTGTTGTCGTCTGACCTGACCTGACCTAGCAATTAGCATTGACGTGACGATTCATGTCTTGCTGTCACATGATAAAAATGTCACTGTCATAATTAAAGATTCAAAGAACAAACTATTTACTGCTCAATTAAAAACTCTTATTTGAGTAACTAATGTTACTATGAAGTTAATATTTGGAAGACAATGCAGTGTACAAAAATTTATAATGTCGATGACGTATTATTGTCAGTCAAATAACAGTAACTAGGTATAATAAAATCAAAATATATTGTTTACATAAAAAAAAAAATCACAGAAATTAATCTATTTTCATAGCGTACCTCAGCATTGTTTAAATGTTACTTATTAAAAATTCAGGACGATGTATACTTGTAGGACAGGAAAAAACCTATCACACGTCTCAAAACGAAGAAGGAAAACATCGTGAGGCAACCGGTATGTCGTAAAACATAAAATTCGACGACAATCTACCTTATACTTTGGGCTCTCGTGGTAGATTTAAAGCCCACTCATTCCCATCTTATTGAGGGTAGTTTTGTCTTGGGAGTGACAACATCACAAACTGCTAGGAATCAACTGTTACACCAAGCTAATAAAATAATAGAATTTTCTCTCCGCCTAATTACTAGATATTTCAGCATTCTAGTCTGTTTCAGTTTATTATACGCTTAACAATACCTGATGGACGGTGCCGCGCTGGCAATACCTCGAGTGTTGCAGACACATGGCAATATTACGTGGGCCTGCAGCTTGTGTGCCCGTAATAAACTTAAACAAAAAAAAGTAGCCAATGCAATTTAATATTCGTTAAATGCTATTCAGTCTGTGGTGTTTGCTTCCCGCGTTTAGCAACTGTCAGCTGTCAAAATTACGACCTCACTTATCAAGGTTAGATTCTAAAGTGGCAACACCAAAAGCCGGAAGCAATCGTAGTAACACTAAGATTTAATGAAACAACTCCATTCTCTGCCTCATTATTATATATCGCAGTAAACTATCATTTTATTAATCGGTTTAGAATCGAAAAATACAATTTAATACTCGTTAAATGCTATTCAGTCTGTGGTGGTCGCTCCCCTTGCTTAGCAACTGTCAGGTGTCAAAACTACGAGGCATGTATCTGTAATAGAAAAAGAAAATGTTAAGTTTTCGTACATTCTCTATGCCATTAATAAATATGATTTTTAGGTTTTTTTTTATGTAATACAGTTACCGAACGAGCCGACAGCCCACCTGGTGTTAAGTGGTAACCTCTGCTCATAACAACCGTGCTCGTGCTCGTAACTCTGAGACGTGTAGGTGGTATGTCTCATGTGCCTGTAATTTCACCGGCAACCACACCTTTCAAACCGGAACACAGTAACGCGAACGCGTTACTGCTTGGCGGCAGAAATGGGCATGGTGGCAGTACTTCCCCGGACGAATTTGGCGAGTTCTACTGCTCTTAAATGGCTTGGAAACGTCAATGATATTCAATACATAAGGTCACGCGTACTTATCGCTAAGTTTGACGCCTGTTCAAACCCTATCCAACCCTCTATGGGAAGAACAGGCAAGAAACCAAGGAAGGTGGGTTAACAGCACCGACCTGACGCTGTAGTCATGGAGCAGGAAGACGGCGTAGTGCGCGTTGCGGTACACCGGGTAGAAGTGGTCTACCCGGCCGTGAAGCAGCGACCTGCAGAGTGGAAGTCGCATAGACCCGCCCACCTCAGTCTCCCATATGTTCTCGAATGAGCAACCTTTGCTGAAATAAAATAATTTCTTGACGATTTTTTTTCCCAAGCAAGCTTTTACTCTCAAAGTGACCCTCGAGTAGTATGTTATATATATATATATATATATGTATAAAATATGTAAGTATATAGCTCATTTCAGTATATATGTTTAATAATTTATCATATATCAAACCAACATACCCCATCCATTTAATTCACTCATTTGGTACATTCAAAGGTTGCCTGGAAGACATTCGCTATTAGCGCTAGATTAATGATTTATTATTACGAAACTTCTATGTTTGCTGATCAATAGTATTATCTATCTATATATCTACCTCCCTATCTATCTACTTATCTAACTATCTATCTTCTTACCTATCTATCTACCTACCTACTTACCCATCTATCTATCTACTTATCTATCTACCTACCTCCCTATCTAACTACTTACCTGTCTACCTACCTCCCTATCTATCTACCTACCTACCTCCCTATTTATCTACCTACCTACCTATCTATCTATGTTATGTATACCTGCTTCGTCCGTAGCAGTACTTCGTCTCGACGATGAGATGCGTCGCTCGCAGTTTAGTCAATTCCGTATAAACTTCCTCCGCCGTGAACGGACCGTAAACTTTGTAAACTGCGTACGCTCGCTGCCTGCAACAGTGTATACATATATACCTGTAGGTAGTGGGTTCTATTCCCGCTCAGGAGAAACTTTTGTATCAAACTAGTGCTACTAGTAGAGTCAATGTTTTTTTTTTGTGTGATAGTTACAGAACGAGCCGACGGCCCACCTGGTGTTAAGTGGTAACCTGGGCCCGTAACAACCAATGCGACTTGGGTCCTCCCTAACAAGATATGACAAGACCCAAGTCGCATCATATGCGCCCGTAACTCTGAGACGTGTGGGTGGAATGTCTCATGTGTCTGTAACTTCACCAGCAACCACACTTTTCAAAACGGAACACAGTAACGCGAATGCGTTCTGAGGTCGCTGGTTCCAATCCCGACGTGCACGAGTTGGACCAGTTGGGTCTTGTACTACTTAGTAAGGAAGGACCCAAGTATCATAGGTTGTTATGGGCACAGGTTACCGCTTAACATAGGTGGGCCGTCGGCTCGTAACTGAATCACATGTTTTTTTTTAAGTTAGTTACGAGCTGACGGCCCACCAGTAGGTTGAGTTAGTACCGCCTGACCTCGCCTGTTTGTGTTCGTAGTGTGGGTGTGCGACTACAGCACGGCGGGTGACTAACATCACGGTGGCCAGCACCGGCATCGAACCCGCGAACGCGCTCGGCCCGCGACTCTCTAGTATCCACTGCATCAGCTGTTCTTGCGCCGGGTCACTGAACTCACCTGCAAACAGATAACATACAACGCTACGCATACGCATAACGCATACGCTCCAGCTCAACACACGACACCTCAATAGTTCTCTCTATCGAGAGATTTGCAATATCTTTTCGCTCCTTATTTTTTATAGTATTTTTAACAATAATCAGTGAGCCTCCATGTATGGCTTTTTTTCTTTTGAAAGAACTGACAACATTATAATTTAAATAATAGGGGAGCAGATCCAAATATTTGACCCAATGTTCAGAAATACACATAATATCTACTTTGAAAAATGTCAAAAACAGTTCTAATTCTAATATTTTGCTGGAAAGACCCTGTATATTTTGGTGAACTACATGTAAGAGGGCACTGGGCTTTTCCGCTGTCGAATTAGTCAGTTTAAATTATTAACTGACTCATTTTCTATACCCTGATTAGTATTACTACTAACAACGGGGTCGTCACTAACTAAATGAGTTATAATATTTATAACCGAATTAAAAACATTATATGCTAACAATTTAGCAATCATCATTTTCCTACGCCTACTTAGATACATTGTATCTCTAGTCAAATAAAATTTACTAATAAAACTATTAGTATCAAAAAATAATACATTGCTATGACGGCATGTCATATTATACATTAACATATTTAATTTGTAAACCATTTCCAATGTCACTTGACTTGAAGAGTAAGAGTATGGAAATGCACATAAAATTAATTTACCTAAACCTAAATCTGCCTTTTCTAATAGGGCGTCAACAAACTTCAACAAATCTGCTCGCTTGACAAAGGTACTGTCCCCTAACTGAACAATCAAAGTGGTGTTCCCATCAAACAAGTCATTATTTATGCCATTTAAAATTTTTTGAAGTGGGGCATTTGGATAGCAATTATTAGTTACCACCTGACCTAGCTGGTCACCAAGCAACAATCCCATTCCTATACCTATCTTGTCAGAATACAATATTGTTTTCCTAGTTGCCACATCATTTGTCAGTTTACTAATTTGGGGCCCCTCTTTGTGGAGCAGCTGTCTAGAATCAGCTGCAGCCACAACGTGGCTGCCCTCATCAGGGATAAGTAGAGGTGTTGCTGGTGTCAGTGAGACAGGGACGAAGGTCTGCTGATCTGAAGTTGGCTGGTCTGTCTGCGAACTAGTATTACGTACTTGAATATATATACTACTGTTATTAGCATATAGTGATTCTATTTGCTTTACGCTATTAGCAAGGTCATGTTCAGCCCGCTTATACTTATGAGAAATGTCATGAAGTGACTTTTCAAGGTATAATATTTTATCAGACATGTATTCCATATCCTTCGTATTGCGTCCTAATAAATTATAACATGAATTTAATTGTTCACCTAAATTAATTTTCTCCTTAGTTAATTTTACATTACTAATAACATTTTTCTTTTGCTTCAGAGCCCTTTGCGTTTTCTTTATGTAGTGATTAAGTTTTACATATTTTTTTATTCTGTTGCTACCCATTATTTGGGGATTTTTACAATTAGGTGTTGACAGATCTATTATAGGAATATTAAGCTCTGCACTCAAGGAAATATTATTAAATCTACAGTTACAATATGAGGCCTTGCTTGTTTCATTTAGTTCTAATTTGTTTTCACATTCAAAAAGCTCCTGCTTTAAATCCCTTATTTGTTGAAGTGCCAGTTCATAAACTTGGAAGCAGTTGTCAACGGAAGCTAGCTTTTGTTGAAGGTCATCCCGCTGACTGCATACATTTTCATATTCTGTGTCCAGGTTAGCGAGATGACTCTTGAGTGTTGTGTTGGTATTGATGATCTTTAGCATCTCACACTCACTATCTTCCCTTTCTTGCAGTAGCTGACTTTGGAGCTCCTTGGCTTCTTTTAGGTCCCGGGTGGCTGCTTTCAGCTTAGCATCCAAATCACATGCTCTGCGGGACATCATCTTTATTGGTAAACTGAAACACGTTGAGTGAAGTTAAGTGTTGAAAGATAGTTAAGGTCACAATAGAAAAGGATCAAAAATATTAAGCTAAAATTGGATGGAGACAGTTTAGAATAATAAGAATGATAAAAAAGTTAGAAAATGAAAAATAAAAACACTTCACTCAGTTGCTATTCAGTAAGTAGTTAATTTCTTAGATTCAAAGTAATAGAGATAATTTATATTTATGTAATCCTAAGTTATCAGTGTGGTTTATTTTTTAATAACAAATATAATTTAAACAAATTTTAACCAGTCAATATATGTGGAGTTGAATTTGTTATAGTTGTGTTTATTGTATAGGTTATGTGTGAGGCGATTTGTTTAGTCTGCAACCCTCATTTCCACATTTATTTGTCAAATGGAGAGAGACAATAACGGCACCTTTGTGTGATGTGTGACGTAGCTCAGCAAGTGAGCTAGGTGTAGTATTGGTGAAATTGTTTAGTTAGCGTATGAGTATTTTGTTAAATAATACAATACTCCCCTTGTTTTGATTGCAGTTGACGATAAGGCCACAATTACATCACATTAGCAGGGTTTATTTGATATCCGTTGATCAGTAATCGAACTCCTTTGAATCTGACAGTAAGCTGGCGCATCGGCGGCGTCACAAATTTCAGTGTTGTTTTTTGTCACAAGTTCGTGTTATTTCACAAGTATTTTTAACCACACACTTTATTTATACTATTCTTACACAAATTATAACTGTCACTATATCAAACTACGCTTTTATACATAAAAAATAAGAAAAATTAAACGAGCAGTTAATTCACACGTCTGTCAGTCGGTGTTGCCACAAGGCCAATCCAAAAGAGCCACAAGGCTGCCACAAGGCCAAAAGATAGCTTATATCCTGGATTAACACATAGGCTACTTTGATCCGGGAAAAGTGCAGTGTTCCCGTGGATTGAGTTACTCACCGCGGGGCGTAGCTAATAACAAATAGTTCCTATTCGCTTATGACCACAAGACATAAATGAACATATAAATGACTTTAAGAAAGAAAGAAAAGGTTCTTATTGCCTCCATAATATTACAAATTATATTAAATATCACTAAATAGAAGAAAAAACTTCTGTATATTTTTTTCTATATTATGACAACTGATAAGAGGAAAATAACAATAATATCATCCCATCTAGCCCGAAGTTGGTAGTAACGCTGTCTTCTGCGCTGTAGGTCGTGGGTTCGATTCCCGCCCAGGACAAACGCTTGTGTTATGAACATAGTTGTTTGTTCTGTGTCTGGGTGCTCAGAAGGCTGCTTTACTACCAACTGAGCTATGAGGCCAGTCAATAATAAGTCAGTATATAATTTAATAAATGTTTGTCCTGGGTGGGAATCGAACCCACGACCATTATTTATTATTATTAATGATAAATAAATACTCACCTATGTGTGACATCTGTTCAGTCACATTGTGTACCAAAGTGTGTAGAACCGGTATAATGCTGATAATCCAAAACAAAGGTATATATACTTCATGTATCTCTTAGGAAGCCTGCCGACAATGAAAGAAAGAAAGAAAGAAAAACATTTATTTATACAACGGACAATGTAATTACTATAACTGATTTGTACACTAAAGTGCTGAGCGGATTCTGATGTAATTTCGACAGGACCAGTCTCAAAGTCTAACCTCCTAATATTATAAACGTGAAAGTTTGTATGGATGTTTGTTACTCTTTCACGCTCAAACGGCTGAATGGATATGAATGAAATTTGGTATCAAGATAAGATAAGATAAGATATAACTTATATCCTGGATTAACACATAGGCTACTTTGATCTTGGAAAAGTGCAGAAAAGTCCTGCAAATTACAGGCACATGAGACATTTCAACACGTCTCATAGTTATGGGCGCATACGATGCGACTTGGGTCTTAGTAACTAGTAGGGGACTTAAGTCGCATCGCTTGTTAAGGGCAGAGGTTACCACTTAACACCAGGTGGGCCGTCGGCTCGTTCCGTAACTGTATCACACCAAAAAATTAAGATTATTCATTGTTTTTTCAATTAATTAATAATGTTGTTTTAGTTTTTTAAAGTTTCACTTCTATCATGTGCACGGTGATGTAAGCGCCATTTTTTTTATAAATACGTGAATATTAATGTTGCCACAATTAAATAACGCCCGCCCACTGCGCTGCTACCAGGTCCTCCGGGCTGAATACTCCGAAGTCAACCGTGCCTTTACTGATACGCCTGAGGCAGTCCAGCCTGCACACATAAACCCATTATTTTTGTATCTTGAAATTCTAATCACTTATTTACAAGCATTTGATCTCTGACTGGATTCAAAGCTCAGTTGTTTAGAATAGAATAAGAATAGAACAATTACAAAAGAAGAATATAAAAAAATGTGAGCCGTCACGGGACGCCTGGCAGATGTGAAACATCGACATTATTTTGTAAGAAACTAAGTACCCCATCACTAATAATGTTTATGATTTGTCGTAACCTTGAACGGACCAATCAGCGCTCATGCCGTGGCGACGCGTCGCCAAGCCAGAAATCGGTTTTACGTGCGGCTATAGATGTTTCACATCCAAAGCTTAATATAATTTACGTAAATTATATTAAGCTTTTTGTATTCTTCTAATTCTCGTCATGGTTTACAATATAAAGTACTAACTGTTGCCCGCGACTTCGTCCGCGTGGAATTCGGTTTTATCGCGCGCCCCTATTTTACCCCTCGGAAAAGTAGCCTAAGTTACTCCTTGTTACATCAGCTATCTGCCAGTGAGAGTCCCGTCAAAATCGGTCCAGCCATTTCAGAGATTAGCCGGAACAAATAGACAGCCAAAAATTGTAAAAAATGTTGTTTTGGTATATGTACCGTGTATACATCCGTATGCACTTATTGCGGTTATTTTAATATTACAAACAGACACTCCAATTTTATTTATTTGTATAGACAGCCGTTACCGTTGAAGTCGTCAGCATATTATCTAGCCACACAGTACAGAGATGAAACAGTGGCGACATAATTGGTTTATTCAAACAGGTCTTAGATCCAGTCTTGACGGCGAAGTGTGTAATAATAATAATATTCATTTATTTCAGACAAATCATCAAAATGTCCATAGATTAAAACAAATTAAAACATTGTAACGTGTAGTGTCCGCGAAATAAAAATATATCTATGGATGATTGCGTTTGAAGGACCATTTTTTATTAATTTAGTAGTAGAATCTACAACACTTTGATACGAATACAATTTGATTCTTATAGGTATCTTATTGTCAATAAAATACTATGTATGATTTTAGAAGAAAGATTTTAAAGTAGCCACTTCTAGCTAACTAAACAAAAATTCTTAAAAAATCTAAGATAGAAATGAGGAAAGGACGCATTATGAGATGAAAATTATTCTACTATTAATAAAGTCTCAGAAACTAAGTTATTTTAGTTGTGGTATGAGTGAAGCTGTTAAATCGAGAGACGTTATGAGATAAATTATATCAGACATGCGGTCGAATACTTACCTAATCGCTGTCATTGCTGAGATATCACTGAGTCAAAAATATATATTTGAAGAGCAGTAGAACTCTCGCCAAGTTCGTCCGGGGAAGTACTGCCACCATGCCCATTTCTGCCTCGAAGCAGCAATGCATTCGCGTGTGTTCCAGTTTGAAAGGTGTGGTTGCCGGTGAAATTACAGGCACATGAAACATTCCACCTACACGTCTCAGAGTTACGGGCGCATAAGATTAGACTTGGGTCTTGTTGTACCTAGTAGGGGTGGACCCAAGTCACATTGGTTGTTATGGGCCGAGGTTACCACTTAACACCAGGTGGGCCGTCGGCTCGTTCCATAACTCTATCACATAATAAAAAAAAAGTTCGGTTCCTGTTTTCTAGCAATTTTTGGTGAATTTACAACCGTCAACGGGCCTCACTGCTCAGATGGTAACTCTTCTGCGTAGGTTCGATTCCCACCCAGGACAAACGTAATGTTTGTTCTGTCTGGGTGTAAATGAGTATGTACAAAAAAAATATCCGGTCTGATTATTACATGTAAATATAAAAAAATATATAGGTAAGTAAATTACAAAGGTTTTCTATCGGTTATCTGGTGTCCACCAATATTTATTTATTAGTGCGTATAAGGGTTTTCGAGAAATCAAAGACCATTGTTTAATTTTTATTTAATTTTCATCAAATTAAACGAAAAATAATTTACTCCGTACATTTAATAGTTATTATTACAATAAGGATGAACATTTCAACCCAAAACCATAGTGCAGATATAATATCTACTAATATCACATAACATTATACAATTTAAGTAATATTCTATGGATACTAACTAATGAATGTCTAAAAATAAGAAAAACTAAGATTATTTTTTATAGAAAATGAAAAACATCTAGCCATCTAGTATTAAAGGAATTTTGTTACTTGAGGATATCTATTGAGTACATTTGAGTACAGAACACTAAAATTAGATAAATTTTAAATTTCTATTAATTTATGAGAAATAATAACATTAGAAATTAATAGCCATAGTTAGCTTGTATAAAATTCAATGTTACAGTTTAGAATACATTAAACACTAAGGTAAGGAATTAATGCTGCTAATAAGCTATCAAATGTAATTATTCAGCGATGTCTCTGATGTGATGACCAATAGAAAATATTATGTATTGTTTTTATAATTGTAATGTTTTGTGTAAATAAATGAATACAAATAAGAAATATTAATTAAGTGCACGAAACGAGCCTCTTTGAGGTGCACTTAAAATCCTTACATCGCACTGGTTCGAGAGAGTAGTGACTCGAATTTAATTAGTTAAGGGTCGCACAACTCAAATTTTTCGATACAGTCTATTAACCAACCGAGAGGCAAAGCTTTTAAGTGCTGCATATTATACATCGGTTCGTACATATCTTTGAATATAATATAATGGGAACAGTTAAATAATTTCCCACCTTTGGGTGCATGATATGGAACTAGTTTCTCCTGATCCGGTATAGACTCAGGGTTCGGTGCCCTGCGTAAAACCACACCGCCAGCATCGGTGATCAACTTGGTGAGAATAGGTTTCGTTACAACCAACGATTCGGATATCTCATACTTGGTGTTTAAATTGTGTAAATAGAAATGGCAGCCGTTGAAAAGACCAGGCAGCTGCATGTATTTATTGTAGCGTGATTTCTTTGGTCCCTCGTGCATTTGAGGACCGATACCCTTCACTTCGTATTTCTCAAACGGTTCCAACTTGTCTTCCGTTGAGTTTCTGACCCACTGAGATGTCAGCAGCCATATGGATGTCACGATTCCTTGTAAGACATCAACGCTCGAAAGACACGTTCCATCATCTTCCAAGTCTACAATCAAATGGGTGACTTTCTTAGTGAATTTTGCCTCTAAATGCATGTTACTGTAATGTTGGATTAAATTCTTCAATTTTAAGTAAACGGTACGGTATTTAGAGGCACAGTAAATATGCATGTTGTCGTAATCTAACTGGGAATATAATGCAGCAATGCGGCTGATGTTAACACTCTGAGTTTGAATTATATTATCAGCCGCACTCTGTATTACATTCTTCATATCATCATTTGCAAGCTCATAAGGAGTCTCCCCCTTGCAGTTGCGGGCGTTGATATCCGCTCCGTTCTTCACGAGCTCCTCAACAATGTCCTTGTGGTTGTAACGGACGGCTTCATGTAACGGAGTCACGTTCCCCTGTCCCGGCACATCGATCAAAGTGTTATGCTGTAGTAAAAGTCTGACGAGATCAAGCCGTCCGAGTTGTACAACTTCGTGCAACGGTGTCCAGCCAGCGTTGTCTTTAGTGTTGGTATTAGCACCCTGTTGCAAAAGCTCAGTTATACGGTCTACCATGCCGAGTCTGCACGCTACATGGAGCATAGTTTCACCCTTGCTATTCCGCTTTTCAATGGTTTTATTTATCACAGTTACCGAAGACAGTGTATCATTTGCATTGGACTTAGATTTCCTAGTCCTGGATCGGACAGATGAATTAACGGTATTTATTGTAGTATTATTTTTATCTTTCGACTGATCTACATAATGAGATTGAGCTTTAGCTCGCAATCCGGCCACCATCTCGTTCAATTCCTTCGCGGATTTTATACTTTTCGCGAGTCCATCGTCCGAGAATGTTTTGCACGATTCCAGACTTGCGCCGCAATTCGGGCACGTTTTTAAGCTTTCGAAATGCTCAGAACATATAATATGGAAGCATACGCTCAGTGTTACAGGATCTTTGCACAGTTCGCCGCAGACGCCGCATGTGTAGTCCTGTTTCACGGCGTCCAGCGCTTGTATGAACTTTTTTATGTCGGTTTGAGACATTGCGACGATTATATTGGTTTTTCAAGTGACACTTTCAATAAATTGATGATTCGTTTTGTATATTTTCAGGAATTCAAGTTGAAACAGATTATATGTGCGCAGGATTCTATTTATTTGTTGTCGTCTGACCTGACCTGACCTAGCAATTAGCATTGACGTGACGATTCATGTCTTGCTGTCACATGATAAAAATGTCACTGTCATAATTAAAGATTCAAAGAACAAACTATTTACTGCTCAATTAAAAACTCTTATTTGAGTAACTAATGTTACTATGAAGTTAATATTTGGAAGACAATGCAGTGTACAAAAATTTATAATGTCGATGACGTATTATTGTCAGTCAAATAACAGTAACTAGGTATAATAAAATCAAAATATATTGTTTACATAAAAAAAAAAATCACAGAAATTAATCTATTTTCATAGCGTACCTCAGCATTGTTTAAATGTTACTTATTAAAAATTCAGGACGATGTATACTTGTAGGACAGGAAAAAACCTATCACACGTCTCAAAACGAAGAAGGAAAACATCGTGAGGCAACCGGTATGTCGTAAAACATAAAATTCGACGACAATCTACCTTATACTTTGGGCTCTCGTGGTAGATTTAAAGCCCACTCATTCCCATCTTATTGAGGGTAGTTTTGTCTTGGGAGTGACAACATCACAAACTGCTAGGAATCAACTGTTACACCAAGCTAATAAAATAATAGAATTTTCTCTCCGCCTAATTACTAGATATTTCAGCATTCTAGTCTGTTTCAGTTTATTATACGCTTAACAATACCTGATGGACGGTGCCGCGCTGGCAATACCTCGAGTGTTGCAGACACATGGCAATATTACGTGGGCCTGCAGCTTGTGTGCCCGTAATAAACTTAAACAAAAAAAAGTAGCCAATGCAATTTAATATTCGTTAAATGCTATTCAGTCTGTGGTGTTTGCTTCCCGCGTTTAGCAACTGTCAGCTGTCAAAATTACGACCTCACTTATCAAGGTTAGATTCTAAAGTGGCAACACCAAAAGCCGGAAGCAATCGTAGTAACACTAAGATTTAATGAAACAACTCCATTCTCTGCCTCATTATTATATATCGCAGTAAACTATCATTTTATTAATCGGTTTAGAATCGAAAAATACAATTTAATACTCGTTAAATGCTATTCAGTCTGTGGTGGTCGCTCCCCTTGCTTAGCAACTGTCAGGTGTCAAAACTACGAGGCATGTATCTGTAATAGAAAAAGAAAATGTTAAGTTTTCGTACATTCTCTATGCCATTAATAAATATGATTTTTAGGTTTTTTTTTATGTAATACAGTTACCGAACGAGCCGACAGCCCACCTGGTGTTAAGTGGTAACCTCTGCTCATAACAACCGTGCTCGTGCTCGTAACTCTGAGACGTGTAGGTGGTATGTCTCATGTGCCTGTAATTTCACCGGCAACCACACCTTTCAAACCGGAACACAGTAACGCGAACGCGTTACTGCTTGGCGGCAGAAATGGGCATGGTGGCAGTACTTCCCCGGACGAATTTGGCGAGTTCTACTGCTCTTAAATGGCTTGGAAACGTCAATGATATTCAATACATAAGGTCACGCGTACTTATCGCTAAGTTTGACGCCTGTTCAAACCCTATCCAACCCTCTATGGGAAGAACAGGCAAGAAACCAAGGAAGGTGGGTTAACAGCACCGACCTGACGCTGTAGTCATGGAGCAGGAAGACGGCGTAGTGCGCGTTGCGGTACACCGGGTAGAAGTGGTCTACCCGGCCGTGAAGCAGCGACCTGCAGAGTGGAAGTCGCATAGACCCGCCCACCTCAGTCTCCCATATGTTCTCGAATGAGCAACCTTTGCTGAAATAAAATAATTTCTTGACGATTTTTTTTCCCAAGCAAGCTTTTACTCTCAAAGTGACCCTCGAGTAGTATGTTATATATATATATATATATATATATGTATAAAATATGTAAGTATATAGCTCATTTCAGTATATATGTTTAATAATTTATCATATATCAAACCAACATACCCCATCCATTTAATTCACTCATTTGGTACATTCAAAGGTTGCCTGGAAGACATTCGCTATTAGCGCTAGATTAATGATTTATTATTACGAAACTTCTATGTTTGCTGATCAATAGTATTATCTATCTATATATCTACCTCCCTATCTATCTACTTATCTAACTATCTATCTTCTTACCTATCTATCTACCTACCTACTTACCCATCTATCTATCTACTTATCTATCTACCTACCTCCCTATCTAACTACTTACCTGTCTACCTACCTCCCTATCTATCTACCTACCTACCTCCCTATTTATCTACCTACCTACCTATCTATCTATGTTATGTATACCTGCTTCGTCCGTAGCAGTACTTCGTCTCGACGATGAGATGCGTCGCTCGCAGTTTAGTCAATTCCGTATAAACTTCCTCCGCCGTGAACGGACCGTAAACTTTGTAAACTGCGTACGCTCGCTGCCTGCAACAGTGTATACATATATACCTGTAGGTAGTGGGTTCGATTCCCGCTCAGGAGAAACTTTTGTATCAAACTAGTGCTACTAGTAGAGTCAATGTTTTTTTTTTGTGTGATACAGTTACAGAACGAGCCGACGGCCCACCTGGTGTTAAGTGGTAACCTGGGCCCGTAACAACCAATGCGACTTGGGTCCTCCCTAACAAGATATGACAAGACCCAAGTCGCATCATATGCGCCCGTAACTCTGAGACGTGTGGGTGGAATGTCTCATGTGTCTGTAACTTCACCAGCAACCACACTTTTCAAAACGGAACACAGTAACGCGAATGCGTTCTGAGGTCGCTGGTTCCAATCCCGACGTGCACGAGTTGGACCAGTTGGGTCTTGTACTACTTAGTAAGGAAGGACCCAAGTATCATAGGTTGTTATGGGCACAGGTTACCGCTTAACATAGGTGGGCCGTCGGCTCGTAACTGAATCACATGTTTTTTTTTAAGTTAGTTACGAGCTGACGGCCCACCAGTAGGTTGAGTTAGTACCGCCTGACCTCGCCTGTTTGTGTTCGTAGTGTGGGTGTGCGACTACAGCACGGCGGGTGACTAACATCACGGTGGCCAGCACCGGCATCGAACCCGCGAACGCGCTCGGCCCGCGACTCTCTAGTATCCACTGCATCAGCTGTTCTTGCGCCGGGTCACTGAACTCACCTGCAAACAGATAACATACAAAAAAAACTACTAATATTATAAACGTGAAAGTTTGTTTGTATGTTTGTTACACTTTCACGCTCAAACGACTGAATGGATTTGGATGAAATTTGGTATCAAGATAGCTTATATCCTGGATTAACACATAGGCTACTTTGATCCGGGAAAAGTGCAGTGTTCCCGTGGATTGAGTTACTCACCGCGGGGCGTAGCTAATAACAAATAGTTCCTATTCGCTTATGACCACAAGACATAAATGAACATATAAATGACTTTAAGAAAGAAAGAAAAGGTTCTTATTGCCTCCATAATATTACAAATTATATTAAATATCACTAAATAGAAGAAAAAACTTCTGTATATTTTTTTCTATATTATGACAACTGATAAGAGGAAAATAACAATAATATCATCCCATCTAGCCCGAAGTTGGTAGTAACGCTGTCTTCTGCGCTGTAGGTCGTGGGTTCGATTCCCGCCCAGGACAAACGCTTGTGTTATGAACATAGTTGTTTGTTCTGTGTCTGGGTGCTCAGAAGGCTGCTTTACTACCAACTGAGCTATGAGGCCAGTCAATAATAAGTCAGTATATAATTTAATAAATGTTTGTCCTGGGTGGGAATCGAACCCACGACCATTATTTATTATTATTAATGATAAATAAATACTCACCTATGTGTGACATCTGTTCAGTCACATTGTGTACCAAAGTGTGTAGAACCGGTATAATGCTGATAATCCAAAACAAAGGTATATATACTTCATGTATCTCTTAGGAAGCCTGCCGACAATGAAAGAAAGAAAGAAAGAAAAACATTTATTTATACAACGGACAATGTAATTACTATAACTGATTTGTACACTAAAGTGCTGAGCGGATTCTGATGTAATTTCTACAGGACCAGTCTCAAAGTCTAACCTCCTAATATTATAAACGTGAAAGTTTGTATGGATGTTTGTTACTCTTTCACGCTCAAACGGCTGAATGGATATGAATGAAATTTGGTATCAAGATAAGATAAGATAAGATATAACTTATATCCTGGATTAACACATAGGCTACTTTGATCTTGGAAAAGTGCAGAAAAGTCCTGCAAATTACAGGCACATGAGACATTTCAACACGTCTCATAGTTATGGGCGCATACGATGCGACTTGGGTCTTAGTAACTAGTAGGGGACTTAAGTCGCATCGCTTGTTAAGGGCAGAGGTTACCACTTAACACCAGGTGGGCCGTCGGCTCGTTCCGTAACTGTATCACACCAAAAAATTAAGATTATTCATTGTTTTTTCAATTAATTAATAATGTTGTTTTAGTTTTTTAAAGTTTCACTTCTATCATGTGCACGGTGATGTAAGCGCCATTTTTTTTATAAATACGTGAATATTAATGTTGCCACAATTAAATAACGCCCGCCCACTGCGCTGCTACCAGGTCCTCCGGGCTGAATACTCCGAAGTCAACCGTGCCTTTACTGATACGCCTGAGGCAGTCCAGCCTGCACACATAAACCCATTATTTTTGTATCTTGAAATTCTAATCACTTATTTACAAGCATTTGATCTCTGACTGGATTCAAAGCTCAGTTGTTTAGAATAGAATAAGAATAGAACAATTACAAAAGAAGAATATAAAAAAATGTGAGCCGTCACGGGACGCCTGGCAGATGTGAAACATCGACATTATTTTGTAAGAAACTAAGTACCCCATCACTAATAATGTTTATGATTTGTCGTAACCTTGAACGGACCAATCAGCGCTCATGCCGTGGCGACGCGTCGCCAAGCCAGAAATCGGTTTTACGTGCGGCTATAGATGTTTCACATCCAAAGCTTAATATAATTTACGTAAATTATATTAAGCTTTTTGTATTCTTCTAATTCTCGTCATGGTTTACAATATAAAGTACTAACTGTTGCCCGCGACTTCGTCCGCGTGGAATTCGGTTTTATCGCGCGCCCCTATTTTACCCCTCGGAAAAGTAGCCTAAGTTACTCCTTGTTACATCAGCTATCTGCCAGTGAGAGTCCCGTCAAAATCGGTCCAGCCATTTCAGAGATTAGCCGGAACAAATAGACAGCCAAAAATTGTAAAAAATGTTGTTTTGGTATATGTACCGTGTATACATCCGTATGCACTTATTGCGGTTATTTTAATATTACAAACAGACACTCCAATTTTATTTATTTGTATAGACAGCCGTTACCGTTGAAGTCGTCAGCATATTATCTAGCCACACAGTACAGAGATGAAACAGTGGCGACATAATTGGTTTATTCAAACAGGTCTTAGATCCAGTCTTGACGGCGAAGTGTGTAATAATAATAATATTCATTTATTTCAGACAAATCATCAAAATGTCCATAGATTAAAACAAATTAAAACATTGTAACGTGTAGTGTCCGCGAAATAAAAATATATCTATGGATGATTGCGTTTGAAGGACCATTTTTTATTAATTTAGTAGTAGAATCTACAACACTTTGATACGAATACAATTTGATTCTTATAGGTATCTTATTGTCAATAAAATACTATGTATGATTTTAGAAGAAAGATTTTAAAGTAGCCACTTCTAGCTAACTAAACAAAAATTCTTAAAAAATCTAAGATAGAAATGAGGAAAGGACGCATTATGAGATGAAAATTATTCTACTATTAATAAAGTCTCAGAAACTAAGTTATTTTAGTTGTGGTATGAGTGAAGCTGTTAAATCGAGAGACGTTATGAGATAAATTATATCAGACATGCGGTCGAATACTTACCTAATCGCTGTCATTGCTGAGATATCACTGAGTCAAAAATATATATTTGAAGAGCAGTAGAACTCTCGCCAAGTTCGTCCGGGGAAGTACTGCCACCATGCCCATTTCTGCCTCGAAGCAGCAATGCATTCGCGTGTGTTCCAGTTTGAAAGGTGTGGTTGCCGGTGAAATTACAGGCACATGAAACATTCCACCTACACGTCTCAGAGTTACGGGCGCATAAGATTAGACTTGGGTCTTGTTGTACCTAGTAGGGGTGGACCCAAGTCACATTGGTTGTTATGGGCCGAGGTTACCACTTAACACCAGGTGGGCCGTCGGCTCGTTCCATAACTCTATCACATAATAAAAAAAAAGTTCGGTTCCTGTTTTCTAGCAATTTTTGGTGAATTTACAACCGTCAACGGGCCTCACTGCTCAGATGGTAACTCTTCTGCGTAGGTTCGATTCCCACCCAGGACAAACGTAATGTTTGTTCTGTCTGGGTGTAAATGAGTATGTACAAAAAAAATATCCGGTCTGATTATTACATGTAAATATAAAAAAAAATATAGGTAAGTAAATTACAAAGGTTTTCTATCGGTTATCTGGTGTCCACCAATATTTATTTATTAGTGCGTATAAGGGTTTTCGAGAAATCAAAGACCATTGTTTAATTTTTATTTAATTTTCATCAAATTAAACGAAAAATAATTTACTCCGTACATTTAATAGTTATTATTACAATAAGGATGAACATTTCAACCCAAAACCATAGTGCAGATATAATATCTACTAATATCACATAACATTATACAATTTAAGTAATATTCTATGGATACTAACTAATGAATGTCTAAAAATAAGAATAACTAAGATTCTTTTTTATGGAATCTGAAAAACATCTAGCCATCTAGTATTAAAGGAATTTTGTTACTTGAGGATATCTATTGAGTACAGAACACTAAAATTAGATAAATTTTAAATTTCTATTAATTTATGAGAAATAATAACATTAGAAATTAATAGCCATAGTTAGCTTGTATAAAATTCAATGTTACAGTTTAGAATACATTAAACACTAAGGTAAGGAATTAATGCTGCTAATAAGCTATCAAATGTAATTATTCAGCGATGTCTCTGATGTGATGACCAATAGAAAATATTATGTATTGTTTTTATAATTGTAATGTTTTGTGTAAATAAATGAATACAAATAAGAAATATTAATTAAGTGCACGAAACGAGCCTCTTTGAGGTGCACTTAAAATCCTTACATCGCACTGGTTCGAGAGAGTAGTGACTCGAATTTAATTAGTTAAGGGTCGCACAACTCAAATTTTTCGATACAGTCTATTAACCAACCGAGAGGCAAAGCTTTTAAGTGCTGCATATTATACATCGGTTCGTACATATCTTTGAATATAATATAATGGGAACAGTTAAATAATTTCCCACCTTTGGGTGCATGATATGGAACTAGTTTCTCCTGATCCGGTATAGACTCAGGGTTCGGTGCCCTGCGTAAAACCACACCGCCAGCATCGGTGATCAACTTGGTGAGAATAGGTTTCGTTACAACCAACGATTCGGATATCTCATACTTGGTGTTTAAATTGTGTAAATAGAAATGGCAGCCGTTGAAAAGACCAGGCAGCTGCATGTATTTATTGTAGCGTGATTTCTTTGGTCCCTCGTGCATTTGAGGACCGATACCCTTCACTTCGTATTTCTCAAACGGTTCCAACTTGTCTTCCGTTGAGTTTCTGACCCACTGAGATGTCAGCAGCCATATGGATGTCACGATTCCTTGTAAGACATCAACGCTCGAAAGACACGTTCCATCATCTTCCAAGTCTACAATCAAATGGGTGACTTTCTTAGTGAATTTTGCCTCTAAATGCATGTTACTGTAATGTTGGATTAAATTCTTCAATTTTAAGTAAACGGTACGGTATTTAGAGGCACAGTAAATATGCATGTTGTCGTAATCTAACTGGGAATATAATGCAGCAATGCGGCTGATGTTAACACTCTGAGTTTGAATTATATTATCAGCCGCACTCTGTATTACATTCTTCATATCATCATTTGCAAGCTCATAAGGAGTCTCCCCCTTGCAGTTGCGGGCGTTGATATCCGCTCCGTTCTTCACGAGCTCCTCAACAATGTCCTTGTGGTTGTAACGGACGGCTTCGTGTAACGGAGTCTCGTTCCCCTGTCCCGGCACATCGATCAAAGTGTTATGCTGTAGTAAAAGTCTGACGAGATCAAGCCGTCCGAGTTGTACAACTTCGTGCAACGGTGTCCAGCCAGCGTTGTCTTTAGTGTTGGTATTAGCACCCTGTTGCAAAAGCTCAGTTATACGGTCTACCATGCCGAGTCTGCACGCTACATGGAGCATAGTTTCACCCTTGCTATTCCGCTTTTCAATGGTTTTATTTATCACAGTTACCGAAGACAGTGTATCATTTGCATTGGACTTAGATTTCCTAGTCCTGGATCGGACAGATGAATTAACGGTATTTATTGTAGTATTATTTTTATCTTTCGACTGATCTACATCATGAGATTGAGCTTTAGCTCGCAATCCGGCCACCATCTCGTTCAATTCCTTCGCGGATTTTATACTTTTCGCGAGTCCATCGTCCGAGAATGTTTTGCACGATTCCAGACTTGCGCCGCAATTCGGGCACGTTTTTAAGCTTTCGAAATGCTCAGAACATATAATATGGAAGCATACGCTCAGTGTTACAGGATCTTTGCACAGTTCGCCGCAGACGCCGCATGTGTAGTCCTGTTTCACGGCGTCCAGCGCTTGTATGAACTTTTTTATGTCGGTTTGAGACATTGCGACGATTATATTGGTTTTTCAAATGACACTTTCAATAAATTGATGATTCGTTTTGTATATTTTCAGGAATTCAAATTGAAACAGATTATATGTGCGCAGGATTCTATTGACGATTTATGTCTTGCTGTCACATGATAAAAATGTCACTGTCATAATTAAAGATTCAAAGAACAAGCTATTTACTGCTCAATTAAAAACTCTTATTTGAGTAATGTTACTATGAAGTTAATATTTGGAAGACAATGCAGTGTACAAAAATTTATAATGTCGATGACGTATTATTGTCAGTCAAATAACAGTAACTAGGTATAATAAAATCAAAATATATTGTTTACATAAAAAAAAAAAATCACAGTAATTAATCTATTTTCATAGCGTACCTCAGCATTGTTTAAATGTTACTTATTAAAAATTCAGGACGATGTATACTTGTAGGACAGGAAAAAACCTATCACACGTCTCAAAACGAAGAAGGAAAACATCGTGAGGCAACCGGTATGTCGTAAAACATAAAATTCGACGATAATCTACCTTATACTTTGGGCTCTCGTGGTAGATTTAAAGCCCACTCATTCCCATCTTATTGAGGGTAGTTTTGTCTTGGGAGTGACAACATCACAAACTGCTAGGAATCAACTGTTACACCAAGCTAATAAAATAATAGAATTTTCTCTCCGCCTAATTACTAGATATTTCAGCATTCTAGTCTGTTTCAGTTTATTATACGCTTAACAATACCTGATGGACGGTGCCGCGCTGGCAATACCTCGAGTGTTGCAGACACATGGCAATATTACGTGGGCCTGCAGCTTGTGTGCCCGTAATAAACTTAAACAAAAAAAAGTAGCCAATGCAATTTAATATTCGTTAAATGCTATTCAGTCTGTGGTGTTTGCTTCCCGCGTTTAGCAACTGTCAGCTGTCAAAATTACGACCTCACTTATCAAGGTTAGATTCTAAAGTGGCAACACCAAAAGCCGGAAGCAATCGTAGTAACACTAAGATTTAATGAAACAACTCCATTCTCTGCCTCATTATTATATATCGCAGTAAACTATCATTTTATTAATCGGTTTAGAATCGAAAAATACAATTTAATACTCGTTAAATGCTATTCAGTCTGTGGTGGTCGCTCCCCTTGCTTAGCAACTGTCAGGTGTCAAAACTACGAGGCATGTATCTGTAATAGAAAAAGAAAATGTTAAGTTTTCGTACATTCTCTATGCCATTAATAAATATGATTTTTAGGTTTTTTTTTAATGTAATACAGTTACGGAACGAGCCGACAGCCCACCTGGTGTTAAGTGGTAACCTCTGCTCATAACAACCGTGCTCGTGCTCGTAACTCTGAGACGTGAAGGTGGTATGTCTCATGTGCCTGTAATTTCACCGGCAACCACACCTTTCAAACCGGAACACAGTAACGCGAAAGCGTTACTGCTTGGCGACAGAAATGGGCATGGTGGCAGTACTTCCCCGGACGAATTTGGCGAGTTCTACTGCTCTTAAATGGCTTGGAAACGTCAATGATATTCAATACATAAGGTCACGCGTACTTATCGCTAAGTTTGACGCCTGTTCAAACCCTATCCAACCCTCTATGGGAAGAACAGGCAAGAAACCAAGGAAGGTGGGTTAACAGCACCGACCTGACGCTGTAGTCATGGAGCAGGAAGACGGCGTAGTGCGCGTTGCGGTACACCGGGTAGAAGTGGTCTACCCGGCCGTGAAGCAGCGACCTGCAGAGTGGAAGTCGCATAGACCCGCCCACCTCAGTCTCCCATATGTTCTCGAATGAGCAACCTTTGCTGAAATAAAATAATTTCTTGACGATTTTTTTTTCCCAAGCAAGCTTTTACTCTTAAAGTGACCCTCGAGTAGTATGTTATATATATATATATATATATATGTATAAAATATGTAAGTATATAGCTCATTTCAGTATATATGTTTAATAATTTATCATATATCAAACCAACATACCCCATCTATTTTATTCACTCATTTGGTTCATTCAAAGGTTGCCTGGAAGACATTCGCTATTAGCGCTAGATTAATGATTTATTATTACGAAACTTCTATGTTTGCTGATCAATAGTATTATCTATCTATATATCTACCTCCCTATCTATCTATCTACTTACCTATATCTACCTACTTACCTATCTATCTACTCACCTATATATCTATCTACCTACCTCCCTATCTATCTATCTTCTTACCTATCTACCTACCTCCCTATCTATTTACCTACCTACCACCCTATCTACCTACTTCCTTATCTATCTACCTACCTCCCTACCTACCTATCTATCAATGTTATGTATACCTGCTTCGTCCGTAGCAGTACTTCGTCTCGACGATGAGATGCGTCGCACGCAGTTTAGTCAACTCCGTATACACTTCCTCCGCCGTGAACGGACCGTAAACTTTGTAAACTGCGTACGCTCGCTGCCTGCAACAGTATACATATACATGTAGGTAGTGGGTTCGATTCCCGCTCAGGAGAAACTTTTGTATCAAACTAGTGCTACTAGTAGAGTCAATGTTTTTTTTTGTGTGATACAGTTACAGAACGAGCCGACGGCCCACCTGGTGTTAAGTGGTAACCTGGGCCCGTAACAACCAATGCGACTTGGGTCCTCCCTTACAAGGTATGACAAGACCCAAGTCGCATCGTATGCGCCCGTAACTCTGAGACGTGTGGGTGGAATGTCTCATGTGCCTGTAACTTCACCAGCAACCACACTTTTCAAAACGGAACACAGTAACGCGAATGCGTTCTGAGGTCGCTGGTTCCAATCCCGACGTGCACGAGTTGGACCAGTTGGGTCTTGTACTACTTAGTAAGGAAGGACCCAAGTATCATAGGTTGTTATGGGCACAGGTTACCGCTTAACATCAGGTGGGCCGTCGGCTCGTAACTGAATCACATGTTTTTTTTTAAGTTAGTTACGAGCTGACGGCCCACCAGTAAGTTGAGTTAGTACCGCCTGACCTCGCCTGTTTGTGTTCGTAGTGTGGGTGTGCGACTACAGCACGGCGGGTGACTAACATCACGGTGGCCAGCACCGGCATCGAACCCGCGAACGCGCTCGGCCCGCGACTCTCTAGTATCCACTGCATCAGCTGTTCTTGCGCCGGGTCACTGAACTCACCTGCAAACAGATAACATACAAAAAAAACTACTAATATTATAAACGTGAAAGTTTGTTTGTATGTTTGTTACACTTTCACGCTCAAACGACTGAATGGATTTGGATGAAATTTGGTATCAAGATAGCTTATATCCTGGATTAACACATAGGCTACTTTGATCCGGGAAAAGTGCAGTGTTCCCGTGGATTGAGTTACTCACCGCGGGGCGTAGCTAATAACAAATAGTTCCTATTCGCTTATGACCACAAGACATAAATGAACATATAAATGACTTTAAGAAAGAAAGAAAAGGTTCTTATTGCCTCCATAATATTACAAATTATATTAAATATCACTAAATAGAAGAAAAAACTTCTGTATATTTTTTTCTATATTATGACAACTGATAAGAGGAAAATAACAATAATATCATCCCATCTAGCCCGAAGTTGGTAGTAACGCTGTCTTCTGCGCTGTAGGTCGTGGGTTCGATTCCCGCCCAGGACAAACGCTTGTGTTATGAACATAGTTGTTTGTTCTGTGTCTGGGTGCTCAGAAGGCTGCTTTACTACCAACTGAGCTATGAGGCCAGTCAATAATAAGTCAGTATATAATTTAATAAATGTTTGTCCTGGGTGGGAATCGAACCCACGACCATTATTTATTATTATTAATGATAAATAAATACTCACCTATGTGTGACATTTGTTCAGTCACATTGTGTACCAAAGTGTGTAGAACAGGTATAATGCTGATAATCCAAAACAAAGGTATATACTTCATGTATCTCTTAGGAAGCCTGCCGACAATGAAAGAAAGAAATAAAGAAAAACATTTATTTATACAACGGACAATGTAATTACTATAACTGATTTGTACACTAAAGTGCTGAGCGGATTCTGATGTAATTTCTACATCCACCAGTCTCAAAGTCTAACCTCCTAATATTATAAACGTGAAAGTTTGTATGGATGTTTGTTACTCTTTCACGCTCAAACGGCTGAATGGATATGAATGAAATTTGGTATCAAGATAAGATAAGATAAGATATAACTTATATCCTGGATTAACACATAGGCTACTTTGATCTTGGAAAAGTGCAGAAAAGTCCTGCAAATTACAGGCACATGAGACATTTCAACACGTCTCATAGTTATGGGCGCATACGATGCGACTTGGGTCTTAGTAACTAGTAGGGCACTTAAGTCGCATCGCTTGTTAAGGGCAGAGGTTACCACTTAACACCAGGTGGGCCGTCGGCTCGTTCCGTAACTGTATCACATAAAAAATTAAGATTATTCATTGTTTTTTCAATTAATTAATAATGTTGTTCTAGTTTTTAAAAGTTTCACTTCTATCATGTGCACGGTGATGTAAGCGCCATTTTTTTTATAAATACGTGAATATTAATGTTGCCACAATTAAATAATGTTATATAAAACTCCTTACCTGTAATAATTCTTATTCATCATCAGCGAAGAGACAACACACATTTGTGGAACAAACAGCAGTTTCAATCTCATCACTAAGGCCGCCATGACACCATAGACAGCCATCTGAGAGACGTTATAGAAGATAGCTGGCTCTATGGTTAGATGTTTCAAAAAACAAATCAATTTGTCTCTTTCCACACATTCAACCGTAGATTCTGTATTTTCATGAACGTCTAACTCTTTAGGTTTTTTCGTCTCAGAATTTTCTATACCGCTGTCTTCGTCATCTGTGTTGCCATCTCTCTTGTCATCGGTAGATTTATCATCTGTGGCTTCACACATTTCCTCAGTATACCCGCGTAGAGCGTTCGCTACCCAAGTTTTGACTACATTCCCCACACTCAACACCACGAAAGGTATGAGGGACGAGAAAAAAAGCCTCTTCCAAGAACCAAACGGCAAATAATCGAAGACATCCGAACACAAATATAGAGACGTGTGAAAATTTCTGTACGTAGTAAACTTTGCGTACAAAATGTCCCATATGTGCGAATCTTCGTCGACCTCCAAATAGTCGCTGATGACTCTCTTGAGGTAAAGGGAGGAGCAAGCGACTATAGTCACCCTCAAAACGACCAACCAACACTCAATATACAGATCAGTACGACTGACGATCTTAACTCGAAGCGAACTGAAGAACAAACAGTAAACTGACAGGACGAAAAATACAGACATGTAAAGTGAGGATTTGAGCATGTCGTTTCCCTGTAAGAGCAGGACGGCGAGATGCAAACCGCAGAAGTGCGAGTGGAGGAGAATACATAGCGTTTTGAGATCGATTACCCTCAGTTGTTCCATGACGAAGAAAATGGCGATTTGAGTCAGGAATATAAATTGGGTTAGTTGCCAGAAGAGGAGACAAACGCAGTTTATTAGGAATATTGAGACCTGAAACAAAAATAAAGATTTATTTGCTTGAACACAAATGTAGTCACTGATAACATAAATTTAGGCCTAACAGCTCAATTGGTAGTAGCCTTCTGCATGTAGGTCGTAGGTTCGATTCCCACTCAGGACAAACATTTGTTACAACACCCAGACACAGAACAAACACTTCGTCACACAAACGTTTGTCCTGGGTGGGAATCGAACCCACGGTACTACCGACTGAGCTAAGTCATGTTGCATAGTTAACAACAATACCCAGACACAGAACTAACATCTAGGTTCGTCACACAAACGTTTGTCCTGGGTGGGAATCGAACCCACGGTACTACCGACTGAGCTAAGTCATGTTGCATAGTTAACAACAATACCCAGACACAGAACTAACATCTACGTTCGTCACACAAACGTTTATCTCGGATGGGAATCGAACCCACGACCTAGGGTTACCGACTGAGCCGTGCGTGCACCTGTAGCTGGTACGTGTTGCGTCGCGTCGCGTCTCGCAGCTGAAGCCCCACCAGCCACAGCTGCGTCAGTATGAGAGGCGCCGCCATGTTCTCCCGCTCGTTTGGCGCCCATTGCACGCGGGTACACTCGCCGTGGTTAGCGAAGTAATGCACCACGGCCACCACGCCGCCCAACACCGACTCACTGATCGAACAAACAGGAAAAAAATAAAAAAATATCAGTAGAACGCACGCCAAGTTCGTCCGGGGAAGTACTGCCACCATGCCAGTTTCTGCCGCCAAGCAGTGACGTTTGAAAGGTGTGGTTGCCGGTGAAATTACGTGTGACATTCCACCTACACGTCTCAGAGTTACGGGCGCATACGATGCGACTTGGGTCTTGTCGTACCTAGTAGTTAGAAGTATTATATATAGGGGGGATTGAAACTCGGGGTCAGTACCAATAGAACACTACGCTTTCAAAAAAATTAGCCTACCTGAGAGCAGTTGCCTGTAGGAACAGCGCAGCAACGTTAAGTCCAGCCAACACCCAAATAGCCTCCAAATAAAACAGTATGGGGACTCCGATACCCTCACAGCTCTCCACAGGGGTCATGTCAGACCCCCTGTCCACTATGTGACACCGTCTGTGAGCTGTCGTGTTGATGACTGGCTCGAAATAACGGTATAGAGCACCAATTAATACCTGTGGAAATAAAATAAACATATGTAAACGAAATATAATAAAAAAAAAAGACTTGTGGCATTCGGAGACTGCCGCGGTAAAGCTATTGCGCGTGATATTTCAAAAAGTCATTAAAAGTTCTGGTATTTATCGATAGATGGAACTAAAAAGTATCACCGCTGTGCCGGTCGGAGTGTTAGGTTTTTTTCGTTACGGAATTTCTGGATTCGGTCTCCACGCTCAAGGCCCGCGATAGAAGCTATGCAATAGCTTAATAAATATATTCTAAATCTACTTTCCTGATCTATGCTTAAAACAAAATTCTAGTTTTCAAACATACAACCATCTAGATTTTTTATTTTATATGATAAAGTTACAGGGCAAGCAGAACCGCCTGGTGGTAAAGTGGTAGCCACTTCCCATAACAATCAATACGACTTGGGTCCCCTACTTAGGTACAACAAGACCCAAATCACATATATTGCGCCCGCAATTTTGAGACGTGAGGGTGGAACATCGTATGTGCCTGTATTTCATTATTGATAACAAAAATTCAGTATCCATACGTTTGTATCTGCAAAACTTTAAAGGTAATCATCAACATGAAATATTAAAAAAACATTGCATTTCTAATTAAGTTTGTTTTTATATACTTTTTTATCCATTATCCATACAGTGTTTCCATTCTATATAAAGTAAATCCATTATTACATACGAGGCATATAAAAACAAACCTGGCAATCTCCACAATTTGTCAAAATAGAACTTTGAATGTAGGATTTTTTATCTGTGATTTACAATATTAATGAAAACACCTTTGCCCGGCAAAGTGGGCAATGTCCCATAGAAATAGGCTACTAAAATGTTGATTCCAATACAAACACGGCAATCTCCAATGTCATGCTTTTCAATGTTGGCAATCTCCAAGACTCAGAATCAGAGCACGGCATATGGACGCCATTTTAGTTTTTCATAGTGACACGGAAGGTTTTGTAGTGGATTGTGTTGTGGTTTATAAGATTTTTAAATATTTTTATATTTATATTTGTATAAGATCTATGGATTTTGTAAAATGAAATAAAAATAGTTCTCATCTAGTAAAGGGAAATTCCAAGCTATATAATACCAGACTGAACCACAGTAAAGTGTGGCCAGGGTAAACTAGTTTTTAAGTAACACTCACCTCAGGATATATATTGAATCGGTTGAAAGCATTCACTTCATTTGGATACTCCACAAGTCGATCGTACATCAACTTAGTGATACCCCCCATAAACGGTTTTTCCTGAAACGTTACAAATTGATGCTATTAATGCTTGAAAGGTGCGATAAAAAGGAATCCCTCCTTTAGGGGTTTCTTGACTGTGCTTCCCTATTGAGGATCGGGAAGGGTTGGAGAAAGTCTATGTGAGAATATTGTTTATAGGCATTTCCAAGCCATTTCTTTATGAATTATATGTAAGCGCAGTAGAACTCTCGCCAAGTTAGCCGGGGAAGTACTGCCACCATGCCCATTTCTGCCGCCAAGCAGTAATGATTTCGCGTTACTGTGTTCCAGTTTGAAAGGTGTGGTTGCCAGTGAAATTACAGGTACATGAGACATTCCACACACGTCTCAGAGTTACGGGCGCATACGATGAGACTTGGGTCTTGTACCTAGTAAGTGAGGACCCAAGTCTGAGTGGTTTTATGGGCAGAGGTAACCACTTAACACCAGGTAGGTCGTCGGCTCGGTCCATTGCTGTATAACATAAAAAAAATTTGTTTGACTTTGATATTTTTGCCTGGAAGAGATTGCTTTGAGCCTGACGCCCATGAAAGGCCATGTGGCAGCGCATTGACCAACTGATTAATAATTGTGACAACAATGATTTAATTCTATACAGCAACTAGCTGTTGCCAGCGACTTCGTCCGCGTGGAATTCGGTTTTATGACGCACCCCTATTATTACTTAATATAATTTAGTGCCCGTAGATCGAACCAAACCAATATTTTTGCCTTACTAACTTATAAAAACAATATTTCTTATTATAACCCTTTAACAAGAATGTCTCGGCAGTATAATGAGCTTACAAAGAAGAACATAGAACTAGATATTTTTAATCCAGTACTAAATAAATTTGTTAAAACTCTGAAAGACATCCTCCATTTCAACGGTAGTTCAGATGATGAGCATTGTAGTTCAACTAAACCAATATAATCAAGCAGTTTCTATTATAGTTTAAGATTTTGGCTTTTTTTATGTTACATTTGATTTTATTTCATTACTCGTTTTTATTTAATTTTATTTTATTTTATTCTTGTCTAGTTTTTATTTGACCTTTTTCCTTTTGTTTGTATTTTTATTCTTGGGAAGTACTTCATTCTTTTTAGTATTAAGTTCCCGAACATTTAATTTTTTTTGTATTAGCTTAACACTGTTAAATGTGGTTTTTGCAGTGCGCACATCTGTTATGTTCCAAGCCAGATCAAAACTGTATTCTAGATTAATATTTATATTGTTTGCTTGTAATGTGTATTGTGTGCCTTAAATAAATAAATAAATAAATAAATTACCCCTCGGAAAAGTAGCCTAAGTTACTCCTTGTTACATCAGCTATCTGCCAGTGAAAGTCCCGTCAAAATTAGTCCATCCATTTCAGAGATTAGCTGGAACAAACAGACAGACTGACAAAAATTGTAAAAAATGTTGTTTTGGTATACGTACTGTGTATACATCCATATGCACTTAGTAAAAAGCGGTTATTTTAATTACAAACAGACACTCCAATTTTATTTATTTGTATTGATGTATAGATTATACTCTTACTTGTACAACGGTCTTGTAGTATGAGTAATAGAAACCCATTTCGGTACGAAGCGACATCTCCCGCTCTATGTCCGATAGATACAGGAAATTCCTGTCATTCTCAAACAGCTGAGAAACATATGTGTAGTGTTTATAGCCCACTGCCAATGCTGAAACATTGAATAAATAAATACTGGTGGATATTTCACAGCGCCATCTAGCCCCGAAGTAAGCTAAGCATAACTTGTATCATGGGAACCAGATGATATACTTTTTTGTAAATAAATACTTATAATACATATCAACACCCAGACACAGAACAAATATCTACGTTTATCACACAAATGTTTATGCTGGGTGGGAATCGAACCCTCAACCTACAGTGCAGAAGGCAGGATTACTACCAACTGAGCTGTGAGGCCAGTCCTGAATGTTTATGTAGCAGCATCACGCATCACCTACGCACATCTGCATCAAACCTCGGACACGGGCAACTAAACAGGAAACAGACAGACAGACGGAAAAAATAATATTTATAATTGCGAGCCCACCGATGCGCCGCCGCAACGTACATAGCGCGCCGAGCCAAACGCCTCGCAGACAAGGATGCCCAATGTGCGAGGGAGAAAGCAGATTAGGAATCAACAGACATGCAACCAGTAAATCCTGATTTCTGATTGGCTTAACATCCAACATTGCTATTGGATCCTAATTAGTAATTTCATTCTTATTGGTCATAAATAAGTTTTGTATAAATATTAGCCTAAGGTCGGAATAAAATCACTTCCAATTCTACATTTGAACGAGCGTTTCACTCCTCTCAACATCTACTATCTGCAACTAGGGAAGCACTACCAGCAAGTCATTTACATTTATAACTAGGTGTTGCCCGTGACTTCGTCTGCGTGGAATTCGGTTTTATCACGCACCCCTATTTTACCCCTCAGAAAAGTAGCCTAAGTTACTCCTTGTTACATCAGCTATCTGCCAGTGAAAGTTCCGTCAAAATCGGTCCAGGCATTTCAGATATTAGCCAGAACATACAGACAGACAGACAAAAATTGTAAAAAACTGTTTTGGTATATGTACTGTGTATACATCTATATGCACTTTGTATTAAGGTAATTTTAATATTACAAACAGACACTCCAATTTTATTTATTTGTATATTATATGGTTCGTTAACTGCTTTGTACCAAAACTATAAAATAAAATAAAATTACTATCCGACATCTCCTATTTGTCACATCAAACACTATATTATTTGCAGTTTCTTTTGATCCCACTGCAGTGTAAAGGCCTCCATTCCATATTTTCACTTTCCACACATCTGTGCTACAGCTGTCCAGTACCTAAGAGCTCGTCTCGACAAGGAATGGATAAACGTTATGCTTAAAAGTAGCAATAAAGCCACCATTTTAATGTAAATATAACCGTTATTATAAGACTTACTTATTTATTATAATACATGGAGAGAAATAAAGAATGCAAAGTAATTAAAAGTCATTAAATAAGCACATTACAAGTAAAATTCTTATTAGTAGTTTATTTACCTATTAGTACGATGGCGAAGTATTTGATCAATTTCGCAATTGATATCCGTTTCTTCTCCGGCGCATTCTGTTCTTCGATAATTGTTTCTTTTTCCTCATTCATTTTTGCAATAAAACATCACATTTCTTTCGTATTTTAATTAAAATAAATAAATAAAACCGCTGCAAACTGCAATCCGAGATTCGGTTACTTCTAATGAAGATTGACTGACATTGACATGGAATGATATGACAGCAGACGGCTCGTGACAATGACGTCATAAGTTAACATCGATGTTACCAGCAACTAAAGTAGATCACCCAAAAAAATTATTATATTAGGTACTAGTTTGTAAATATTGAAATCAAGGCGTGCCGCAAGGATCCCATTTATTTTAGGCTCATCTTTCTTTTCTACCCGACCAATTCTCAATCCTTCCAAAAAATCACAATAATTTATTTCATACCGTCATCCGTTCGTACGTCAGTCATTAAAATCATAATGGCCAGTATACAGGCAAAGGAGTCCGTGACACGTATAGTATGTAACGCAATGGTTTCGGACACTGATAATCTATAATACAAAAAATTTAGGCGTATTTATTTAATAAAACTCACATGCACTACAAGTGCTTCATCACGGCAGCATTTATTTGAAATCATTTAATATAAATTGTAATATTCGGCCAGTGATTTGCCATTTGCATTTACTGAGTATCAAGATTTGTTGACAATATTAAAAAATATTGTTCTATCTAATGAAACATTTTTATATGTATACATTCATGCTATGGAATAATTTTAAATTATTAGATAAACTTAGTTTTTTTTCCATATACGTCCAAGATTGCATGCAGTTTTTTTATTTTTCACCAATAGCTTACTAGAATAGAAAATCCACCATTAAAGTTTAGTAAACAAAACTACATCAAAATAAAACAATCTATACCGAAAAAATAAATTACCAATACATTATAAAATATTTTGAGCAATTAAATATTATAATAATTTCGAGTGGAATATGACTTACGCTACTGACTAAGGAATTATAACATTCCAAATATACAAAATAATGTTGCCAGTTCCACGTTCCATGTTTTACCGTATAAATTACTAAATTAATTTTGCAAACCCATTAATTTAGGATTCAGTCCAGAATTGTTTAATAAAATGTTCGTGTTTCAATATTTGCGTGAAGCTTGTGTACGTTGCGGTGTTGCAAGCGTTCTCGTTGTTAGGCGCCGTGGATACAATTCCACGGAGGTAGTACCGGTCGATACCTCTGTCCGATTCTGGAAACGCGAGGCCTCCACCACTGTCGCCTTTACAGAGTGCTGATGTAGCTGTAATCAAATATATAAGCAGTACGATAAGTAATAATAAATATCGGTTAGTTTGGCTTTCACAATACAGGCATGGCTTAGTGTGAAGTCCACAGATTATATAAATCCTAATGTTATTTTGAAGCTCCTTTAGCAGATACACGGTCTAATCTCTGTCTAATCTCGTGATTCCTGTAATAAGCCATGTCTTTATGTAATTATATGGAAATGATGTTTTCAACTCTTTTTATGTGATTAAGGTGAAGAAACGAGCTGAGGGCCCACCTGATATTGAGTGGTATGGTGGTTGAAGTGGTAACCATCGCCTCTAGACACAATATGACAACAGCAATACGACTCAAGTCCACTCCACCAAAGTACGAGATGAGTCAAGTCGCATTGCGTTGCGTCCATCACCCCGAGACGGGGATGTTACGTCTCATGCGGCTGCAATTACACCGGTACCCACTCCTTCCACAGCAATACGAGTGCATCACTGCTTGCCGGCAGATTACCAGGTGCAGTGACAGTACTTCTCCGGGTGAGCTTAGCACAAGTTGTACTGCTACTTTGGGTTGCTCCTTTCGCACCACCCGGGGGACACGTGTAGGGGTTCAAAGGGTGATCAACTACGGAAGCGAGCAACGTGGGCCCCGAATTAGAACGGTTTTGTTGTAGAGGACTTACTGTCCAGAGTGCCAGCGCAGATCTTGTCGCTGGTAATATACTCGCGGAAGCCGGGTGGTGAGTTGGAAATGCAGGTAACTACTTCCACATATGGTAGGTCTATCACTTGCAGCACAGGCGAGGCTTTACCGTTCTCAGATGTGAGACCCCAGCCGGCTACCTGCGAACAAAAAAGGGTTTAACTGGTCTAACAGTTCAGTTGGTAGTAAGTCGCCTTCTGCACTGTAGGTCGTAGGTTCGATTCCCACCCAGGATAAATATTTGTGTCGAACATAGATGTTTGTTCTGTGTCTGGGTGTTAATGTGATTACAGAATTGCCAAGAACCAAAAAAGTATATTTTATTTATCATTTTTGTGATTCCCATGATACAAGCTACGCTTACCTTACTTTGGGGCTAGAAGCGCTGTGTGAAATGTCCGCCAATATTTATTTATTATTACAATATTATTATATATTATAATATATTTTTATTATTACAAAGAACTCCCGGACAACCAGCATTTCCACGACAACAACCGAAATTGCCAGGCAGTTTATTGTAAATTTATTTACTCTTTTTATATATTTTATGATATTCTATATGTTACTAATCTGCTTATTATAATCCCCAATGTTTTTTCATATAAATGCGTCGCCTCATCGCAGCCTTGTGCTGAGAATCAGCGCTGTAACATGTTGCAGCACACGCTGAGGGCTTTTTATACAAATATATGTACGCGACAACATTCATCATTTATCCTTTTTCTTTTATATTGTGTTGTATTGTTGTGTACAGTTTTGTGTATATAAATTTATTCTTATTAAGTTACCTTTCCCTTGTTTCCGACTTGCAGTTGGAGCCTTTCAAAATTGATGTCGAAACTGAGGCACACGGGTCGTACGTAGGTGCGGTACACGAAAGCTTCCACGACTATCACGAGTGCTATATCCTCCTGGAAGTTAGCGCTCGCTCCCTGGTAACGAGAGGGCAGATGGATCTCCTTTACCTGGAATGAGTTACAACTTTGAATGGTTCTACAATTGTACGATTTTTTATTATGCCAATTCTAGTTAGAGAGGGATGTATAGAAAAAAATCTCCAGAGTAGAGAAAGCATCAGTAGTGCTTCTAGTGTAACTGACATCTATATTTGATGATTTGTCATGAATAGTACTATGGGCTTAGGTGTCCTAAGTCGGATTATAAAAGCTTGTAATTGTATAATACTTACTGACACCCAGACACAGAACAAACATCTATATTTGTCGTACAAATATTTGTCCTGGGTGGGAATTAAACCCACGAGTCCCACGACCTACAACGCAGAAGGCAGGGTTACTACCAACAGCACTCTGAGGCCAGTCAAAATGTCCACCAACAAAAAAGAATAAGATAACTCACCGCGGACTTCTGCGCATCATCAACCTTGTCATTCCACGGTCTGTAGAGCTTGCCGACAGCCACCGCGAACTGAGACGCAGGCAGCTGCTTATCCACGTCAGTGTAGAAGCAATGGGCGGCTAGAATGATTGAATTATGATACAATCCAGGTCAGTGTAGAAGCAATGGGCGGCTAGAATGATTGAATTATGATACAATCCAGGTCAGTGTAGAAGCAATGGGCGGCTAGAATGATTGAATTATGATACAATCCAGGTCAGTGTAGAAGCAATGGGCGGCTAGAATGATTGAATTATGATACAATCCAGGTCAGTGTAGAAGCAATGGGCGGCTAGAATGATTGAATTATGATACAATCCAGGTCAGTGTAGAAGCAATGGGCGGCTAGAATGATTGAATTATGATACAATCCAGGTCAGTGTAGAAGCAATGGGCGGCTAGAATGATTGAATTATGATACAATCCAGGTCAGTGTAGAAGCAATGGGCGGCTAGAATGATTGAATTATGATACAATCCAGGTCAGTGTAGAAGCAATGGGCGGCTAGAATGATTGAATTATGATACAATCCAGGTCAGTGTAGAAGCAATGGGCGGCTAGAATGATTGAATTATGATACAATCCAGGTCAGTGTAGAAGCAATGGGCGTTGGAGTTACTTCTTCTTCTTCTTCGAGTCACCGGTTCTGTCGAACCAGTGTGGTGAAAGGATTGTAAGTGTGCCTCAAAGAGGCTCCTTTCCTGCACTCGACACATGTCTTCGAATTTGTAGTTCTAGGACATGTCGGTTTCCTCACGATATTTTCCTTCACCGTTTTGAGAACGTGGTATTGCGCACATAAATCTTTCAATCGAAAAACTCATAGGTGCACGTTGGGATTTGAACCGGATTTGGAGTTACTGATTCAAGATATGTAGTTGCGTATTGGTTCTAATATAAATTATTGTTTACAACAGTCACAGTCGCCTTTCGTAAACATGGCCAATTTATATTATATACTGTGGTGTGTGTTTAGATCAATTTTTGCTACTGAATTTTGTACCAGTTCTCGTAGCTCGAATACATTGCAGGTAACGCTGCTGCAGCATTAAGTTGGGGTGGTACTGATGCTGGTGCAGGTCACCTGCAGACTGCACACAGCTGTACACCAGCAGTGCAGCAGACATGTCTCACATTTAAGGACTCTTTTGCTGTTGGTCGTAGATGGCCTTGACAGCGTTTACTCGGGCTAGCATTTTCTTCTATCTAACCTTTGTGTAGTATGGACTGGATGTGGTAGTGCATTTGGTTCAAGTTATTTATACACATACTATATAAAAATACATAATTAAACTTATTATACATACATATATATAATAAATATACATAAGCTTATATATTATAATAATTATATAAATACTGCTCAATTTATTCCATGTTTTGTATGGACAGGTAATGTTTATACAGCTTAGATTTAAAGACTCCAATCGACCGTGCGTATTTCTACGGGAAGAGGAGGATTCTATTAGTGAAGACCTGTAATTGGCTAGCTATTTCTATTTTAGTTTCTAAGGACATAGTATATAAGCTGTTGGTTTTCCGAAATAAATAAAAGAGAGCTCCACAGTCGGATATCAGTCACAGTAAAAGAGTATAGAAAGAATGAAGACTATATTTCGCAGAAATGGATTGTGAGCCAAGTGGTTACCTGATACAACGATGTTGTTGCTGATGAGTGAGCCCCCGCAGACCTGCATGTAAGGGTTGTACGTAGTCTTGTATATGCCGGCGTGCCACGGCAGCTCGCCCCGCTTCGCCGGCAGCCCCCCCACCACCAGCTCCACCCCGTCGGGGGTCACCCGGCCGCATTCTGTTGTCGATGGTACAAACCTTAATGGGGACTTATTTTTCCCTAAATTTGGGGAGTTTTTTATGTGCTCAGTTACTGAACAAGCCGACGGCCCAGCTGGTGTTAAGTGGTAACCTCTGCCCATAACAAGCGATGCGACTGTGGTAGGGGACTGGGACCCAAGTCACATCATATACAACCGTAACATTATACATACAAAAAAAAATGTGAGCCGTCACGGGACGCCTGGCAGATGTGAAACATCGACATTATTTTGTAAAAGTAATATGCAACGCATGCCGTGGCGACGCGTCGCCACGCCAGAAATCGGTTTTACGTGCGGCTATAGATGTTTCACATCAAAACTATATAAGTATGTATATCAGTTGTCTGGTTCCCATGATACAAGTTATGCTTAGCTTACATTGGGGATAGATGGCGCTGTGTGAAATGTCAAACAATATTTATTTATGTAGTTCTTCTGAAGGTATTTAACGCTTTCTTTAGGGACAGTTGCAAGTAACCTCCGAAGCACCGAAATGCTCAGCACTAAATACAACAGTCAATGTAATGCTAATAGGATGGAGGGTCAGGATAAATTAAACAAAAATAATAATTAAAATAATTTTATTTCAAAAAGTAGAATAATTTGGTCCATCCTGTTAACATAACTCTGGTTTGTATATATTTAAAGATAGATACCGAACAAAAAAACTTAAAAATTAAATTATAGAAATTACTAACCCTCTTAAAATACCCATTGGGTATACGAAGCGATAATTATGAGAGATTTGATTTACGTATGTTTGTGGCTAATTGTAATTTCCTCCTTTACGGATGTTTTGCCGTTCTTCCCCATGAAGGGTCGGATAGGAAGCGTCAAACTTAGCGGTAAGTACGCGTGACCTTATTTTTTGCATATTATTGACGTTCTCAAGTCATTTATTAATGAATTCTATGGAAATAAAGTTCAAGTCAAAACAAGATGACCAAATCACAAACAAAAAATATCTAACAGCTCACAAAACTACGCTCGTTCAATTCACCCATTAACAGCCATTTTGATAAAATAGAATAACCTATTTAATCGTTACAGCGATTCGCATAAAATAACTAAATAATTGACTATCTAAATAAAATCGTAAAAAAGCCCCAAATTTTTAGATTAAAAAGAAAAATATAGCGAAAAAAACGCAGTAATGTCAAAAACACGATTAAACGGACTATTTTGGAAGGTAAATATTAACCTAGCGTATACCTAAAGTGAAGGTATATTAGGTAAGCGCAGAAGGCAGGGTTACTACCAACTGAGCTGTGAGGCCAGTCAATTATGTACCAAAATTCATCAAAATGAGTTCAGGGTTTTTTCTTATGTAATACAGTTACGGAACGAGCCGACGCGACGGCCCACCTGGTGTTAAGTGGTAACCTCGGCCCATAACAACTGATGCGACTTCGGTCCTCCCCTACTAGGTACGACAAGACCCAAGTCACATCGTATGCGCCCGTAACTATGAGACGTGTAGGTGGTATGTCTCATGTGCTTGTAATTTCACCGGCAACCATACCATTCAAACCGGAACATAGTAACGCGAATGCGCAGAAATGGGGATGGTGGCAGTACTTCCCCGGCGTGAAAACGTAATAACATTATATGGATTCTCACAAACGGACATTAACGACTTACTAGGCTCAAATACGCGATTAAGAAGTCAACCTTGTAAGTATCCGAGGGATCAAACAAAAAATTTGACCTTCAAATTACCAGTCTTAGCTTTATTATATCGCTTTATCTCTTATAACAAATTGTAAAGAAGCAACCTTGCAATTATGTACAAGATAAATTTTTTTAACGCACGCTAGTCATTAGAAATAAATAAATTTGATTATCTGTTTGTAATATTAAAATAACTACTTTTTACTAAGTGCATATGGATGTATACACGGTACATATACCAAAACAACATTTTTTTAAATTGTTGTTGTCTGTCTGTTTGTTCCGGTTAATCTCTGAAATGGTTGGACCGATTTTGACGGGACTTTCACTGGCAGATAGCTGATGTAACAAGAAGTAACTTAGGCTACTTTTCCGAGGGATAAAATCGAATTCCACGCAGACGAAGTCGCGAGCATCAGCTAGCTCGATATCAAAATAGCCTATCCGCTGCATGTAAGCCACAAACTATGAAACATTTTATCCCATTTATAATAGTTATTAGTAAAAAAATATTTATTAAAAATAGTCATAGCATATTTTTTTGTAATTATTTCATTGGTATAAGAATTATTCTAGCTAAAAGGTTTATAGGAACTGTTAAACTGGTAGAAAGCGTCATCTTAGTTTACTTAGGAATACGATGATCGTAATGTCACATACATTTATACCTAGACAATGAAATTTAGCCCCTAAATATATTGAAATAAATGCTACTATTAATCAATTTAAAATGAACATTGGGCTTTTCAGTGTTATTTGGCAGTGCACCACTTCCCATCCTCCAGTCTGTATTATCTATATCATAATCGACATCGTTTTCACCACTGCTCGTAACGGCCACGAATTGATTATTGAAATAACCCTCCTTATTGCCGTTCCCCGTCCCACCAGTCTTATCCCCCGTCGTACCAGCAACATTCCCCGTCCCACCAGCAATATTCCCCGCCCCATCAACAACACTCCCCGTCGTACCAGCAATATTCCCCGCTCCACCAGTAACACTCCCCGCCGTGCCAGCAACATTCCCCGCTCCACCAGTAACACTCCCCGTCGTACCAGCAATATTCCCCGCTCCACCAGTAACACTCCCCGTCGTACCAGCAATATTCCCCGCCCCACCAGTAACACTCCCCGCCGTGCCAGCAACACTCCCCGCCCCACCAGCAAGATTCCCCGTCCCGCCAGCAACATTCCCCGTCCCACCGGCACCCTTAAACGGTGCGACGTACTGAAACTCGCTCGAGTAAACCTCAACAGTGTCCTTGATAAGTATAGTAACATTTGTGCCTTTTTTGACCAAACCTGGCGTGCATCTCGCTATGTAGTCCCAGTAACCGTCGATGCATCTCATGAATGTAAGTGTGGTGGCCGAGTAGTAGTTGGGTTTCCTGCACTCGGGTCTGGCCACTGTGCCGGCTGGTTCGAACGCGTTGCAGGCCCTCACTCCCTCCACTTTACCGGACACCAGGCAGCGGTACTCCACTGAGGGATGAGGGTTCAGCTGACATTGGCCTGTTCGGAACATTTGGATGTAAATTAATTGTTATTTTGATGGTAATATGTATAAGGTAATTATGTCATTGTATTTTTTTTTGGAAATCTGTTTTGGGGGGCCCAAGTCGCTCGCGTCCGTAGGTGATAACCCTTTGAATCCCTACACGTGCCGGTGAAATTGCAGCTGCATGATACGTAACATCCCCGTCTCGGGGTGATGGATGCAACGCAAGAGTCATCTCGTAGTTTGGTGGAGAGGACTTGAGTCATCTAGTACTTTGGTGGAGAGGACTTGAGTCATCTCGTACTTTGGTGGAGAGGACTTGAGTGGTATTGCTGTTGTGTATGGGTGGCGGTTACCACTTAACATCAGGTGGGCCGTCAGCGCCTTCAATCACCTACATCACATTAAAAAAAATACTCAAATACCCTCGCCAGACAAGTGTTCAAATGTTACTGCTGTGTCTAGCGCCGGAGTAAGAGTTGGACAGTTGCAAGTATACTCACGGACACACTGCGGGATGCTCTCCGGCCAGAATCCGTCGAAGCAATAGATGGAACTGGAGCCTAGTACTCCGTACCCTCGCTGGCAGGTCACGTTCAAGGTCACCAGCTTGTACCCGGACCCTGGCTGGGCGCCGGGGATGTTCGTAACGTAGGTGCCGTGCTCAGGGTACGGTGGTAGGACACAGCTACCCGTTTGGGGTGGTCTGAAGTTTAAGGATAATAATAATAATGGTGGATAATACACAGCGCCATCTAGCCCCAGACTAAGCATAACTTGTATTATGGGAACCAGACAACTGATATAATACATAAGATACTTTTTGTAAATAATAGTTTTATTTTTGGTGGACATTTCACACAGCGCCATCTATCCCCAAAGTAAGCATAGCTTGTACTATGGGAACTAGACGAGTGATAGAATACATACATACTTTTTGTAAATACATACATAAATTGGCTCACTTATAGATTAAAACGTATGATGAACTTACTTAGCGGTGACGCTGGTGGCTGTGCCAGATTTTCCACACAAGTCCTGGGATTCATCGGAGCCATCTGCGCACTCTTGTACCTGAAGTCAGAACATTATGTATTATACATAGATACATTATGAGAACAGTAGTGAGTCTAATTTACATATTAACTTGTTTGGTTTTACTAAAATAGAAAAAAAAACATTATTGTATGTTCGAAATGGACAAACTGTACGAAACTATTTTTTTAAGTATTAACTATAATTTTAAATTAACTATATTTTTAAGATCTTTTTTTTGTACAACAATTATACAATAATTATTTCCTGAAAAATGTTTATGTGTAGGTTAAGTAGGTATTCATTTTTGCACACAATTTCACTGTTTACCTCGTGGATAAATAAATAAAAAAATAGCTAGCTAAGTAGCAGTAGAACTTCTGCTAAGTTCGCCCGGAGAAGGACTGTTACCACACCTGGCAATCTGCCGGCAAGCAGTGATGCACTCGTGTTGCTGTGCTCCCGTGGAAGGGAGTGGGTGCCGGTGATATTGCAGCCGCATGAGACGTAACATCCCCGTCTCGGGGTGATGGACGCGACGCAATGCTACTTGAGTCATCTCGTACTTTGGTGGAGAGGACTCGACTCGTATTGATGTTGTCTATGGGCGGCGGTTACCACTTAACACCAGGTGGGTCGTCGGCTCGTTCCGTATCTCAATCACATAAAAAAAAAAATAGTTAAGTTTCACTCACCCCGTTACAGTCCGCCCCGCTATCGACACAGGCCCCGTACGCGCACTTGAACAGGTACGTGGGGCAAGTCTTGCCCGCGCACGCGCGCACCGTCTCGTCCGACCCGTCGGGACAGTCGGCCACACCGTCGCAGTGGTTTGCCGCCGGCACTGTACTGCCGTCCTGACATTTGAACTGACCCCTAGTACAACAAGATGTTGTCAGATTACTATGAGACGCAACGCAATGCGACTTGAGTCTCTTACTTTGGTGGAGTGGACTTGAGTCATCTAGTACTTTGGTGCAGAGGACTTGTGTCATCTCGTACTTCGGTAGCGAGGACTTGAGTCAACTCGTACTTTGGTGGAGATGACTTGAATTATTTCGTACTTTGGTGGAGAGGACTTGAGTCATCTTGTACTTCGGTAGGGAGGACTTGAGTCAACTCGTACTTTGGTGGAGATGACTTGAATTATTTCGTACTTTGGTGGAGAGGACTTGTGTCATCTCGTACTTCGGTAGGGAGGACTTGAGTCAACTCGTACTTTGGTGGAGATGACTTGAATTATTTCGTACTTTGGTGGAGAGGACTTGTGTCATCTCGTACTTCGGTAGGGCGGACTTGAGTCAACTCGTACTTCAGTGAAGAGGACTTGAGTCGTATTGTTGTTGTATATGGGCGGCGATTACGACTTAACATCAGGTGGGCCGTTAGGTCTTTCCATCACTCACATCACATAAAAAAATTACTACTAAAATCCAGCCTATTCGGGCTACGAAAATTGGTTCAAAATTGATTTGCAAATTTAGAATTAAAAGATTTAAGTACTGATTGTTTCAAGGATAGTGCTCGTGAAAAAAAGGAATCCCTCTTTAAGGGGTTTCTTTTCTGTTCTTCCCCATGGAGGGTCGGATATGGTTTGCACAGGCGTCAAACTTGGCGATAAGTACGCGTGACCTTATGTTTTGAGTATTATTGACGTTTCCAAGCTATTTCTTTATGAACTCTACGGAAATCAAGTTCTTAACTTTGACTTGACTTAGACTTAGACTTAGAGTTAGACTTAGACTTTGATTTTGACTTTGACATGTTTTTTTTTAAATATCTCACCAGACTTAGACTTTGACATATTATAACATCTCACCGTATTTCATCCGTTTCGTTTCTACACCTGGGCAGCAGCTCGTCGGAGTTATCAGCGCACTCCTGGATGCCGTTGCATGGCGCCGTGCCGTCCACGCACGCCCCGTAAGTGCACCGGAACCAGTTCGACTGGCATCTGAAAGGTCAGGGGAATTACATTAGAAAATATTGTCGGACATTTCACACAGCGCCATCTATTCCCAAATTAAGCAAGACAACTGACAGAATACTTTTTTTAATAGTCTTTGTTGTAAATACATATATAAATAAATATTGGTGGACATTTCACGCAGCGCCATTTAGCCCCAAACTAAGTTTAGCTTGTACTATGGGGACCAGACAACTGATAGAATATATTATAACCTTTTTTTTTGTAAATACATACATACATATAATTCGTATTAACACCCAGACACAGAATAAACATCTATGTTCGTCACACAAACACTTGTCCTGGGTGGGAATCAAACCCACTACCTACAGCGAAGAAGGCAGAGTTACTACCAACTCAGCTGTGAGGCCAGTCAGATTGAGGCCTGCATGTTATATTATCATTATTATCGTTTTTTTTTAACCATTATTTATTCTGCGAATCGTTATTAACATTATTATTATTATTATTATTATAAGTTACGCAGTCTTCCTGCAGAGGGCGTGTGTTTCGTCGCTCCCGTCCGGGCAGTCGACGACTCCATCGCATTTGCCGTCGAACGGAATGCAAGTATTGTCTTTGCATTTCCACTGGGTTTTGCTGTAATTAAAGAAAAATATACATAAACAGATTCACGCCTTTATCCACGAAGAAGTAGGCAGAGGTTCAGTGAAACACTTTTCACCGTGTGGGCCATATCTTGAGAACTAGACGTGAGGAAGATTGAGCTCATCACAGCCATTGTTTTCAAACGAATAACTCAGCACTTTCTTCCAGTAATCCATTCCTTAATAACCTAACAGCCAGGACACAGCTTATGACAATGAAATTACCAAGAAATCTATGCGAGAGTAATAGGCAAGAAAAATATGAGGCCTGAAATTGAAGATTATTACAACTTACAGAAAATTTGCATTCGTTTCGGATGGTAAAGACTTTTGTAAGAACTAATATAATGTGAATTACAGTTAAGTTTTGGCGCAGCTGGCAGGATTTTGACACTAAATTAGACGGCATTTAGGTTAGTCCTAATAATTTATGCCGATGGCCCACCTGATGTTAAGTGGTAACCTCGGCCCATAACATCCGATGTGACATGGGTCCTCCCCTTCAAGGTACGACAAGACCTAAGTCGCATCGTATGCGGCCGGAACTCTGAAACGTGAGTGGAACGTCTCATGTGCTTGTAATTTCACCGGCAAACACGCCTTTCAAAGAACACAGTAACGCGAAAACGTTGCTTGCCGGCAAAAATAGGTGTTTCTCTACAGAATTTTATTATTGTATATCCTAATGATATTAAATATATTTATTATACATTGAAATACAATTGAACTCACCGACACGCGGACTGACGTTTCACCCGGTTCAACACTGTCTCACCATACGGCAAAGCAATTCTGAAAATACCAAAACATTATCTTCATTTCGAAATTGTAATATATAAATATGACCAATATTTATTTATTACTATTTCACACAGTGCCATCTAGCCCCAAACTAAGCATAGCGTGCACTATGGGATAGATAACTTATAGAATCCGTAGATATATTTTGTAAATATTAACACCCAGACACAACGAACATCTACGCTGATCACACAAAGTTTGACCTGAGAGGAAATCGAACCCACGACTACAGCATAGAAGGTACAGTTACCAACTGAGCTGTGAGGCCAGTGAAAATACAAATCAACATATTCATACTACTTAAAATATTATTGTTACTGTTCCAAAAGAAATACATTTTTAAATATATATTTTTTTATGTGAATTTAGATAAAAGAACGAGCTGACGGCCCACCTAATGTTAGGTGGTAATCGCCGCCCATACACAAAAGCAATACGACCCAAGTCCTCCCCACCAAAGTACGAGATGACTCAAGTCGCATTGCGTTGCGTCCATCACCCCGAGACGGGGATGTTATATCTTATGCGAGACTGCCATTAAACACATGCTGACGATGCTGACTTACGCCGCAGTGCTGCAGTTCAGCTCGTCACTCCCGTCAGCGCAGTCCACTCGTCCGTCGCACACGAGGTCAGCGCTGACGCAAGCGCCGTCAGCACACGAGTGTTCAGTCAAACTGAAACAACAAATAAAGAAACTTGTCATAACAATCTCCATAAACCCAGAATATACAACCATTATGAACCAAACCCAGTCAAAAATATATAGATAGATAGATAGATAGATAGATAGATAGATAAGACGTTTATTTGTTTCCACAACACACATGTACATTTAGTTGATTATAAAGAATAAAAGGAAAAAAGAAAAACATAATAAATATACACCTAACTTATACTAACATAACAAAAATGACCATTAATATAGTTGCCTCCAAGAACGTAAAGTAAGAAAGTAAAAATATATGATTTACTAACCTGCATGAGTTTATGGGATCCTTCGCGACAGCAGTGAGAACGGGCGACGTAGCTGAAACCATAAGGGTATATTACGGTAACAATATTAAATATTATCATAAGGGTATTTTATGGTAACAATATTAAATACTATCATAAGGGTATTTTATGGTAACAATATTAAATACTATCATAAGGGTATTTTATGGTAACAATATTAAATATCATTATAAGGGTATTTTATGGTAACAATATTAAATACTATCATAAGGGTATTCTATGGTAACAATATTTAATACCATTATAAGGGTATTCTATGGTAACAATATTAAATACCATTATAAGAGTATTTTATGGTAACAATATTAAATACCATTATAAGGGTATTTTATGGTAACAATATTAAATAATATATTCTCATAAAGAATTGTGAATTGTAAAAACGATTTAATACCATTAAATCGTTTTTACTATGTGACATTAGTGACAGAACGAGCTGACGGCCCACCTGATGTTAAGTGGTAACCGCCGCTCATATACAACAGCAATACCACTTAAGTCCTCCCCACCATAGTACGAGAGGACTCAAGTCGCATTGCGTTGCGTTCATCACCCCGAGACGGGGATGTTACGTCTCATGCGGCTGCATTTTCACCGGCACCCACTCCCTTCCACGGGAACACAGCAACACGAGTGCATCACTGCTTGCCGGCGGATTACCAGGTGTGGTGGCAGTACTTCTCCGGGTGAACTTAGCAAAAGCTATACTGCTACTTTGGGTTGCTCCTTTCGCACAGCCCGGGGGACACGTGCAGGGGTTCAAAGAGTAATTGCCTACGGATGCGAGCAACGTGGGCCCCCAAAACATATTTTATGTAGGGTTATGAATTGGTATAGTCGATTTTACTTTTAATTAGTCATTAATTAATGCACTAATAAGTAGTTTTGCAATTAAACGATATTATACTTAAGAAAATGAATTAAAGATAACTTAGGTAGATATGCATATTTAAGTAAATCATATAATTCAGTCCTCTCTCGCCCCGTGACAGCTGCGGCGCCTAATTCCACTACAGCTTATGCCCAATTCAAGAAATAGGACCTGCCGCCATACCTATTTCTGACGCCAAGTAATACATACGTATAACTGTGTTTCGGTTTGAATGGTGTGGTTGCCGGTGAAATTACAGGCACGTGAGATATGCCACATTCAATTCTCAAAGCTATTACTAAAATAACTGGGTTTAAGTTTTATAGTCTGGTGCATGTTACCCTGTCAGACCCTGAGTCTTCACACACGATATGAGTGCATACCTAGTAGGTATTATGTTCTTTATTCTTTATTGTACACAGAAAAAATAAACATAAATTAACATATGTAAAAAAATATGTACAAAGGCGAGCTTAACCCTAAAAAGAGTTTTATTTCAGCAAACCTTTGAGGCTAGAAAACGTTAATGTTGATCAATAAATAAATGAAAATGTTCCCCCTAACGTTTCTGGGGCTTAGTATGACCAAAGATTACCACAGACGGAACCAGAGAGGGAGATTCTGCTATTCTGTGAACTATGCTTACTGATGACGCAAATACGATCTTATAATATTAACATTGTTTCATAATGTGAACTACACTGGACAGCAAATAAACCGGGCCACTCGCTACTTTGGAACTCTGATTAGATTTTCTCAAAAAGTATAAAACTTACAACTATCTAAGTTACACCTACAGAAACTGCATTTCATGATGATTAAAATGAAATATCATTGGCATTAAATTATCAATTTAATAGGTGTTTATTAAGGATTTTACAAAGAAGAGTCGTTTTTCAGTCGTGAAATCGTTAGTAATCATAAATTTAAAATAAAAATTAAAGCCAAAAATAAAGAAAAATAAAAAAAAGAGTTTTTGATCAATATTTTGTATTCCCTCCTCTTGCTCGGATAACTGCCAGCATCCTCGAATTCATCGACTTCGCGAGCCTGACGATAAAATCTTGAGGAGTTGCATTCCACTCCTCTTCAATTGCGATTCGCAGCTCTGGAAGCTTTGATGGAGCTAGTACCCGGGCTCGAACCCGACGTTTAAGCTCACCCCATAAGTGTTCTATCGGATTCAAGTTCGGGATTCGAGCTGGCCAGTCCATCGTACGAATGCCGACGTCGCGTAAATACTGGGTCACCACATAAACAATATGAGGCCGTGCATTATCATGCATCAACTTCATATCCTGCCCGATATATCCTGCGTAAGGTACCATGTCAGGTTTCAGTAATGTAGCGATGAGAAGTCAGTTCACGTGTATGGCCCGTCGATTCGATGAAAACTAACGCTGTATGTGCGGTTAACGAGATGCCGCCCCAGACCATTACAGATCCACCTCCATAAGCAACAGTTTGCTCGATGCAACACTGAGAATAACGTTCTCCAGGGCGACGATATACTCTCTGACGTCGATCACTTCCATGTAGACTTATCCTGGTCACATCAGTGAAGAGTACATTACCCCACTGCTCGACCGTCCAATCCTTATGCTCTCGAGTAAATTCAAGTCGTGCTCGACGGTGGGCTACCGTTAATGCTGGACTTGTTGCGGCTCTCTTTGGAGTCAGGTTCCGTTCAGCAAGTCTCCTTCTGACGGTATCTGAACTTACGACCACATGGCGCTCGTCACGCAGACTTTGTTGGACTTTAACTGCGTAGAGGCGGCAACTTCGCAGAACAGTAAGATTGATGTAACGATCATCTGCTGCTGATGTAGCCCTAGGTCTGCCCGTACCTGGACGGCGATCGAATGCTCCAGTCTCTAGGTACCGTATGTAAACTCGTTGCACCGAAGATCTGCTAATTCGAAGTCTTCGAGCGACCTCACGGTGCGCAAAGCCTGCTTGAAGTAGTGCTACAGCCTGAGCTGTTTTCTCAGGTGTTGTATCCATTATTGACAGAAAAAAGTCGCAAAAATACACGCGTCTGAGCAAACGATGGGCAAAACTAAAGAATTGATAGCAAATATCCAACTAACCTCATTGCAGAAAAAAATAACGCTTATCGCGAACTCAAGTCAAAACAGAGAAAATCGTTAGCATTGTGTTTGTTGCTTGATTACAATGTGAGTTGATGGTACTTTAGAAATAATGTATAGTCATTTTAATCATCATGAAACACACTTTCTGTAGGTGTAACTTAGATAGTTGTAAGTATTATACTTTTAGAGAAAATCGAATCAGAGTTCCAAAGTATCGGGTGGCCCGGTTTATTTGCTGTCCAGTATAGTTACAAGTCATAAGCACCAGAGCATCTGTAAGACCTAATTGTATCTACAATTATTAACTTTAAATTGTTTTATATTGTATATTTTTTTTACATCTTACTTTTTTTATTCGTGGTAGGCTAATTTTGACCGCAATCTCTGTTAAGTCTACGGTCTACGATGTAGCATGCTTGCCTAGAAGATACCTATTCACTCTACTATTGTTAATGCGAATTGTTTGCCCATATCTGAACAGGGCGCATACATTCCATAGTATATTGCCCAAACATTAAAAAAAAAACGAAGTGTCGGACATTCTGCCATAATATCAGTACCTACCAGTATGTACGTAAATCAAATACTTTTTTAGCGTTACTGGGAATGTTCTTCAAAATCTTAATAATAATAAATGTTGTAATGTAATTTTATCTATTTTGTTTTTGAAGGCAAATTTTACTTTTTTACGGCCATTACATAAAAAAAAAATGCAAGCAACGAAAGTTGATCATTCACCCAAAACATTCCACTCACGGCCGAGAACAAACGCTAATATTTTTGACAACTACTTTGACAGCTTCCTAACCTTTAAGTAACAACAAAAAAGTATTTACTCACCAAATATCACTAAAATGAAATTCCGATACATTGTCACGAGCACACTTAATCTAAGAATAGTCAAAAACGACTAAAGCAATGCGGTTTAATCACTTGGTCATAATTGCCTGATGTTTTGTATAACTTGTGTTCGATTTTGCGTCGTCTTGGGGGAAATCCTACTTCCAACTGAGCGGCCAGGTCAAGAAACCAGTTTTCCTTATAATTTACCTACGTTATATTATACCGTTAGCGATCTGACTTGTGAATTCAGAGGACTCTGATATCACATTTATCTCAAAATAGTATAAAACGAAGTCACTATATGCGTCTGTTCTAGGCTCACTTCTAAACCACACGATGGATTTTGATACGGTTTTTACTAATAGAATGAGAGATAAACGAGGAAGATATAGTTTGTAAATATGTTTTACAATATGGTGGAACGGACATGGTTTTTCAATAAAACTTTAAATACTTTCTTGGTCAGCGTACTCATTTCCTTTGATTATAAATTGTTCCCGTGGGAAGCTACGATCGGTATTTAATTACCAAGATGACAGTGTATTCTTTTGTAGGTAACTAAATGACTATGGGCATAAAGAGACAACCATTATGTTTAGTAAAAAGTAGAAATAATGCATCCCAAATAGAATAAAAATTGCCCTTCTGTGGAGGCAAGAAGTTCTAATCCCCCATCCATCTTTAAGATCAGTGACTCTTAGGCGGCAATTACAGTGGTAATCAATACAGGATTTATTTTTAATTTATCACAGCGCCATCTAGCCACAAAGTAAGCTAAGCGTAGCTTGTATCATGGGAACCAGACAACTGATATACATACTTATATACTTTTTTTTTGTAAATACTTACATATAATACATATTAACACCCAGACACAGAACAAACATAAATGTTACAAATGTCACATAAATGTTTGTCCTGAGTGGGGATCGAACCCACGACCTACAGCGCAGAAGGTAGGGTTACTAACCAACTGAGCTATGAGGCCAGTCAAGCTTAGTCACAGCTTAGTGTGGCACTATCAGAGGTCATTATTTTGTTCTATTTAAGATATAATATTACTTACGTTAAATTTGGTGTCACACAAGCTACTTTCAGCTGCCTTCACATTTATTTAAATCTGGCAACACAGTAGTAATAATATACAGGATCCATATAAATATAAACCACAAAACTAAAATACGTGTGATATACAGTCACTGATGATTGACGACTGGCCTCACAGCTCAGTTGGTAGTAACTCTGCCTTCTACGTGTAGGTCGCGGGTTAGATTCCCACCCGGGACAAATATTTGTGTGACGAAAATATATGTTTGTTCTGTATTTGGGCATTAATATGTATAAAAAAATAATATATAGGTATTCTATCAGTTACATGATCAAGCTTAATTTGGGGCTAGGTCCCGCTGTGTGAAATGTCCAGCAATATTTATTTATTTATTTATTCAGACAACTTCTTCATACATGTTACATAATATAATATTAAATTAAATCACAAAGCAAAACAAATTAAAATTAAATTAAAACCACAATTAACGACACAAACACATAATACTCAACAGACAACCATAAAAAAACAAATTTTTAATAACAAATGATTTTAAAGACAGCTGTTTACTATTAAGAATGTTTTCTGCTTTGCCTGTAGCTAAATAAATGTCCCAAATATTAGGGAGATTTTATCACCGTGCAACACTTGACCGATGACCGCGAAACGGGTTATTTAAGGTTACGTTAACGATAACACGTATTATAGAATATTCTGTGACGATAATTAGTTTAATTGTCTCGAGATGAGCAATACATGAATTATTACATATACCTATCTTGTAAATCTGCGCGGATGTAAATCTATACAAATAAATAAAATTGGAGTGTCTGTTTGTAATATTAAAATAACCGCTTTTTACTAAGTGCATATGGATGTATACACGGTACATATACCATAAAAACTACTACTAACTAACTAACTAACTAACGTAAAGCCAGGAAAACAAGAAATAATTCAGCTCAAAATGAAAGAGAAGAACCACAAAAACAAATGGATTGTTACCGCTCGTTCAGTGCAGTTGACTGCTTCAGAAGTGAGTCCAAACATTGAACCTTCGAAATCCAAGGAAAGAGTGTACATTCGACAAGCATTAACTCAATACTCTAAAAACTTACTTTGGAAGGCTAAACATGCCCTGAAGGATATTTATAAGTTCGTGTGGTGTAAAGATGGAAAAGTGTTAGCCCGAAAAAGTGAACAGAGCAAAATTTTTATACTGCGTTTTGAAAGCGATATTTCAGACATACTTAATCACCGCTAAATGCCTTTTATATTTTTGCAGCATACCCTAATACTTTTATCCTTTTCTTATTCGCTTACTTTTTAGTAATCTTAAATTAATTATGGAAAATGAGAATAACATCTCAGAAATACATGATTATCTTAATTTAACTGAATATTATGAACTAACTCCCAAATGCAAACGCCAATTAATCTGTAATCACGTGAAGATTCGCTGAATTATTAAAAACAATTCATAATAGAATTATTTATTGATGTATATTATCTACGTAATTCAAAGTTCAAAACGCGTACATTTTTAAAACAAATATTATATTAAATGCATATCAAATAGGACTAGACGCAGTTGACACATACAAAAATATCAAGTTTCACTCCAATGGATTTTGTTCTGTTCACCTTTTGAGCTTATTATTATTAAGTATGAACAATTAACAATATTACTTTGTAATTGGTAACTTTATTCCGTAGGAAACGCACTTGTGTATATATTTATTTAAATTGATGAGGAATCTCTTCACATCTTAGATAAGCTAAATTTAGTTTTTTAGATGTGTTATTTTTAATTTCGATGTACTTTTAATGTGTAACAAATAAAAATAAAAAAAAAACTTCTTTTACAATTTTTGTCTGTCTGTTTGTACCGGCTAATCTGTGAAATGGCTGGACCGATTTTGACGGGACTTTCACTGGCAGATAGCTGATGTAACAAGGATTAACTTAGGCTACTTTTCCGAGGGATAAAATAGGGGTGCGCGAAACCGAATTCCACGCGGATGAAGTCGCGGGCAACAGCTAGTATATAGTAAAGCACAAATGCAGATGTGTCTACCATTGAATTAGGTACCTTTTAATAGCAGTAGAACTCACGCCAAGTTCGTCCGGGGAAGTACTGCCACCATGCCCATTTCTGCCGCCAAGCAGTGACGCATTCGCATTACTTTGTTCCGGTTTGAATGGTGTGGTTGCCGGTGAAATTACAGTCACATGAGACATTCCACCTACGTCTCAGAGTTGCGGGCGCATACGATGCGACTTGGGTCTTCGTACCTAGTAGGGGAGGACCCAAGTCGCATCGGTTGTTATGGGCAGAGGTTACCACTTACCAGGCGGGCCGTCGGATCCGAAACTGTATCACAGAAAAAAAAAGAGGAAGAGAAAGAGGAATAGAAAGTCCATTTAACTAAATGAAATAATAAAAAATAAAAGGCTGCTGTGACTGCGCCCGTACATGTGTTCGCTTAAACTCAACATAGAAAAAAACAAGATGTGGAATCTGTTTAATGTATTTTAATATTTGACTATAGCAACACTGCATATTTATTGAATATATTGAGGTTGTCTACGTTCCGTTTCTCGTCGGATATTCTGTGGACGTGCACTTCCCCGTCCGCTGTCAACAGGGCCTGAAAAAATAAATAAAAATATGTAGATTCATAAAATATATAGATATCTTATAGATTAATAATTTATATACTAAAATATACACTAATTAAAACAACTAGCCACTTAGAATAACATCATTGCTGTGCCCTAACAGGGTTTATGTTTGTATCCTATAAATATACTAAGATCTTTGTAACAACATGCAATAAATGCGTCCGTAGGTGGTAACACTGAATCCCTACACGTGTCCCCCGGGCGGTGCGAAAGGAGCAACCCTAAGTAGCAGTACAACTTGTGCTAAGTTCGCCCGGAGTAGTACTTCCACCACACCTGGTAATCTGCCGGCAAGCAGTGATGCACTCGTGTTGCTGTGTTCCGGTGGAAGGGAGTGGGTGCCGGTGATATTGCAGCCGCATGAGACGTAACATCCCCGTCTCGGGGGGATGGACGCGACGCAATGCTACTTGAGTCGCGTACTTTAGTGGAGAGGACTTGAGTGGTATTGCTGTCCTCTATGGGCGTCGGTTACCACTTAACATCAGGTGGGCCGTCAGCTCGTTCCGTAGTTACGGAACATAACCACATAAAAAAAATTTACTTCGTGTTAAGATTAATAATAATAATAATAATGGTGGACATTTTACACAGCGCCATCTAGCCCCAAAGTAAGCTAAGCATAGCTTGTATCATGGGAACCAGACAATTGATATATATACTTTTTGTAAATACACATACATTTTAACACCCAGACACAGAAAAAACACCTATGTTCCTCACACAAATATTACTCCTGGGTGGGAGTCGAACCCATGACCTACAGAGCAGAAGGCAGGGTTACTACTACTACTACCAACTGAGCTGTGAGGGTAGTCATTGATGTGTTTCTTACCAGCGTATGGTCGCTGTTGACACAAGCAGTCGCTGCGTGGTCGCAGACAGCGCGCGCGACTATGTCGCTGTGCATCAGATCGAACATAACCAAAGTGTTGTTGTGCAGCAGTAAATATATACAGCAGCGGTTCGCACTCGACCAGTGGACGGATTTGATTGTAATCTGTAAATACATATATACAAACTAGCTGTCGGTGCGTGGAATTCGGTTTTATCACGCACCCCTATTTCACCCCTCGGAAAAGTAGCCTAAGTTACTCCTTGTTACATCAGCTATCTGCCAGTGAAAGTCCCGTCAAAATCGGTCCAGCCATTTCAGAGATTAGCCGGAACATACAGACAGACAAAAATTGTAATAAATGTTGTTTTGGTATATGCACGGGTGTAAACATCCATTTGCACTTAGTAAAAAGCAGTTATTTTAATATTACAAACAGACACTCCAATTTTATTTATTTGTATAGATTAAAAAAGAAAATGGCGGACAATTCACACAGCGCCATCTAGCCCCAAAGTAGCATAGCTTGTATCATGGGAACCAGACAACTGATATACATACTTATATACTTTTCTTTTGTAAATACATACACCATAATATATTAACACCCAGACACAGAACAAACATCAATATTACAAATTTCACATAAATGTTAGTCCTGACTGGGGATCGAACCCACGACCTACAGCGCAGAAGGTAGGGTTACTAACCAACTGAACTATGAGGCCAGTCAACTTTACTTTCATACAATTGTGCAAGGCAGTGGGCGCCATATTAACTCGTTGAACAAACTATAGTTCTCACCCTACTCGAGGTCCCGTCATCGGAGCTGACCTTAACTGCTGCGCTGCTCACAAACCTTCCCTTGGGGTCCACCACGCATTTGTCTATCAAATCGTGGGGCAGTACGACGTTTCTGAATAACAAAACATGAAGAACATAAGAATTTTAAGACTGGCCTCACAGCTCAGTTTGTAGTAACCCTGCCTTCTGCGCTGTAGGTCGTGCGTTCCATTCCCATCTGGATCAAATAATTTATGTGACGAACATAGATGTTTGTTCTGTGTCTGGGTGTTAATATAATAAGAATAATATTGGTGGACATTTCATACAGCGCCATCTAGCCCCAAAGGAAGCTAAGTAAATAGCTTGTATCATGGGAACCAGACAACTAATATACATACTTATATACTTTTCTTTGTCAATACATATTTATAGGCTAGATGGCGCTGTGTGAAATGTCTACAATATTTTTTCTATTGAAGAACTGTAGGTTCTTTAAATATCTTTCAGGAAACTTTTTTTTATATCATATATAATGTTCATTCATTTTACAAATTATTCATTGTATAATATGTAATACATACGTTCATATAAGTAATTTTTTTTATGTAACTGAAGTCACGAGGCGAGCTGACGGCCCACCTGAAGTTAAGTGGTAACCGCCGCCCATACACAACAGCAATACCACTCAAGTCCTCTCCACCAAAGTACGAGATGATTCAAGTCGCATCGCGTCGCGTCCATCACCCCGAGACGGGGATGTTACGTCTCATGCGGCTGCAATATCACCGGCACCCACTCCCTTCCACCGGAACACAGCAACACGGGTGCATCACTGCTTGCCGGCAGATTACCAGGTGTGGTGGCAGTACTTCTCCGGGTGAACTTTGCACAAGTTGTACTGGTGTACAACTTGTGTACAACGTGTACCAACACGTGCCTGTAATTTGTCGGTTACCTGCAGTCCAGGGTGAGCAGAACCCTGTCATCTCTGAGCGAGTACAAGGTAACAGTCCCGGCATCGGTGCCCGCCACGAAGTACGGGGGGCATACATCCAGAGATGTGACGGACGATGTCTCACCTAAAATGGCAGAGAGCCTTTTATATTTCTTACTAGCTGTACCAGGCACGCGTTGCAATGCCACGTTAGGTATAAATAAAGAGAAGTAAAGAGTATAATAAATAAATAAGAATAATGTTCTATTTATTGAAGTGCTTTTTTTATAAAAATAAGTGCAAAAAGTCTCATTACAAACAATAAACTTTTTTCACTAAAGTAACAAACATATATACATCCATACAAACTTTCGCATTTATAATAGCAGTAAGATGATTCAGTCCACGGTCAGTCGGTCTCTTTTCATCAACTAGAGATAAGGGGAGAGTAGGGGTAGAGAAAAGAGGTGCGCACACCTTAATTTTTTTAGTTTTTTACCAACATAATTTAAAAACAATATAAAAGCTAGTAATTTAAATTATATAAAAAAAAAGTTAAACATCACTAAAAATATACTTACTGGCAACACTAAACCTCTGCATCCTCACAACGCCAAGGCACCTCTTACAGTAGAGCACTTCCCCACCATTTTTGGCCACCAAAAAACTATTGACACTGTCAAAACTAACAATCTTCAAATCGCTGCAAACGATCCCATTCTCCCAACTTTTCGGCACATTTATTTCGACTGGCAACGCCCTTTTCCTCATACTGGCGGCACTGTACGGTCTGTCACTATCAAATTCAAAACTAGAAGCTGTTTTTGGTCTGGCGATGTCCATTTTGACCGAGTACTTTTCTTGTTTTCTCTGGGCAATTCTTCTCTTTGCAAAATTTAAGTTGAAACTGTTATTGTCTTTGACTGTAGTATCAATATGTTGCGATATATTTATAGTTTGGTTCCTTTCAAGTTTTAATTTAGACCAGAAGGCTTTGCCAATGTCTTTACTGGTCTTCGATTTTTCTTCTATGATAGACCATATAGTGAGTATGCCGATTCTTTGCAATGAGACGATCTGTAAAAAGTAATTATTACCAACATTTTTACAACATATTGACTACTAGCTGCGCCCCGCGGTGAATAAGTAATCCACGGGAACACTGCACTTTTCCGGGATCAAAGTAGCCTATGCTAATCCAGGATATAAGCTATCTTGATACCAAATTTCATCCAAATCCATTCAGCCGTTTGAGCATGAAAGAGTAACAAACATCCATACAAACTTTCACGTTTATATTATTAGTAGGATGTTCCAAACGACTGGCCTCACAGCTCAGTTGCTAGTAACGTGCCTTCTGCGCTGTAGGCCGTGGGTTTGATTCCAACTATGGACATACATTTGTGTGATGAAAACGTATGTATGTATGTATGTACCTGAGTATGAATGATCTCCAAACCCACGATGCAGTCTGAAGTCTCACCGTCCATGTTGGAGGCGCTGCTCGTGTAGGCGCAACACTGAATAGCGAACGGTATTGATGGCTGGAATATTAAACGAGTATTAACATTGACAGGCCTCACAGCTCAGTTGGTAGTAACGCTGCCTTCTGCGCTGTAGGTCGCGGGTTCGATTCCCACCCAAGACAGACATTTGTGTGACGAACATAGGTGTTTGTTCTGTATCAGGGTGTTCATATGTAATATATGCATGTATTTACAAAAAAGTATATAATGTATTCTCAGTTGTCTGGTTGCCATAGTACAAGCTATGCTTAGTTTGGGATTAGATGGCGCTGTGTGAAATGTTCAGCAGTATTATTATTATTAGTTGAAATGTATTTATATATAATATAATTTATTTAAAAGCAGATAGTCATCCATTTTGTTAGTAACTACTTAATGCATAAGTTCTAATGCTATTTCTTATGTCACTGATCGAGGAGATTCTCCACCTGATGGTAAAAAGCAGCCTGATTACTATAAGTACCTGTTGAAATCCCACTTTGCTATTTCTCAGGTTCCATTCCCGATCCTTCTCAATTTGCGTGAGTCGTTCCCCCTCGATTTCCACAAATTTGGTACATTTTTTCTCACTTGCAACACTGGCACGCCATGTCGGCTGTTCTGATAGGTCCCAGAGGTGTATCGACCTATAAAATAAAGTGTTTAATTAAATTTGATCTATTATTGATCAATATAATGTAATGTATTGGACAATGTAAAATATAATCTGGCAAGTAGTTTGTGCAGATTTCAAGTCTCACCTTCAAGCAATAAATATAAACATATATAGTTGGACACACAGCGCCATCTAGCCCCAAACTAGGCTAAGCTTGTACTGTAGGAATTAGACAACTGATAAAATGCTTACATATTTTTAGTAAATTCATAGCAGCACCTAGACAGAAATAAAGTTTTTGAGTTTGACTTACCCGTCTTCCAAACCAGCTATAAACACACCATCGGTATTCCCTCTAAATCTCCCGATCGTAATATCGTCTATGGCGAGCATAATTTTTAATGGTTCCCTGGCAACACTTAAATCCCAAAGGCAAATTATACTCTTTTTAACATCAACTCCTCGAGCTTCTTTGTGCACCGTCAATAATAAATTGCTTTTCGTTTCCGAATAAATGACTCGCGTTATTTTGGAGGGTTTCAGGAAGGAATATTTTTCGCCTTCAATACATTTTGAAGATATTCTCATATAACCTTTACTAAATGGCAATTTTCCCGCCCTTTGTAAATCGGTCAAATCTTTGTTGCCAATATTTTTACTCAAAATGTGACTAACTTTGCTTTCACACTTTTTTAGAAACTTGCTCAGTTTACTGGCGTTGTAATTATTACTTTTCAATTTGGATTTGTAAACCTCGTATGGCAACATTTCGTCAGTGCCGACGCCATCTTTTTGTTCGAAATAAATCCTCAACGGATTAACAATGTAATTTTCATCCAACTTCATCTGGCCATCATTTAAATCATTGTGATTTTGATTTATCAAAAGCGTAAACTTTGTAATATAATCTTCCGTGTGTTCGCTATATTTTCGAGCGAAGACATCTTTATTTCGATAAACATCATGTTTTGAAAACTCAACTGGGCACTGTGTCCATTTTTGGCACATAGATATTTCTTCAGTTTGGATCTCCTCGGAGACGCCATCGTCAAAAGTCTGCACTCCACTTTGGGTGTAATTACTTTTCCCAAATGTTGCCATGTATAAATCGTAGGAAATCGGTTGCATTTCGAACAGTGAATATGACATTTCGTGTAGAGTTATCATGCCGAGTAGATCTTTAGCTCTTTGCTTCAGTCGTTCGTTGATTTTCCTTTTAATTTTATTTTGGTTAGCTTTTGTAAAGTCTATAAAAAGGGGTCTGAAAGACAAAATTGTGTTTATTTTCTATTTTGTTGGATATTCAGCTTAAAATAAGACAATATGGATTTGAAGAATACAAATGTTGTAGACGTGGCTATTAGGATAAGAAGGCTAAAGTTGACATAGTCAGGACAATTGGTTAGGACAGAAGATGGACGGTAGACCAAGACGGTCACAGAATGGAGATATCATAATACATACATACTTTTTTGTATACAAACATACTGACACCCAGACAGAACAAACATCCATGTTCGTCACACAAATGTTTGTCCTGGATGGGAATCGAACCCACGACCTACAGCGCAGAAGGCACGGATACCAACTGAGCCGTGAGGCCGGTCTTTGTGCCTATTATTTCACCGGCACTCATGTCTTGCCAACCGTTACACAGCAACATGAGTGCACCTGTGATATAGTTAATCTTAGAGGGTATCTACTAACCTGTCCAAAATATCAACAGTCTTCACGCTAGAGGCAGTGCTGCTCATATCCAGAAATCCCTCATCAAGAGAAACCTTCTTCTCGCTATCTTCTAAGAGAGATTTCTCGTCTCCTTCTAGAAGAGACTTTTCGCCGTCTTCTAGAATGTAATCCATGGCCGGCTTAATTTTAGCAGATCGTTGGTCGCGGAGGTCAAAATTACCTGAATACACATAAATTACTCATTATCTAGATTGCTAGAGCTTGCTTATGCTAGATTTGAGTGGCCTAGTGGTACAGACCCCGAAAGATAGTTAACATCAGGTGAGATTGCGGTCAAATGTGAGACTATAGTAATAAAAAAAATATGTGTTGTAAGGTCATACTTCGAAGATCAAGTAGTTAGTATTGTCCAACAATTCTATGCAAGTGATATTTGTATAAAGATAATAAATAAATATTTGTGGACATTTCAGACAGCGCCATCTAGCCCCAAAGAGTAAGTTAAGCATAGCTTGTATCATGGGAACCAGATAACCGACCTAATACATATTTTTTTTGCAAATACAAATACATAATACATATCAACACCCAGACACAGAACAAACATCTATGTTCGGCACACAAATGTTTGACCTGGGTGGGAATCGAACCCACGAACTACAGCGCAGAAGGCAGGGTTACTACCAACTGAGCTGTGAGGCCAGTCCGTTAATATGTAGTTGCTGAAAGATATATGTTATCTGTGGTATGATCTACGTCGAAGGAGAACTAGTAGCCCCAATTTCTCTCAAATGATATTTGCATAAAACAATAAAAAAAAAAAAAAAAAGGAATGAGTACATTTATGAAAAACATTATTGGTACCTGTGCTAATGTGTTTTTTATGTGATTAAGGTGATAAACCGAGCTGACGGCCCACCTGATGTTAAGTGGTAACCGCCGCCCATACACAACAACAATACGACTCAAGCCCTCTCCACCAAAGTACGAGATGACTCAAGTCGCATTGCGTCGCGTCCGTCACCCCGAGACGGGGATGTTACGTCTTATGCGGCTGCAATTTCACCGGCACCCACTCCCTTCCACCGGAACACAGCAACCAATACATAAGGACTGCTTTCTCACCAGAATCAAGCATTTTCTCATCGTCCTTTTCCTTAAAACTGTCTGTCGACATTTCGTTACGCTGCTCGTCCATCTCGCTTGCTTTGTTTTTGATAGCATCGCTTGCTTCGCTCCCCTCACTATGGTACGACTCGAAGTCAGACTCGTAACTTTCAAAATCGTCTTCGTAACTGACTTCCTCTTCGTCTGATTTATTTTCGTTCGGCTAAAAGATATATTCAAAAAGTATTAATTATATCCTGATTTCAAATCTTTGAACTCTTTTACGCAGACTACGTAGTCTCTTGGTGTTAAACGGTCCCCACTGCCCATAAGAAAATCAATAAGACTATGTTCCTCTCTTACACAGTTACCTATAGCAAGACCCGAGTCTTACAGCATTCTTTGAGACATGAAGGTGGAATGTCTCACGTGTCTGAAATATCACCGCTTTCAAACCGCAACAGTATTTACTAAATAATAGCTTTAACATAAGAACCCAAAGAGTTGTCTATAGAAAAGACTTACCAATGGCTTAGCCTTTTCTCCGTCTAAGTCTACATAGAAAGCCTTTGATTTCGCAACCAGTTTCTGAGACAAATTCATCATTTCCACGTTATTATCAACATTTCCAGGGGTCAATATCTTCACCTCCGATTCGTCTAGAGTCCTTGTTTTTGTACGCTGTCTCTCAAATCTTTCAGATTTTTCAACATTCCCAGTTTTGGTTGCTTTAGACTTCTTTTGATCTCCAATTCCGACCTCTTTGGTCTTAGAAACTTTTTGATTGACAGCCTCCTTGCGTTCAGGATTGAAATCTATTTTTCTTTTTACTGCTGGCGAATTGACAGTCACGTTAGTAAAGAGTTCCTTCTTTTTTAATGTGCTGTTTTTGGACGAATGTGAAGTCTTGACATTGCTTCTCGCTGATTCTGATGATTTCGTGTCCATTTTCTTAGTTCTGTCGGAGTTTTGACTGATTAGACTAAGGGATGACGCAGATGATTTAAGTAGGCCTTTCATAGGTGAGACGCTGCTAGTAGATGTAACTCTTGGGACTTTTTTAGGAGCCATTCCAGCGAGATTCTTCTTTTGAGCATAAATATCTGTAGCGCTTGTTTTCGGCGTCGATATGGAGTAGACGGTTTTCTTAAGTTTATCTTCTTGTAATATTCTTGAATCATCTTTAACTTTTCCTCTTTTCATTTTATTTTCGTTAGTAGACTTTGGAGCAGTTTGCATTGTTGTCACTTATGTGATAAAGGGCTGCAATAGTTAGCGCGCTGTTCAGTTAAGATTGTTTTAATGATAATTCCTGAATACTAATGAACGGAAAGCCTATTTTATATACTTTGACACGGTTAAAGTATTTAGGTCAAAAATAACACTGCACTTGTACTTACCTTAATCTATGTTCAGTAAAAATGAGTAATTCATTCGATAATAACTTAAAAACCTATTAAAATTAATAAATACAAACTGGTTTCGCTTTTTACTTTCAATTGATTGTCACAATGACGTACCTACTTATTATAAAAGTACACGTGATCGGTTGTTATGGTAACTAAAAGCACAAACACGAAAACTATTTAACCAACCATATTCGATTCTATGGCTAAGGGTTTAGACTATAATATTGAGTCGCATAAACATTGACCTAAAATAAAACCATAAAACAAGAATAATTTTTGGTACAGACGTACCATCAATTTAGGTCAACTTTAGATACGTTTTCATTCGCTAGATGGCGTTGGTTTAAAAAATCGTTGGCTTAAACGTAAAAGTCGCCAAATCTATTTTTCTAAAATCCTAAACTATACTTTAACAAATCCGTAGCCAATAACTAATAATTCTACATAACTGACGTTATGAATCGTTAGTCGTTAAGATCTGTCTGTTTTTCAGACAAACTTTAAATGACTTTAAACGTAAAAAAGTTGGTGGGTTATTTATTAATATCTTTAATAAAATTAGTTATATTAAAATTGATGTATTGGAGTACTTCATACTTCTATATAGTTTTATGATAACCATATACGAGTATAAATAATATAATACAAAATCGTTAGCACTACAAATCTTTAATATTAAATTCGTTCGTAACAGCTGAGGATTCATTTTAATATCATAGATAATAAAATCTGTTAAAAAGATATTCCAATTAATATTAAAATAAAACGATATATGTAATCATACTGAGGAAATGTACTTCTCATATTATCACTTAAATAAATAATACAAAATACGGGCGTACTTTTAATAAATAATCGAACTTACACAAACGTGCATCAGCGACATCTAGTGGTCTACATGTGAACAATTTACATAATGACAAAACACCGGCCATCTTTCTGATCTCAACGTTACACAGCCGACTGAGTGGTAACTTACAATCCAGCAATAATGGTAGCAGGATCTTCTACACCTTCCTTGATCTTCTTCAGGAACAGCACAGCTTCACGACCATCGATCAGTCTGTGGTCGTATGTCAGAGCAACATACATCATGGGTCTGACCACAACTTGACCGTTCAAAGCGATGGGCCGTTCAAAGATTCCATGCATACCCAGGATAGCGGACTGAGGCGGGTTGATAATAGGTGTCCCCAGGAGTGATCCGAACACTCCTCCGTTGCTGATTGTGAAAGTGCCTCCGTCCATCTCCTCAATCGTCAGCTTTCCTTGCCTGGCCTTCTCGGCCAGCCCGGCCACGGTCAACTCTATATCAGAGTAGGTCATAGTCTGCACGTTCCTGATGACGGGCACGACCAAGCCTTTGGGAGTAGCCACCGCAACGGATATATCAACATAGTCTCTGTATATAATCTCGTTCCCATCTATCACAGCGTTGCAAACGGGCTGGTCCAGCAACGCACTGGCAGCAGCCTTCACGAACGGAGACATCAGCCCCAACTTCACTCCATGTTTCTTGGTGAATTTATCTAAATGCTTCTTACGGAACGCCATGATATGAGACATGTCGATTTCGTTGAACGTAGTGAGCATGGCGTTAGTATTCTGCGCGTCTTTGAGCCGCTGGGCGATGCGCAGGCGCATGCGATTCATCTTGACGCGCTGCTCCGTCCGCGTGCCGGCGATTTCCTTGCTGTAGTCCGCTGGGGGGACCTTCACAGTTGCTGTCTCGATGGCGTGAGCGTGCCGGATGGCCGCTACTGGGATGGATGAGATGGGCGCGGCGGGGGGAGGGGCGGCTTGAGCCGGGGGGGCCTGGGGAGGGGGGATGGGAATTTGAGGAGGGGGCGGCGGAGGGGCAGCTGCGGGGGGCGCAGCGGCAGCTTTAGGCGCTTCGGGCGCAGGCGCTGCAGCCTCCGCCTTCTTCGGGGCTTCCCCGGTTATCTCCAGCTTGAACAGCTTCTGTCCAGCTTTCACGGTGTCACCGTCGTTCACATAAATCTCCTTTATGATGCCGTGAGCCGGGGCCATCACGGGGATGGCCGTCTTGTCGGTTTCGATCTCGCAGATGACGTCATCGGCCGCGACCGCGTCGCCGACTTTCTTGTCTAATTTCACGTCGCCCTCGGACACGGAGTCGGGGAAGTTTGGCGTCAGTATGTCTTGGACTTCGTACAGGGGGCTGGTGAAGTGGATTGATGCCACCTGGTTGGCCAGCACGCGGATGTGCCGGGTGGCAGTCACTGGTAGGGCTCCGAGCGCTTTGGGCATTGTCGACTTCAACCGGAGGCTCTGCCCCTGCCGCCGGTACAGCGTCTGTATGTGCTTTGAGCAGCGTCGTAACATTTTGATTGATTTGGTGACCGTTACCCTGTAAAGAAGAAATATATGGGTTTAGAAGTGATAATGCTAGATCCAGATTTTGAAATGTTAGCTTCGTTGCTGTTGTAACCTGACCTAATGATGGATAATATTGTGAGGAAATCATAGAAAGCTATGGCTACCTATGAATCTAAAAGCTGCGGTTAGATATCTAACAGTGTGCGACTGGCACCAGCCAGTGACTAGCCAGCCAGCCCGTGAGAGCCAGTTTCCATTGCAAGCGCCGTGAACAATCGCTGAACATTAGGTAACATTAAGTAAACTTCAAAAATTTGCCACGCTTTCAAAAGGGCCAATTATCAATATTAAGATCAAATTGTTATGCAAACAAATATCTTGAATATTGAAACTCTAACTGTAATATCTATCTAGTATAATATCCAGATGCAGAACAAACATCTACACATTGCACAAATGTTTGCCCTGGATGGGAATCGAATGTGGGTTGTCTACAGCATAGATGGCAGAGTTATTGCCAACTGAGCTGTGAGACCAGTCATGGATATTTAATAGATTAATCAAACATTTCTAATTTTAGGAATTCAATAGTATTAGGGATGCTGTATGTTAGATATATGTAATGTATATAGCCAGAAGGCAAGCCTTTTTGAGATATGAACACTAAAAAAGTTAATTTCAAGGCATATCTCACTTGAAAGATGAATTGGAATCAATTCAGATTGTGAATCAGAAACATATCAAAACCAGTAGACAACTGATGTAAGGTTAGCAAAAATAAACATAACCTAAATATTAATTTATATATAATGTATTTATTCAATGAAATAACTTTTGTTTCTTTCTCATTAACTGCAGACGGTTAGCAAAAATCAGCGTTCAGTTCAATTCAATAATATGATTAACAAAATGACTATTTCATTATACAATTTTGGTTATAATCTCAAAATACAGAAAATTTTAGTTATTTTGTAAATGATGGAACAAGAAGTTGGCCGACCTGATGTTAAGCGACTTCCCATTCCCTGAGACATGTGTGGGTATAACTCTTATCATTCAACAGGCTTTCATATTACATAATATAATAGATATACACTTATTTATTTAAATTAATATTATAAATCAATATTATCTCTGCTGCTTTATCACTAAAAGTACTGCAGGGATTTTGATTATGCTGTGCAAATCCAGGCCAATCCAATCTATTAAACTCTATGATTCAGGCAACTTATTTTTGGGACAGAATTGCAACCAAAATTCTAACGATACAGAAATAGTCTATTCATTAATTTTATTAACTACTGAAGTGGTCTGAACACTGAGATTTTTGCTAACTGAGAGCAGTTAATTAAATCACTTTAGTACCAAATATAATAATACAATTTTATAGTATATTAAGTAACTTAAGTAATCCCTAATCCAACAACCTATTCAACAGCATAAATGTAAAAAAGTTAAAACATTTTGTTAATAACACTGGTTATATACGGTAAGTAAATAATAAGTGAAGGTGAATTTTTCTTTAATATAAATCTAAATGTCATATGGTAGAAATTTCATGATTAATGAGTTACATGCTTAGCATTTAGGGCACATAATTATAAGGAAAAGTTTTCATTCTGACATTTCTAAAGCAGTGAGAAGCTGATCAAATAATTCAAAAAAAAAACCGCAAATCAAATACAGCACGAAAGAGATCACGAAACAGAAAAGGTTGAATTTAATGTCAAATATAAATTTAATTAGGCTTTCGGCCGGCTATCGAGCATATTGATGCAGATATATTTCAAGGTTACATGGCATATGTTAGTTGTACTGGTACCACAAATATGTTATAAATACCACACCCTTACCTTTCTACAGGAGGTAAACAAGCACTATCAGCAAACGATTAGTTTCACGGACAAAAAAGGTTACATAAGATTCGCAGATCTCATGACAGACCAGGCAGTGTTATTTACTAAAACAGTTTTCAAGCGTTAATCAGTGCATAGCTCGTGTGTGTGAGCATATAACGAGGAACGAATACTTCACTTTTATTTGATTGCTGCTGTTATCGTGGTTTCAGATGGTGAAGCCCAAAGACCTACATTTATTTCGATCGAGTTGCCTTTCGCCTAGTCTAGTTGGCTGGGAGGAGCACGGGCTCGGCTGCAGTGTTGCCCACTCATTGACAGGTTTTCGGGCTAAATCAAACTCAAAATGAGCTGGAGTCATTCAAAAAATATATCTAGGCTAGATAGCTAAATAAAATAAATTAACACACCCCTTCGCTCTAGGATGTATGGGAGGATCCCCATTTATCACCCTTTAGCTAGTATTCTCTGTAAGTACAAAACATATTATTATCCAACAACTGCTGAGAAAAAGTTTTCTTTTCTTCTCGCTTAGTAAGTCAGTCTTGTCAGTTTCTACCAAATGAGCCACGGAGCTGTCAAAATTGATTATTTTCAATATAAAATTGATTACATACTTAGCATGATTTCATATAATTTAAATTAATTTAATGTTTTTTTTATAAATTATTATTTCATTTTAATCTACCGATTATATTATTACGATAATAGAATTATGAATTTTGTAGAGTACAGCCACAGCATTAACAAACAAAGCGATTTTTATTTTATTACGTCGTCTATATTTTTTTGACAGATGTCAATGGGCCAGATTTTAGACTAAATCTAAGCCATTAGGTTCTTGCCATTAGAAATAGGGTTAAATCTAGTCCTAGTATTTTAAATGGCATCACAGGTGTGCATGCTGTCCATGGAGGTAGTATGTACTTCTCCATGATGCTGTCATACTTTCGTGGCTGACATTTATGAAGTAGCTTCAAAGTTCAAAGTCAAGTTCCCATAACTTACGTTTCAAGCTATTCTTATACATTGAGCCTGGGGTTTCAGAGAGAGATAAAAAACGGCGTTTAGGCCTTGCTTTTCAAAGAAGTACGACAAGGATAGAGGATATACTGTCTGCATGCATTACTGAAATTAAACGTTTAACTTTTACTGTCACTACTGTCCGATAAAGGACGTAACTTATAATGTAGTTCAAGGTTGTATTTAAATTGTATTTTGGATACGGGATGGGATCCATTTTATTAAACACAGCTACTTACTAATAGATGGCGTCATAAAATTTTTGAGATAAAATATTTCAGATAATAAAATCCATTGGTTAGTAATTCTTACCATACTATACCTGTATAAACCTCTCCGATGATTTACGAAAAATTCTTGAATTTGCGAACTACCACTACTTTAAAAACATAATATCTTCATCCTTAAGTATAAATTATTAATTTATACCTACATTACAAATAAGCTATAGTATATCGGCAAACAATTTGAAAAATGTCATTCGATGTTCGATGATTCGCGTGTCTATACGTTATCATAGTGTTGAAATAATGTATGTTGTTTGTAAATTATGTAGGTACTATTTTTATTTATTACTATTTTTTATTATTAAATATATATAATATTAATATAATATTGATTTTTCTTCTCTTCATTTAATGACACTCTCAGTAACGCTATATGCACAGGCCCTTAAGTGTCGCTATATAGAGTTTACACTCTATATGTAGATAGACAGATAAACCATTATTGTGCATAACACCTTAACTAAACAATTACATTTTTAAACTAATCAAATATAAAAAATACCACAGAAATGCAAAATGGGCGGTCTTATCACTTAAAGCGATTTGTTCCAGACTACAAAAACTATGGTTCATAATGTTTAATTAAGCATTATCTATCACCTACAAGTATTTCTGTGGCTGTAATGTAAATAAAGTCGATCTTATTACGTAAATAAATAGAAAACAAATTTTTCTTAACTTTATTCTTTTTCTCAACACCCATAAGTTTTCTTAAGATAATTTTGAATACCGCCTTGGATATTCTATAAAGTATGAACGTTATAACGAGTAGGGCGGCGAGCAGATCCAACATCCAGAGTTGATACCATTTGTAGAGTTTCGCACTCGAGCGAAGATGGTACGCACCTGTAAAATTATTATTTATTATTTATTTATTTATACAAATTAATAAAATTAAAGTGTCTCTTTGTATTGTCAAAATAACAGCATTTTACAATATTTTTTATTAATGTACATATATGAAAGTATTTAGATAAGCTAAATTTTTGAATATCGCAGTTAAATAACATCTTTGGCATTGCTTTCTTACAAAGGATCTTAACTTTAAATTAGAAATAAAATAAAATATTGGTGTCAGTTTCACACAGCGCTACCTAGCCCAATCCAAGCACATCTCTAGATTACTTAAATACATATGTGTCATACATATTAACACCCAGGCACAGAACTAAACATCTATAATTGTCACACATAGTACTGGATGGGAATGGAACCCATGACCTACGGCTCATAAGGCAGGGTTACTACCAACTGAGCTGTGAGGCCAGTGATATATATATCATGTTATAAATAAAATAAAAAAAAATTAAAAAAAAAATACTTGATTCTGTATAACGTACCTTGGGTCTCGATAGCCTCCTCTACGTAGTGGACGATGAGATTACGCGGAGATGCGGCCCGCTTGTTGAACAGCGCTGACAAATACTTCACTCTCCTAGTGTATCTGTGGAGGAAGTAATAAATAAAATATATAAATAAATATTGGTGGACATTTCACACAGCGCCATCTAGCCCCAAAGTAAGCTAAGCATAGCTTGTATCATGGGAACCACACAACTGATATACATACTTTTTTTTTGTTGCAAATACGTAATTATTACATACTACATATCAACACCTAGACGCAGAACTAACATTTATGTTTGTCACATCAGTTGGTAGTAACCCTGCCTTCTGCGCTGTAGGTCGTGGCTTCGATACCCACCCAGGTCAAACATTTGTGAGACGAACGTGGCGTTCTGTGTCTGGGTCTTAGATACAAAATCGGCAGCGAGCATCAGCGCCTGACTGAAATATGGTTACATCGAATCGCGTCGTGCTCTTGGCTTTTTGTCAGGCGTTGTATTTTATTATATAGCAATTTGTCAAGTCACTTCACTTCCCCTACAACCGTCAATCTAACCATCTTATTTAAAAAAAAATTGCAATTACGATCCGGAGTATTCATTGACACCAGTATATCCTCCAAAGATATAACAGTGCCTAATTTCTTTTAGACCAGTTGTAATACTAACTTGTCATTCCCAAGCACCTCAGTGAGCGCTGCCCCCAGCTGATCAGGTAACGTGTTCGCGTCATAAGTGACCCTCACAGCGTACCCCGAGCGGACAGCGCGCGCCGCGTTAGCGGGCTGGTCTCCGAAGAACGGTATGGAGACCAGGGGCACACCGAACTTGAGCGTCTCCAAGTTAGACAGCATCCCACCGTGTGTGATGAACACTTTGGTTTTATTGTGTGCTGTCATAAAATAAATGTTTTTTGAGTAAATTGATAATGACTGTAGTATGAATGAATGATAGAATGAGAATGAATGAATGAATGAGAATAAATGAATGTAGTAATAAAGCGAATGAAACAAAATTATTAAGGACAAATTAAAAAAATATATGAATCAGAAACAAATATAAATCAAATATTATTAGTACTTCCTAGTTAAAAAAAATGTTTTGTTAGCTTATGCCTACTGTAGGTAGGGTAATCGATTCCCACTCAGGACAAAAATTTGTGACGAGTTTAGATGTTTATTGTGTGTCTGATTGTTGATATGTATGTATGATTCTCATGATACAAGCTATGCTTAGCTTACTTTAGGACTAGATGGCGCTGTGTGACAATGTCCACCAATATTGATTTACTTAGCCACTAAATCCATCAGAACTGGTATATTCCGCCACTCACCAAGAATGGAAGCTTGCGGCATCCAGGGTCTGATGTGAACGTTCTTGGGCAGATTCTCGAGTTCCTCCTCGAACTTCCACAGCACCGTGTAGGGCAGACCGCCCAGCACACTGAGCAGACCCTGCTTGGTGGAGGCGGGCAGGGCAGAAGAACGCAGCACTGAGCCCATGCTGAAGTATACCACTCCTCTGCTTGAGGAGTCCATCAGATCTTGTAAGTCCTGGAGAATGAAGCACCCAAGTGCTTACGTGAATCAACGACAGTGATTATTTCAAAGTCAAAGTCAAAAACTTGTGGCATACATTCCTAGTCTTGCAACCATGTGCCTGACGTGGGTTCGAATCCCACTCAGTGCAAACATTTGTGTGACGAACGTAGATATTCTGTATGGGTGTTAATTATATATTAAAAGTATGTATTTACAACAAATTTATACATGTATGTATATTCCGTTGTCTGGTTCCCATACTACAAGATATGCTTAGTTTGAGGCTAGATGGCGCTGTGTGAAATGTCCACCTTATCATCCCCAGTTTTGCACCACTACCCCGTTGCTTACCTTGGGTAGTGGAGGCACAGCATCCTCGATATGATACCCCCCAATCTCCACGACGTTAGGAGGCACGCTTTGCACCAGCGCGACTGACGGATGGCTGTTCACGAACAAGATGGAGACGTTGTTGATGGCCTCCTCGTAAGGGGGGAGGGGGAGGTTCCGCGCGCGAGCTATCTCCCCGAACATCTCCCGGTAGAGACCCTCGGACACACCCTGGTCCATCCTGTGAATATAAAGGTTGGCTGGAAGAAATCGCTGTTAGCGTTGATGACCTTATCCATGTATGTTACAAGGATCTAGGATCGTGCTCGCGAAAAAAAGAAGCCCTCTATTAGGGGTTTCTTGGCTGTTCTTCCCCGTGGAGGGTCGGATAGGGTTTGAACACGCGTCAAATTTAGCTATGTGTGAGGCCAGTCAAGTGACTTACCATTTGCTAAAGAGCAAGATATTGTATAGGATTACGTTCCAGGCCCTCTCCAAGAAGCTCATGGGTACTCCGAAGTCGTTGAACATCAGGGGGTGTATGGGGATGGAGTGGATTTCATCCACCATACCCTCAGTGAATGGCTGCAAGATAGATCCGCTCAGGACAATCCAGGGTACTTGGAGTACTGCTGCATAACTGAACCAAAAACGACGTAATTTAAACATGATATATAAGAGCAGTAGAACTCACGCCAAATTCGTCTAGGGAAGTACTGTCACCATTTCTGCCGCCAAGCAGTAACTCGCTTGTATTCCGAATCGAATGGTGCCGGTGAGATTACAGGCACTTGATTACACTTGATTACACCTTCATGTTTCAGAGTTACGGGCGCATACAATGCGACTTGGATCTTAAAGTATTTATAACTAGCTGTTGGCCGCGATTTCGTCCGCGTGGAATTCGGTTTTATCACGCACCCCTATTTTACCCCTCGGAAAAGTAGCCTAAGTTACACCTTGTTACATCAGCTATCTGCCAGTGAAAGTCCCGTCAAAATAGGTCCAGCCATTTCAGAGATTAGCCGGAACAAACAGACAGACAGACAAAAATTGTAAAAGAATGTTGTTTTGGTATATGTACCGTGTATACATCCATATGCACTTAGTAAAAAGCGGTTATTATAATATTACAAAGAGACACTCCAATTTTATTTATTTGTATAGATAAAGACGTGCTACGCCGACCCAAAGACAGAGGATAAGGCAACACGATGACGTCATAATAATAATGGTAATAATGATATCATAATCATAACAATAATAATGATGATACTAATAATAACAATAATAATAGTCATACCCAGCGTCCATGTCAGAGAAGAATGCCTCAGTGACAACAGCGTCATACTTCTCGGTCATCATGGCGCGCCTCAGCGCCGGGATGGAGTTGGTCGCGAGGGAAATGTTGTACGAGAAATCCCGTATGAATCCAATGCTGGCCGTTGTTTTCGTCATATCAATGGCTGGAAATAAATAAAATAATAGTTAATATAAATATTGGTGGACATTACACACAGCGCCATCTAGCCCCAAGTAAGCTAAGTAAGCTTGTATCATGGGAACCAGACAACTGATACACATACTTAAGGTAAGTGATATAAATAAGGCCTACCTAATTTCAAACACTCATATCATGATTAATTGAAGTTATCAATATATAGTAAAAAGCTTAACTTGTTTCTTATAAAAAAATGCTTCTATTCTATTAAAGAATATTTTGAAGTCTGAAAAAATATTAGACAAAAGTTTTTGTTTCCTTATTTTTCTATTTATTTTTGTTCCAAAATTTAGATTTTTATTGTTTATTTTGTATTTTTATTGTTTGATTTTCAATGTAAACTAGTTTTAGTGTTATTACAGCTACAGTGGAGCGCCAATATAAATTTGCAATGCCTCAAAAAGGCAACTAAGTCTTAAGCACCAAATTATCTATAACACCTTATTGTACACTTAGTTGGCAAATAAATGTTGTATTTTGATAATCATTCGAAGAAGACAGGCAACCAAAATGCCTGACTGTGTCCGGCTTTATCCGGACGCCTGGCAACACTAGTCCCGCGTGAACAACAACTTCTAATGTCTGAAAAAGACTGTTTATTACTTTATTACACTCACACTCGGATATAGGTCTAGTTGCGCTGGCGTCGATGACTGTGAGGCGTTCTCTGGACTTTTCCGGTGGGTATGGAGTCACCCATGTTACCTGGAAATACGTCTAAATAAGTAAAAGTTTATCCCAAGTCGAGACATGAGAACGCGGTTCAAAAGGGTCTTTTTTTGGACCTTTCACACAGCGCCATCTAGCCCCAAAGTAAGCTAAGCATAGCTTGTATCATGGAAACCAGAAAACTGATATACATACTTATATACATTTTTGTAAATACGTACATATTAATAATATAATGAAAATATTTTTTCGTTGTATTTGGATGTCTATTTTATATGTTAGTCATATATTTTTTTACTGATTTCTATTTATATTTGGTATTATTATTATTATTATTGTTATTCATATTTTAATTTATCGTATTAATATTTTATTTTTACATTTACATGATGATGCTATTGCAGATTATTTAATATAATTCTAGTGTATTATTGATTATTTCTACTATTGTATTACTGACTTGTCTAAATGCATATATGTATGTCGAAAAATCCTACTAATATTATAAAACATATATTATATGGCCCGGAGAAGTACTGCCACCACACCTGGTAATCTGCCGGCAAGCAGTGATGCACTCGTGTTGCTGTGTTCCCGTGGAAGGGAGTGGGTGCCGGTGAAATTGCAGCCGCATGAGACGTAACATCCCCGTCTCGGGGTGATGAACGCAACGCAATGCTACTTGAGTCATCTCGTACTTTGGTGGAGAGGACTTGAGTGGTATTGCTTTTGCACTTAACATCAGGTGGGCCGTCAGCTCTTTCTAAACCCATCATTACATTGAAAAAAATAGTTACCTCGTGTCCAGCGGCCAGCAAGGAGTTGACGATGCCAGCTCCGAGGAGGTTGTGACTTTTCGAGGGTATCGACAGGATGCACAAGATGCGATGCCCGCCCACGCCCACGCCCACGCCCACGCCCAGGGCGGCGCACACCCACCATAGTGCCAAGATACTAAACTTGAGATGCATTTCTGGTCTGAAATAATAAACAGCATTATTTTAATGTGCTAGGTTTTAAAATTTAAATTTATAATTAATAAATATTGGTGGACATTATCACACAGCGTCATCTAGCCCCAACCTAAGTTAAGCATAGCTTGTATCATGGGAACCAGACAACTGATATACAAACTTAAACACTTTTTTGTATATATATATTCTTTCCTCACGATTATTTTTTCCTCATGATGTTTTCCTTCATCGTTTCGAGAACGTGGTATTGCGCACATAGATCTTTCAATCGAAAAAGTCGTAGTGCACGTTGGGATTTGAACCGGTGACCTCCGGATTGTAATCCGGGGTCAGTACCACTAGACGCTCAGGCTGAGATTATCACGGTATCTCTTTCCCAAACAAACTTAAAATTATCAGTAAGACATTTGACACAATTTATCTTATGTAAAAAAATATAGTATTGATTGGCCTTATAACTCAGTTGGTAACGCTGCCTTCTACGCTGTAGGTCGTGGGTTCGATTCCCACCCAGGACAAACATTTGAGTGACGAACATAAATGTTTGTTCTGTATCTGTATATATGTATTTAGAAAAAAATAATACATAATAATAGAAAATAAGAATGTATATCAATTGTCTGGTTCTCGATCAATTTTCTACATACAAGATGTTTATTTGTATTACTAACTAAGTAGGTACAATGTTCATATAGACTTTGCGTAAGTATTAGATACATAAAGTATCATTAGTAAACACTTAGATACTTTGTGTCAACAGTGTCTGGCCTTGAGAGTAATTTTATCATGATGTCTTTGTCGTAACCAAATCTTACTAATAATATAAATGCAAAAGTTTGTATAATATAATAATAAATATAGGTGGACATTGTCACACAGCGCCATCTAGCCCCAAAGTAAGCTAAGCATAGCTTGTATCATGGCAACCAGACAACTGATATACATAATTATATAATTTTTTCGTAAATACATACATTTAATACATATCAACACCCAGACACAGGAAAGATATCAATGTTCGTCACACAAATGTTTATACAGGGTGGGAATCGAACCCACGACCTACAGAGCAAAGGCAGGGTTACTACCAACTGAGCTATGAGGAAAAAAATAATTATAGATGTAACATGACGTCCAGTTATTATTATGTAAACTAGTTGACCGGAACCAGATTAAATGAATATTTTCCTACTAATATTATAAACGTGAAAGTTTGTATGTATGTTTGTTACTCTTTCACGCTCAAACGACTGAATGGATTTGAATGAAATTTGGTATCAAGATAGCTTATATCCTGGATTAACACATAGGCTACTTTGATCCAGGAAAAGTGCAGTGTTCCCGTGGGTTGAGTTACTCACCGCGGGGCGCAGCTAAAACCTTCCACGTTTATCTCTCTTTCTATTAGTAAAACCGTAGCAAAATCTGTCGTGTGGTTTAGAAGAAGCAAGCGGAGAAAAAGACGGACATAACGCCTTTTTTTAACACTAATGATAACAGAGAAACCCGTATGTAATTACACCAACCGGTAACACAGTATTTCGTGGCGAGTTATAAACTCCGACTGTTCGCGGCCGAGCCGGGATTAGGGTTGCTGGGAGTTAAAACCGAAAAGCCGGACATAACTGCTAGTTTAGCCGGACATTTTGGTAAAAAGCCGGACAAGTAAATTTTTTTTATACTCCCTCAAAGCCTTTTCATCACTTGCCATGAAATAACAATAATTGAATAACTCAGTTTTCTTTATACCAACACATGAGAAATGTATAAAACTAGCCAACTATAACAAGCCTAATGAAAGCCGGACTGACACCATCTGGTTTGGCCGCACGCGCAATCAAAAAGCCTGACTGTGTCCGGCTTTATCCAGAAGCCTGGCAACACTAGCCGGGATTAGGGTTGCCATGTCTTAAAACCGCAAAGCCGGACAGACTGGCTAGTTTGGCCTGACATTTGGGTAAAAAAGCCGGACATCTTTAAGTTTTAGATAATATATAAGTCTTAGTATAATCAAAATTTTATTTTTAGAGTAAAACAGTACTTGTTCATCATTTACCATAAAACCTTTTAAAATTCTAATGAAACAACAATAAAATTCAATCAATAAATCTTATTTATACCAACATATTAGAAATGAAAAGAAAGTGGCCAAATTTAAAAAGTCTAAGAAAAGCCAAAAACCAACTAATTTGGCCGGACACGCGACCAAAAAGCCTGTCTATGTTCGGCTTTATCTGGACGCCTGGCAACACTAGCCGGGATGATGACGGGTTGTTGTCCTTGAGAATGACGAGATGAACAATCAATGTATGCGTAGAATAGCTCATAGGTACTGTTCGACATATCTCTGTGGGGTCCTATTCCCGGAGCGGGGGTATACGCTAGCGCAGCCCAAAGACGTGACAGGGAGCGAGATATGGAGTTTTGTGACTGGCCCGTTTTGATTTGAAACTTATCATTATTATTATTATATAGATGCTGTTTACATTGTATATGCGTAGAACTACGCGAAGCATTATTTAAACTATTGATATTATATCCAATTATTGCAATCGAATTAGGCATTTCATTCATGAATACGCACCAAAAATAATCGTATGTATTGAAACAAGGCACGTTTGGTCTCTGTATTAGCAGCGCCATCTGTTATCCGGTAGTGGACTCACGACGCACGCTCGAGTTCTAACTGTTAACCAACGCCATCTATTGATAAGTAGCTAGATATAAATTAAAATTAAATTAAATATTGGTGGACATTTCACACAGCGCCATCTAGCCCCAAAGTGCTAAGTATAGCTCGTATCATGGGAACTAGACAACTGCTATAATACTTATACACTTTTTTAAATACTATTAACACCCAGACGCAGAACAAACATCAATGTTCGTTACACAATTGTTAGTCCTGGGTGGGAATCGAACCCACGACCTACAGCGCAGAAGACGTGTTACTACCAACTGAGCTGTGAGGCCAATCGATAGATATTAACACTTTTTGTTTGCTGCCAATAGATGGAGGCAGTAGCCCACTGCATGCCCACTTCTGCCGCCTAACAGTGACGCATTCGCGTTACTGTATTCCGGTTTGAAAGTTGTCGGTTGTCGGTGAAATTACAGGCACATTTTTTTTTTTTTTTTTATGTTATACATTTACGGAACGAGCCGACGGCCCACCTGGTGTTAAGTGGTAACCTCGGCCCAAAACAGCCGATGCGACTTGGGTCCTCCCATACTAGGTATGACAAGACCCAAGTCGCATCGTATGCGCTCGTAAATGTGAGACGTGAAGGTGGAATGTCTCATGTGCCTGTAATTTCACCGGCAACCACACCTTTCAAACCGGAACACAGTAACGCGAATGCGTTACTGCTTGGCGGCAGAAAAGGGCATGGTGGCAGTACTTCCCCGGACGAACTTGGCGAGAGTTCTACTGCTCTTAAAGACATGAGACAAAAACATGAGACATTCCACCTACACGGTCTTGTTCTACCTAGAAGAGGGCCCAAGTCGCATCGGTTGTTATGGGCAGAGGTTACCACTTAGATAGATGGATACCTAATACTTTATTGACCACCATACATGGAAATTTCATAAAGATTAATACTTAAGCTAAGGTAATACAATAGGCGGCCTTATCGCTAACAGCGATTTCTTCCAGGCAACCTTTGGATGGACCAGATATGTAAATAGAAGGGGTTGTTGGTGTAATATTTATAACTAGCTGTTGGCCGCGAGTTCGTCCGCGTGGAATTCGGTTTTATCGTGCACCCCTATTTTACCCCTCTGAAAAGTAGCCTAAGTTACTCCTTGTTACATCAGCTATCTGCCAGTGAAAGTCCCGTCAAAATCAGTCCAGCCATTTCAGAGATTAGCCGGTACAAACAGACAAAAAATGAAAAAAAAATGTTATTTTTGTATATGTACCGTGTATACATCCATATACACTTACTAAAAAGATGTTATTTTAATATAACAAACAGACACTCCAATTTTATTTATTTGTATAGATATAGAGCTCATTAACAGGGAAATAAGAATGTGGTAATAAAATATTAATAATCTATACATATAATAAAATTGTAGAAAAGTGGTGTCTGTACAATGGAAATATATAAAAAAAAGTAGCAGGGGTTGTTATTATATCGATGCCGAACCCGAAATTGTAATTAATTTTTTTTTTGTCTGTTTGTCTGTTTGTCTGTGTGTTTGTGCACGCTAATATCAGAAACGGCTTATTGGATTTAGATACGGTTTTCACTAATATATTGTAGTAAGCTTCACTTAACATTTAGTGTTTATTTCATGTCAATCGGTTCATAAATAAAAAAGTTATGTCAATTTAAAGAATCACGGCGAACATTTTTAACGTACAGAGTACGTACTACACGCCTCGCGCCTGAGCGTCCGTGGCTATATAAAGCGCGCTGAGAGCCGGCGCGCTGCTGCCATAAGGATTCAGTTATTCAAAATATGCTGCCCGAAAAGTCACTATTCCACGCGAACGAAGTCGCGGGCACAGCTAGTATATAATAAAACGCAATAAAAACAACTACAATGTTACCAACTAAGCGCTAATTGATAAATAATGCTTCGTTACCATGTTCTTAAAGATCACCACTTAACACCAGGTGGGGCATCGGCTCGTAAAGATGATTCATAACTTTGACCATTTGACCATCTCGTTATGTGTCCCATCTGTTCGATTCACATATTGATACCATCTTACCTTTTGTGTGAACGTTCTGTCATGCCAAATACGTTATGGAATTAAGCGCTAGCACCCTGTCCAAGCTTCCCACGATTTACGTCTATAACTCATTTAATGACAGAATAAATAACAGGCTAAAGCACTCAGGGATGCTGTAGCTTCCTGTTTATATGAAAATTTTCAGAATCCGATCAGTAGTTTCGGAGATTTTGAGGAGAATTTGTAAATTGTAACTGTAATTTTTATTTCACATGTGCAAGTTTTATCTATACAAATAAATAAAATTGAAGTGTCTTTTTGTAATATTAAAATAACCGCTTTTTACTAAGTGCATATGGATGTATACACGGTACATATACCAAAACAACATTTTTTACAATTTTTGTCTGTCTGTCTGTTTGTTCCGGCTAATCTCTGAAATGGCTGGAGGGATTTTGACGGGACTCTCACTGGCAGATAGCTGATGTAACAAGGAGTAACTTAGGCTACTTTTCCGAGGGGTAAATAGGGGTGCGTGATAAAACGTAATTCCACGCGGACGAAGTCGCGGGCATCAGCTAGTATTTACAAAAAAAAAAACATAATATTTAACATTTAAGTAAATTTAATATTAAGCTATTTTCAAGTAGGTTAAAATATATTTCAGACACGAATTAGTAATTGTTTTTGAATAAATAAAAATGAGATAAACACATACATACAATTATTGTACTTTATCTCTTAGTAAGTTGTTGGAGCATTCCTAATGAATGTAAGAGTTACAGTGGAACTCTGTTCGACATTATCATGTTAGGTCCAGAACATACATACATACACCTAATAATAATAGAAAAGAAAGAAAAAAATATATATATTGGTGGACATTGTCACACAGCGCCATTTAGCCCCAAAGTAAGCTAAGCATAGCTTGTATCATGGGAACCAGACAACTGATATACGTACTTATATACATTTTAGTAAATACACACATTACATATTATCATCCAGACAGAAAAAGACAGAAGAAAGACTTTGGGTTGCCAACTAAACATTTAATTTAGTGTGTTATATCCTTTAGTTACGTCATATAGTAATCACAATATGCACTAAACAGTACCATCTCTGTTTGCAGATAAAAAGGTTATCCCCGTACAAAGGATATATAAAGGAGCAATCCAAAGAAACAGTACAACTTGTGCTAAGTTCGTCCGGAGAGTACTGCCCCCACACCTGGTAATCTGCCGGCAAGCAGTGATGCACTCGTGTTGCTGTGTTCCGGTGGAAGGGAGTGGGTGCCGGTGATATTGCAGCCGCATGAGACGTAACATCCCCGTCTCGGGGTGATGGACGCAACGCAATGCGACTTGAGTCATCTCGTACTTTGGTGGAGAGGGCTTGAGTGGTATTGCTGTTGTGTATGGGCGGCGGTTACCACTTCACATCAGGTGGGCCGTCAGCTCGTTCTATACTCTAATTTACATAAAAAAAAATTAAGATAAAGCTGTTGCCATATGAAAAAATTATTGACCTTGATAGTGCGAGTAATTTTGCTCCCTCTGTCTGTTACCAAGACAATTTACATGTTGCTACCTATTGAGTAAGTCCGCGATGACATTTTCATTGAAATTGATTGTCAATATATTCGCTTGTTACGAACATAGATATTTGTTCTGTGTCTGGGTGTATTATTGGTATGTATTTACAAAAAAATATACAAGTATGTCTATCAGTTGTCTGGTTCCCATGATACAAGCTGTGCTTAGCTTACTTCGGGGCTAGATGGCGCTGTGTGAAATATCCACCAATATTTATTGATTTTTAAGTCTACAATATTACTAAAAGAATATAATAAGTATATTATATATATAAAGTAACAAAACTGGAAATGGTTTTATTTCTAAATTATGTTTGTGTGGGTCAAAATCCATTTGTAATTTTTGACCCAAACAAACATACATACAAACATTGCAAGATATAACTTGTTAAAACATGCCTGTGTGTAAACTGTCATATTTTTAAGAGCACTAGAACTCTCGCCTAGTTCGTCCGGTGAAGTACTGCCACCATACCCATTTCTGCCGCCAAGCAGTAACGCTTTCGCGCTACTGTGTTCCGGTTTGAAAGGTGTGGTTGCCGGTGATATTACAGGCACATGAGACATTCCTACACGTCTCAGAGTTACAGGCGCATACGATACGACTTGGGTCTTGTACCTAGTAGGGGAGGACCCAAGTCGCATCGGTTGTTATGGCCCGAGGTTACCATTTAACACCGTTTCGTAACTGTCACATTAAAAAGAAACCCGAAAAATAAAGCAGAAGGCAACTATTTTGGCGCCAACATCAATCAAAAAACTAAATAATATAACATTATATTTATAACGAACGAAATGACAATAAATTCGTTCATGCAAAAGATCTTCAATCTTTTAAAGGTATCAATGGAATTCCACTCGAGTGAGCGGCCATTTTTGTTTCTTTTTCTCGCGGCGGCCTTTGCCGGCCAGACGGTGTATTTTAGGGTTGCTATAGCGAAAAATAAAATAAAGCCAATTTATTTAACAACTAGCTGTTGCCCGCGACTTCGTCCGCGTGGAATTCGGTTTTATCACGCACCCCTATTTTATCCCTTAGAAAAGTAGCCTAAGTTACTCCTTGTTACATCAGCTATCTGCCAGTGAAAGTCCCGTCAAAATCGATCTTGCCATTTCAGAGATTAGCCGGAACAAACAGACAGACAGACAGACTAAAATTGTAAAAAATGTTGTTTTGTTATATGTGCCGTGTATACATCCATATGCACTTAGTAAAAAGCGGTTATTTTAATATTACAAACAGACACTCCAATTTTATTTATTTGTATAGATAATAGTAACTGTTAACAAAAGTTCAAGCAATGTTTTTTGTTTCTTTTTGACTTTTATTTTAATTGAGTTTAATTTCTAAGACGTCAAGTGATGTGGAATTCATATAAAATCATTTTAATGTTTATTATGTGTTTAATTCAAAAAACTGTAATGTATTCTATCAGTTGCCTGGTTCCCATAGTAAATATTGGTGGACATTTCACAAAGCGCCATCCAGCCCCAAAGTAAACATAGCTTTTACCATAGGAACCAGACAAATTATATAATATTTAAATACATTTTTTGCAAAACTAAGCAGTGAATAAAAACCCAAATATAAAATATAGATAAAAGAAAGTCTGTGCACTACCCTACTAATATTATAAACGTGAAAGTTTGTATGGATGTTTGTTACTCTTTCACGCTCAAACGGCTGAATTGATTTGGATGTAATTTGGTACCAAGATAGCTTATATCCTGGATTAACACACAGGCTACTTTGATCCCGGAAAATTTCAGTGTTCCCGTGGGTTGACTTACCGCAAGGAATACCGCGGGGTGCAGCTAGTATCATATAAAATATTTACGGAACCCCCCCTACTAACAGGCGACTCGCCGCTGACATTCGTTTATGGGGCCCATATTATTATGAAATCTACACACCATTCCGACAGGCGCTGCCACCATTTCAATGGGGTGGCGAAATGGTAGATTAGCTTGTATACAGGGTGTTTCACCCGCTGTCCAGAGGGTAGATTGAACATTTTGACTGGCCTCACAGCTCAGTTGGTAATAACCCTGCTTTCTGCGCTGTAGGTCGTGGGTTTGATTCCCACTCAGGACAAAAAATTGTGTGACGAATATAGATGTTTTTTCTGTGTCTGGGTGTTAATATCCTCCTACTAATATTATAAACGTGAAAGTTTGTATGGATGTTTGTTACTCTTTTACGCTTAAACAGCTGAATGGATTTGGATGAAATTTGGTACCAAGATAGCTTATATCCTGGATTAACACATAGGCTACTTTGATCCCGGAAAAAGGCAGTGTTCCCGTGGAATTACTTATTCACCGCGGGTAACTCCGTGGGGCGCAGCGTATTATATGTATGAATTCACAAAAAGTATATAAGTATGTATATCAGTTGTCTGGTTCCCATGATACAAGCTATGCTTGCTTTGAGGCTAGATGTCGCTGTGTGAAATGTCCACCAATATTATTCTTAATATTATTATTATCAACTGTAAGGCTGTGTAAATTTAAATAAATAAATAAATGAAATTGGTATACCCTGTATGTTAAGGGCCGCCCAGGTAGAATTAGTTGGACCAGTTAAGTGGAGGGAGGTGTCCCGAACAAATACTTAACTGTAGTGAGAAATTTCAATGTCATTTGCTTAAGCACTGTTCAGTAAAAGGCGTTTTATTTGAACAACCAACAATCCAAAGTAGCAGTACAACTTGTGCTAAGTTCAGGAGAAGTACTGCCACCACACCTGGTAATCTGCCGGCAAGCAGTGATGCACTCGTGTTGCTGTGTTCCCGTGGAAGGGAGTGGGTGCCGGTGATATTGCAGCCGCATGAGACGTAACATCCCCGTCTCGGGGTGATGGACGCGACGCAATGCTACTTGAGTCATCTCGTACTTTGGTGGAGAGGGCTTGAGTGGTATTGCTGTTGTGTATGGGCGGCGGTTGTTTCTTAACATCAGGTGAGCCATCAGCTTCTTCCGTCAAAACATCACATGAAAATACTAAGCTCCAAACTACAATTTAATAAATTATTTATTTAGTTTCACAAAACCCACACATCTTAAACAAACATATTTTAAATATAAACATATTTTAATAATTAATATAATAATAATAATAATATTGGTGGACATTTCACACATCCCCATCTAGCCCCAAACTAAGCATAGCTTGAACTATGGGAACCAGACGACTGATAGAATACATACATACTTTTTGTAAATACATACACATAAATATCAACACCCAGACACAGAGCAAACATCTATGTTCGTCACACAAATGTTTGTCCTGGGTGGGTATCGAACCCACGACCTACAGCGCAGAAGGCATTACTACCAACTGAGCTGCGAGGCCTGTCATTTCATTTTCATTTGACTGACTTTTAATTTTACACACATCAAAAACTGTCAGTTAATTATTTCTCGCAGCAAAATTTTGGCCATTCTCATTATATATAATCGCGCAGTACAACGATTGCTTTCTTTAGTTTCACCTGCATAACTGCGCGATCGGTTGATCGCCTGATCATCGTCCGATCGGCTATTGGTCACTTTGCATAGTTGCCAACGCGCCCGCTTCCGATAAATGTGGACACTTTTTAAAGATCACTTATAAAGTGGCTAGATTTATCCAACTTGGCTTAATTTATTAATTGGACGAGTGAAACGGTCAGTGTATGGCCCAGTCAAGGCTACTTTCAATTCAGAGGTCACTGCTTCGAAATGTAGTGATAGTCCAATATGTTGTGTGAGCAATGCCGCGTTTTCTATTCAAATCTTTCAATTATCAAAAGGAGTTGGACTTTGGTTTAAGTGAAATAGTCAAAATATTTTTGATAGACTTCAGATTAAGGAGGAGGCTATTAATTCTTAATAATTTATTGTTTTTTACCTTATATCTACGTCATTTATAAACCGATTATCATAATTAATTTTTATTTGAAACCTCAAGCACTTTCTGATTGGTTCCATAGAAATTTCATCTAAACCAGGTAAATAATTTGGTTCTTAAGTCAAAATAATTGGAAAAATATGTTACCCAAGTGAGAGATAACGATGAATCATTCTCGTTCATTGGCGATGAATTCAGTTGTTTCGTTTTGCTATGCAAAGTAATCACATTTTATGTAAAAATAAAGTTTTTTTTTAAAATATTATTAATAAATATCTATTAGAAGCACGAGTCGCTATGAAGAGCATAGGTATATATTCAACATTCGATTTAAATGCGAAACGCGATCGAACGCATTGCTTAGAAAAAAGCGACAGTGCACGAATTGCTGTACCCATAATTACAAAGCCATTGAAAACCTTCAAACATTATTAAACATTACATTCCGAGCGCCACTAATTAAGCATAAACGGCTGCAAAATAATTAAACATAAAAATATATATTTTCATGCGTAACATGTCGCCATTATGTTACGGCGCGAGTTGGCACTCACCATTCGGCCGCCAGTCGTGTTGTGACGCTCGTGCGGTCGGTGCGCGTCGCTCCTCCCGCCGAACTTGCCGCGCGGACGATACGTGTAACTTTTTTTTTTTAAATTTCGAACGGCTTCGACCTCTTTGGTGTTGATTGTGAAAAAATGGATTTTGTGTGAATCTGTGACGTTTAAAGGTGAGGTTTTTTTTTAATAATTTTATTTGTGAAATAAATTGGGTACGTTTAGTGCTAAAAACTTATATAATTATCTTATTTATTATTCTACCTATTATACTATTTTTGTTATAATTATTTAAATTATAAGTGAACTAATTAGTAATGTAATAAATTTTTTTAGTCTGTGGTAATTACATCATTTATGACTGCGTTCAAAAAGTAGGAACGTATAACTTATATTTGGTTATGAGGATAAATTTGCTAGAAGTTATATATGAATTTATTGGGATGACGTCAATTTTTCAGTGAGACTGACTTATTAGAATTTATATGGGATGATTACGTAACCCACATTTAAATTACAAAGAGGTTGCTGTATAATTCTATATAATGCAATTCTCAATTTGTCCAATGGTATAACAATATTTACTCATTCTTCTGTGAGCCTCTTTTGTAAAATCAAAGTCAAAGTCAAAAACTTTATTTCCATAGTATTCATAAAGAAATGGCTTGCAAAGGTTAATAATATTCAAAAAAGTTCACGCGTACTACAAATTCCTTCCCATAAGGGCTACGTGAACTTATTAAAATTCATTTACTAATTTTGACTTAAACAAACATACATACAAACATTATAAGATAAATTAAAGCTTGTAAATAAAAAACGAAAACTCGTTACTTAAGTATTACTCAAGAATCCCTTATAAGATACACAATCTCATATAACTATTACTTAACGACTTGTGTATACTAAGAAGTCTTCACTTATACCTGTTATTACATTTAGGAAGTATGTTTTATATTATAGTTTTAAATTTAATGTTGTAATGTTATGTTGGTGTTCATTAATAAATAAAAATAAATAAATACCCATAACAAATGAGTGAAAGAAGACTTAAAGATGAAGAGGGTAAGATGTAAAGAGAGAGGATAAGAAGACGAAGAGAAAGGTAAAAGGTTCTTTGGGCATTTAGAGAGGATGAATGAAAGGAGATTGACGAAACAAGTGCATGAGGCAAGATTTAATGGGACCGTTGCAAGGGGAACACCTCAGTTTACGTACATACACCAAATCAGCGGCATTATAAGCGCAGTAGAACTCTCGCCAAGTTCGTCCGGGGAAGTACTGCCACCATTTCTGCCGCCAAGCTGTAACGCATTCGTGCTGTGTTCCGGTTTGAAAGGCGTGGTTGCCTGTGAAATTACACGCACATGAGACATTCCACCTACACGTCTTACGGGTGCATACGATGCGACTTGGGTCTTGTCGTACCTAGTAGAGGATCCGAGTCGCATCGGTTATGGGCCGAGGTTACCACTTAACACCAGGTTGGCCGTCGACTCGTTCCGTAACTGTATCATATAAATAAAATTGACTCTTGAACGCTGCCGTGCTACCATCTGAGCGGACTCTAACCGTGACATTGACATTTCAATAAATCGTTCAGCGCAACACTTGAAATAAATTGGTGCTATCATGGAGGCATTATTTTAATACGCCGCTAATTACCTTCGATGGCTGTTTTTGACGTTTGTAATATATTTATTGAAATTGGTCATGTGTCTGACTGTCCGTCGGGTCACGCCGACTGACCTACAGCTCAGTAGGTACTCTGCCTTCTGAGCTGTAGGTCGTGGGTTCGATTCCCATCCAGGACAAACATTTGTGTGACGAACGTAGATGTTTGTTCTGTGTCTGGGTGTTAATATGTATTTAGATAAAAAAGTATATAAGTATTGTGTCAGTTATCTGGTTCCCATGATACAAGCTGTGCTTAGCTTAGTTTGTGGCTAGATGGCGCTGTGTGACAATGTCCACCACCACTATACACATTTATCGTAGTTTGTAAAATTATGAGAAGCACTTCCCAACATTTAAAAGGAAATCTGATTAATTCCTACTATTCCCCTTTCGTACTACGACATATATTTGTCACACACTCAAGTCATATAACGCCTCGTCGCAATCTCCGTTAAAATAAGGTCTAAAATTCCGCTGAAAAATACATTTTGAATCAGTTTCGACATCCGTATATGATTTGAATATATTTATTCGTAAGTAAATTGTATTGTTAACGTGAAAATGTTGGATTGCTTTTAAGACGCAGAATGTAGCTAATACATTTTTTTTTATATCATTGAAGTGACCGAGCTGACGGCCCACCTGATGTTGAGTGGTAACCGCCGCCCATACACAACAGCAATACCAATCGAGTCCTCTCCACCAAAGTACGTTTTCTAATTCCACGCGGACGAAGTCGCGGGCAACAGCTAGTCTATACAAATAAATAAAATTGGTGTGTCTGTTTGTAATATTAAAATAACCGCTTTTTACTAAGTGCATATATGGATGTATACACGGTACATATACCAAAACATTTTTTTTACCATTTTTGTCTGTCTGTCTGTCTGTTCCGGCTAATCTCTGAAACGGCTGGACCGATTTTAACGGGACTTTCACTGGCAGATAGCTGATGTAACAAGGAGTAACTTAGGCTACTTTTCCAAGGGATAAAATAGGGGTTCGCGATAAAACCGAATTCCACGCGACGAAGTCGCGGGCAACAGCTAGTAAGAAATGAAAAAAATGGCTTCTTTGCAATTTACCAACAAGGTTACTTGCTTGGCAATGTAAACAATAATAGAGTATCGTTTTGTAATCTTCACCTTAAAATCTATTGTCATGCTAACCCACATAAGTGACCCTTTGCTTCCTAAACAGTATTTAATTGGAATCTTATTAAAATAGTAATTAAACAATGAATAAGTGTTCAGTAAACCAACTGCAAGCTCAGTTGGTAGTAACTCTGCCTTCTGCGCTGTCGTGGGTTCGATTCCCACCCTGGACAAACGTTTGTTGTTACGAAAATAGATATTTGTTCTGTCTGGGTGTTAATATTTATTTACAAAAAAGTATATATGTATTCTATCATTGTCTGGGTCCCATAGTACAAACTATGCTTATTTTGGGGCTAGATGGCGCTGTGTGAAATGTTCAGCAGTATTATTCTTTATATTATTATTATCAATTGTAAGGCTGTGTATATTGTCCACCAATATAAAAAGAAATATAATATTTAAATCGTATCACTTTTATTCTTGAGCTCTTAAACATGACAAGATGGCCATGTTTCACCACACAATCTTTATCATGCATCAATCAAGATATTAAATGAATTATCAACATATAAATATTTGACATAACTTATTGTAGCTATTTTATGATGTTAAGCTATGGTATATAACCATTTCACTGCAAGAATGATAAGGAATAGATCAATTTTAATTTATTTATTTATTTAAAATTCAGTTAGTCATCCATTTTTAAGTATCTACTTAATGAAATTATAATTTAAAGGTATAGATAGATAGATAGATAGATAGAAAATACTTTATTGCTCAAGGTAGTAAATAGGCGAACTTAATGCTAAATAGAATTTTCTTCCAGCTAACATTTAGGCATGTTAGTAATAACTTAACAAATAAAAATTGTAATTCCATAATTTATTCACATTACTTAAAATTGTCTAAATAAAATAAAATTTTCATGATAATTAAATAATAAATGGAAATAAATTTCAATACATTAATTGAATAGCAGTTAGTTGAACGATAATACTTCCTAAAAATATAAGCTATACGCAAAGTAGCAGTACAACTTGTACTAAGTTCAGGAGAAGTACTGCCACCACACCTGGTAATCTGCCGGCAAGCAGTGATGCACTCGTGTTGCTGTGTTCCCGTGGAAGGGAGTGGGTGCCGGTGATGTTGCAGCCGCATGAGACGTAACATCCCCGTCTCGGGGTGATGGACGCGACGCAATGCTACTTGAGTCATCTCGTACTTTGGTGGAGAGGACTTGAGTGGTATTGCTGTTGTGTATGGGCGGTTACCACTTAACATCAGGTGGGCCAGCTCGTTAACACAAATATTTGTCCTAGGTGGGAATCGAACCCGCGACCTAGAGCGCAGGCCAGTCGAATTGAACTTGACATGTCGTTGATGAAACTAAAATTAGCTGTAGCCGCTTGCCAAGATAGGAGTAGGAAGCGCCTATGTAATGGTACCTATCATACTAAAAATAATACTATTAGCCAATTAGATTATAATCCTACTAATATTATAAACGTGAAAGTTTGCCATGCCCATTTCTGCCGCCAAGCAGTGACGCATTCGCGTTACTGTGTTCCGGTTTGAAAGGTGTGGTTGCCGGTGAAATTACAGGCACATGAGACATTCCACCTACACGTCTCAAAGTTACGGGTGCATATTTCGACTTGGAGTCGTGTCTTGTAGGGGAGGACCCAGGTCGCATCGGTTGTTATGGGTCGAGGTTACCACTTAACATCAGGTGGGGCGTCGGCTCGTTCCGTAACTGTATCAAATAAAAAAAACTCCTTACCTTCAGGATCTAGTGTTACCTAATTATTATGATAGCGTGGTGGTCTAGTGGTACTGACCCAGAGATTAAATCCGGAGGTCGCCGGTTCAAATCCCGACGTGCACCTATGAGTTTTTCAATTGAAAGATTTATATGCGCAATACCACGTTCTCAAAACTGTGAAGGAAAACATCGTGAGGAAACCGACATTTTTTTTTTTTAATTAATACATTTACGGATCGAGCCGACGGCCCACCTGGTGTTAAGTGGTAACCTCGGCCCATAACAGCCGATGCGACTTGGGTCCTGTACATTTCGTAGAACTAAGAATTCGAAGACATGTGTCGAGTGCACGAAAGGAGCCTCTTCGAGGCGCACTTAAAATACTTTCACCGCACTGGTACGAGAGAACCAGTGACTCGAATAGAATAGAATTATTCTAAATATAGTGTTTATGTGACATTAGCTATTTTGTTAGGTATGTAGCATACCTAATACCTACTTAAGTATAGCTCATATTACAATGGTTTTAAATTCATAGACCATGTATGTAATATGAGACTGAACGTACGTTTGTACACATGGTGTCCAAGATTGTAGGCATACAATTGTCGACGAATTATTATAAACTAGCTGATGCCCGCGACTTCGTCCGCGTGGAATTCGGTTTTATCACGCACCCCTATTTTAACCCCCGGAAAAGTAGCCTAAGTTACTCCTTGTTACATCAGCTATCTGCCAGTGAAAGTCTCGTTAAAATCGGTCCAGCCATTTCAGAGATTAGGCGGAACAAACAGACAGAAAGACAGAGAGACAAATTAAAAAAAAAACATTGTTTTGGTTTAAGTACCGTGTATGTACCATTTGCACGTAGTAAAGAGCGGTTATTTTAATATTACAAACAGACACTCCAATTTTATTTATTTGTATAGATTATCTACATCTTTGTTGGCAAATTGTTTTTGTAAATAAAAGCTCTTAAACATAATAATATTTCAAAATCTTAAACAGCCTGTATATGAGGTAGATCGCCATCTTTATCTTTCCAAGAATGATATGATCAAATGCAAATAGAGCATAAATTAAAAAAAAAAATTAAGAGATTTTTTTTAAGTTTATACAGGAGCAGTGTCTGACATATAAACGAAAGCGTAGTGGCCTAGTGGTACCCCCTGAGTTGCAATCTGGAGGTCGCTGGTTCAAATAACGTGCACCGTATTGGTTCAAGAGAAATAATAGAATACCCAATATACAAAATATATGTCTTGTTGTCTCAGTCGGGCATCGAAACCGTGACTCAAGGTGGACTTTCATCTCAAGTGTTGCCAAACGCCTGAGCATTAGTCAATAATTTTGAAAATAACGCAAAATTGCCATATAAAACAATATTTTCTTTTTTTTTTTAAATGGCAATTTCTTAAAAATTTGCCTAAAAGTTTCTTCATTCGCAAACAGTATGACAGTGAGACTACAAAACCTTATTTTATTTCCAGATACAAAATGGATATCAAACGGCCAAAGCCGAAGAAAAAATCGAACATAGCCAAGCTGATATCTTGGGGGAAGATGTTCAGAACGCCACTCCTCATACTCCTACTCCTCGGCACCACTAACTGTGACAATGACAGTGACATTGACATTCCCGACATTCCATTAAGTGTGAACGTGCGGCATCGGCATAGCCACGCCATTCTACCAAACAATACCAGAGACAAACTCAGTGAAATTAAATATTTTCGTAGGAGTTTAAACAAGGAGGTTTTTAACTTTATAATGAAGGATTTTCTTGTGGACGGAGAAGTGGAGAATCGAGTGCATTTCAACGGAATATCAGCTAAGGAGACGTATGTTGGAGAGAATGGGTAAGTTTTCAATTAATTAAATATATACGCGATCAAAATAGTAATGTCCATATATTGCTGCAAGTCGTGTGTTCGATTCCCACCGAGGAAAAATATTTGTATGAGGAACATAGATGTTTTTTATGTGTCTGGGTGTTGATATGTATGTACTTGGGAACCAGATGACTGATAGCAAAAATTTATACTTTTTTGTAAAAACATACATATAAATACATATTAACACCCAGACAAAGAACAAACATCTATGTTCGTCACACTAACTTTTGTCCTGGGTGGGAATCGAACCCACGACCTAAGCGCGGAAGGCAGAGTTACTACCAACTGAGCTGTGAAATCAATCAGTAGATACTAAATATGAAATAAAGTTCAGGCATCTATCCAATTTCAGTAAACATATCACATCTGTCGTGCGTGAGGCGAAGTCATTCCTTAAATAGACACTTGTAATAAAATAGGGAAGTGCAGGTAGCGGGTTCTGATCCCGGTGTTTATTGCGGCACTCGCACGGAACGTGTCTGTTATCGTGATTTGGATCGCGTAAACAATGATTTAGGGTTCCGTGGGAAGAGTGTTTGGGATCACATTTATTGTTCAATCTGTACTTCAGTATAACTGAACGTTACAGTATCTACTTATCTTCTTTATTTTATATATTTCTTATTATTGAATTTATATCTTATTATTATATCTTAATTATGTCGTCTCTCTTAATTATCTAATATTATTCTTAAATATCTATTAATTATATCTTATTATTCTTATTAATAATATATTAATAAATAGTATAATACAAAGTCGTTATCTGTCTGTTTGTTTATTATATTGGTGGACAATGTGTGACAACAAATGCTTAGTTTGGGGCTAGATGGCGCTGAATGACAGCGCCATCTAGCTCCAAACTAAGAATTTATCATTATCATTATATCATGGGAACCAGACAACTTATAGAATACATAAGTACGTACTTTTTTTTTGTAAATACATACTATTAACACTCAGACACAAAACAAACATCTATATTCGTCACACAAATGTCTGTCGACTGGGAATCGAACCCAAGACCTAGAGTGCAGAAGGCAGAGTTACTATCAACTGAGCTGTGAGGCCTGTAATTTTCCAGGCCAGTCTCATTGCACCCGGGCGAAGCCGGGGCGGGTTGCTAGTGACTTATAAAAAGAACACTAGATATTATTAAGCCGTTCAAGAAACATGTTTAAATGCCTATTTGTCTACAAGATCTAGATCTAGATTTAGAACAAAGATATGAAAATAAATTGTCGTTGGAATTCGGGAGCAGCTGTGACTCTAGATTTTACCCGACTGCAAGAATAGGAATGTTTGTTGTCGTATGTCTACATTCTACTCCTACTAATATTATAAACGTGAAAGTTTGTATGTATGTTTGTTACTCATTCACGCTCAAACGGCGAATGGATTTGGATGAAATTTGGCACCAAGATAGCTCTATCTATCTATTTGAGTCACAGGTTCTCTCGAACCAGTGTGGTGAAAGGATTTTAAGTGCGCCTCAAACAGGCTCCTTTCGTGCACTCGACACATGTCTTCGAATTTTCAGTTCTACGGCATGTCGGTTTCCTCGCGATGTTTTCCTTCATCGTTTTGAGAACGTGGTATTGCGCACATAAATCTTTCAATTGAAAATTGCACGTCGGAAATTTGGTATCAAGATAGCTTATTTCCTGGATTAACACATAGGCTACTTTGATCCTGGAAAAGTGCAGTGTTCCCGTGGGTTCACTTACTCACCGCGGGGCGCAGCTTTTGTTTTAAAAGATATACTTTCATATTGGTTATATAGAAATTCCATTAAAATCGATTCTGTAGTTTGGTTTTTAAATCGAAATAACTGTTTTGTATGGGTTACCACTTAATAAAGGTGGGCCGTCAGCTCGTTATATTAACTACATAATATAAAAAACCCGTTTCAGCTGCCAGAAGAATCTTTTATTGCGAGAACTTAATTAGTCATTGCGTCTAGGCATTTACCAGAATTAATATTGTTTTGCGTCGATTTCGGGAATAACGCGAGCGCACGCGATTCTTGGAATATATCGCGCGCGCAATGTTTACTCTGTTACAATTCAAGGCCATATGTTGTACTCAATTCAATTCAATTCAATTCAATTCAATTGGTTTATTTTCACTTACATTTGTATATTGTACACGTATGAACGTCGAAAATACTAATAACAATAAAGTTATCGTAATAAATCTGGAAAATGTAGTAAGTTATTATAAATTTTTCATGAGATAGTTTTTTTGACATTGTCACACAACGCCATCTAGCCCCAAAGTAAGCTAAGCATAGCTTGTATCATGGGAACCAGACAACTGATATACATACTTATATACTTTTTTGTAAATACACACACATATAATACTTATCAATACCCAAAAACAGAACAAACATCTATGTTCGTCACACAAATGTTTGTCCTGGGTGGGAATCGAACCCACGACATAGAGGACAGAAGGCACGGTTAATACTAACTTAGGTAGAACAAGAAAAATAGCATCGTACGCGCCTGACTGAGACGTGGATGTCCCAAGTGTGAGTAAATTAGACTTGCCGGTGAAATTACAGGCACTTGAGAAATTCCACCATAAAGTCTCAAAATTATCGGCGCATATGTTACGACTTATCGGAAGATCCAAATCTTCCGATACCTAAGTAGCGGACTAAGTCGGATTGCTTGTGACGGGCAGAGGTTGCCCCTTAACTCGAGGTGGGCCATCTGCTCGATACGTAACTTACATAAAAAAATTGTCTACATAGTGATCTAGGAAATACTGTCTATTGTCTGTTGTTTATTGTCTATGGCACAGGTCCGGGTTTCAAACAGCTATTAGCTAAACTAAGAATAGTTATTCTCTTCAATACAACGCGAAATCGCGCGATGTTAAAAATACTGTCGCCAAGGTCGCCGTGACGTTAGTAATCTATACAAATAAATAAAATTGGAGTGTCTGTTTGTAATATTAAAATAACCGCTTTTTACTAAGTGCATATGGATGTATACACGGTACATATACCAAAACAACATTTTTTACAAGTTTTGTCTGTCTGTCTGTTTGTTCCGGCTAATCTCTGAAATGGCTGGACCGATTTTGACGGGACTTTCACTGGCAGATAGCTGATGTAACAAGGAGTAACTTAGGCTACTTTTCCGAGGGGTAAAATATCTCTTCGTGATAAAACCGAATTCCACGCGGACGAAGTCGCGGGCAACAGCTAGCGTGAAATAGTTTTTTCCCGGATTAACACATAGGCTACTTTGATCCCGGAAAAGTGCAGTGTTCCCGTGGATTACTTATTCGCCGCGGGTAACACCGCGGGGAGGACTAGTATATATAATATTTTGTGTGAACAATAAAGAATAATTTTCAAATCATGAATAAATTTTGAAAAATGTATAACATGTGAAAACACATTATGTACGTAAGCATTTTATTACTTTAATGTGTTAATTAAGTTTTAAGCACCAGATTATCTGTAAGACCTAAATTACTTAGTTAAAAGGCCCCACAGCTCAGTTGGTAGTAATCTGCCTTGTAGGTTGTGGGTTCGATTCCCATCCAGGACAAACATTTGGTGACGAATATAGATGTTTGTTGTGTCTGGGTGTTAATATGTGTATTATATGTATGTATTTACAAAAAGTATTTATGTATTGTCTATCAGTTGTCTGGTTCCCATAGTAAAAGCTTAGTTTGGGGCTAGATGGCGCTGTGTAACTTATCCACAAAAAAATAAATGTATTTTGTAGTATTTCATTCTTATACGTTTATATATAAAAGTTCTGGCTACATTTTCATTGCCACCCCAAAAAAAAAACAAGTGAAATATATAATTTTACCGCTATAATAAAGTTCCACAGATAAAATAATATTGACGCGAGGTTGCTCGTTCGCGCGGCTGTCAAACGTTTCGGTTTCCGCGCGCTCCGACGACCATAGACAATGGTGAGATTACAAAGATGGCGGGTATACCTTGCGCTATCTCCTTTATAGGAAGATAAATTAACATGCCCAATTTCTGCCGCCAAGTAGTAACGCATTCGCGTTTGACATGCCTCACAGCTCAGTTGGTAGTAACCCTGCCTTGCTGTAGGTCGTGGGTTCGATTCCCACCCAGGACAAACTTTTATGTGACAACATAGACGGTGGTTCTGTGTCTGGATGTTAATATGTATTATAATGTATGTATTTACAAAAGAAAAGTATATAAGTATGTAGGTATATCAGTTGTCTGGTTCCCATGATACAAGCTATGCTTAGTTTGGGGCTAGATGATGTGTGAAATGTCCACCAATCTATCTACTGTGTTTCGGTTTGAAAGGTGTGGTTGCGGGTGAAATTACAGGCACATGAGACATTCCACCTACAGGTCTCAGAGTTGCGGGCGCATACGATGCTACTTGGGTCTTGTCGTACCTAGTAAGGACTCAAGTCGCATCGGTTGTTCTGAGAGGTTACCACTTAACACCAGGTGGGCCGTCGGCTCGTTCAAGAACTGTATCACATAAAAAAATACGTCGCTGAATATTTTGCATTGCCTTAATACATACTTACGCTTTGATTTAAAATATTATTATGCTGTTTTTCATAACAATAATCATTTATTTGAGATAAAATCTTAATTCAAAACAATGAAACCCAAAAGTCACTGCATGCATAATTTTTAAAGATTTTTGACTAACTGCTTAGTTGGTAGTAACTCTGCTCTCTGCGCTGTAGGTCGTGGGTTCGATTCCCATCCAAGACAAATATTTGTGTGACAAACATAGATGTTTGCTGTGTCTGGGTGTGGGTGTTAATATGTATGTATTACGACTACCACATTATCTTATTCTATCCTACTGTATCTTGTCTACGTTGATTCTCTTTTGAGTTTTGCTCCACTTCCGCGGAGTCAGAATATATACTATTACTAGCTGTTGCCCGCGACTTCGTCCGCGTGGAATTCGGTTATATCACTCACCCCTACTTTACCCCTCGGAAAAGTAACCTAAGTTACTCCTTGTTACATCAGCTATCTGCCAGTGAAAGTCCCGTCAAAATCGGTCCAACCATTTCAGAGATTAACCGGAACACACAGATAAAAATTGTAAAAAATGTTTTGGTATATGTACCGTGTATCCATATGCACTTAGTAAAAAGCGATTATTTTAATATTACAAACAGACACTGGCAATTTTATTTATTTGTATAGTAGAGATAATTTTTCTGTAACGTTAAGTAAAATCCAATAATTTCAAGGCGAGTGTTAGAAGCCCTATTCATTCATATTGTCTCAAACACATTCCACTGTTTCCTTTATAGAACTGACTACTAATAATTCGAGTCTCTGGTTCTCTCGAACCAGCGTGGTGAAAGGATTTCAAGTGCGCCTCAAAGAGGCTCCTTTCGTGCACTTAACACATGTCTTCGAATTTTTGGGTACAGAAGTCGGTTTAAAAAAAAAAACTTTGATGTACGTCGGGATTTGAACCAACGTCCTCAAGATTGAAAATCAGGGCTACCAATGAGCCACAAAGCTCTATAGAATCCTCTAAAAAAATATAATTGAATTGTTACGAGGACATCGCTCACGAATCGCCACGAAACCGAACTGTCCTTTAGGTGTTTCTTGTTGGTTCTTCGCCACGGAGGGTATGAACTGGCGTCAAACTTTTTCAAAGCATTAATTCTACGGAAATAAAGGTGGTCCATATGCTCACTCAAACGGTGAAGTGTAGTAGAGGCAGTAAGTAGTAGTGTAGTAGTAGTAGTAGTAGTAGTTGTAGTAGAAGTATCTAACAATTTCATACTAAGACCTTTGTACAACCATAACTCTAGCAAATAAAAAAAATATCATTTCCGTAACATAAATCGTATAAAAAAGTATAACTTGAGTTTTCCCATACTTAAGTAAAGGATACTAAGTTGTATTACTGTTATGATCCAGTGGGCCAACTCCTTCGCAACATAAAAATCGTTTGATCGATCAATTTTTGATAAACAATGTCGGCAGCTTTTCGAGAAATCTGTTGACTTCCACAACAGGGACGGCCACTCACGCGAATGCGCTTGCATTTATGCAAGTACACGACGCCTTTACCTGCTTACTGACCGCCTTGTCGCAGTTTCTATTGTAACAGACAGCATAGTATGGATATGAACCCGCACTATTATGAATGGCTTCACAGCTGAATTGGTACCTTTGCCTTCTGCAATGTAGGTAATGGGTTTGATTCCCACATATTTTCCCATTTCGCTTAATCGTTATATTACGCATATAATTTTTTTAAGTTGTGTAAACACATTGGTGCTCGTCAGGATTTGTACCAGTGACTTTCGGATTGAAACTCTGAGTCTGTATCCCTGGGCTACCACGATCTCCTTATCAAAGTCAGGCAGTAAATGAATAAATAAATATTGGTGGACATTTCACATAGCTCCATCTAGCCCCAAAGTAAGCTAAGCAAAGCTTGTATCATGGAAACCAGACAACTGATATACATACTTATATACTTTTTTCGTAAATACATACATGTAATACATATTGACACCCGGACACAGACCAAACACAAATGATCCGGTATGTGAATCGAACCCACGACCTACAGCGCAGAAGGCAGGGTTACTATCAACTGAGCTATGAGGCCAGTCAAATAAACTAAACTTATTAGCCTAGGAGGTGGATGTAAGTGACTGCGCCACAATTTATTTAACTATTTTATTTACCATCGTGTTACTATTATTTGTATTTTTTTTTTCTTTCTGTGTTCCAAATAAAGTTTTATTATTATTATATTAAACTAGCTGCGCCCCGCGGTGTTACCCGCGGCGAATAAGTAATCCTACGGGAACACTGCACTTTTCCTGGATCAAAGTAGCCTATGTGTTAATCCAGGATATAAGCTATCTTGATATCATATTTCATCCAAATTCATTCAGCCGTTTGAGCGTTAAAGTGTAACAAACATCCATACAAACTTTCACGTTTATAATATTAGTAGGATTACCGCGTCTTATCCACACTATGCGACGTCTAAAGAGCGAGTGGGGGGTGCATCGCATACTCTTAACATTTCTATAGAGATTGCTCGTTTAGTCCCTTCCGACTTGTTTCAGTCGCTTTTGTAAGGTAAGGGGCCCACTCTCGCTCAAATAAATGACTCTCAAATGTCACATATGAGTGACTTTGAAGTACAAAGTCATTCCCAAAAATTTTTGACTTTATAATTTGAAACTTGAAGACGTAATGGAGATTGGTCAAGAGTAAAAAGCTTCGTTATCTATGAATTCTAAACGTTTAAATAAATTCAGGTATTTAAAGCCTAAAGCTTAATAAACTAGCTTAACTAAGTGTAACTAGTAGGGGAGGACCCAAGTCGCATCGGTTGTTATGGGCCGAGGTTACCACTTAACACCAAGTGAGCCATCGGCTCGTTCGATACTATATTACATAAAAAAATTAAATCATTGAACCTATTTTTTACCTTTACCAAGTACTTTAAAAGTACAATATAATCTAAACGAATTTACTGTTAGATGTTACGACCCACAAAGTCACGATTCACAATCCAACTCAAAGATACAAAAAAAAATAGTTTTCCATTAATTAAAACGTTATGGTTAAGCCCATTTCCATTAGGCGGACGTGTCAATTAATATCGATATCCCAATCGATTATTCGTATCGGAGCAATCATTCGAATAACTCCCACATTCGATCTCAGACCATAGAGAAAGCTGAGATGACATGGCGGAATGTGCCAGACGCTGTTTGCCAATAAAAAGGTGAATCACTTTTTTTTCAGCGGCAACGTGAATCACTACTATTCCACTAGCACACATTATTGGTGAAAAGTAGGACAATTAATTTTGGCCGGCGAATTAACGCCTCATTATCGACAACTAAACTTAGATGTAGAATGAAAAAAATTATCTTTGCTTAAATATTTGGGTACTGTTATTATGAATTCGGAAGCATAGAATACTATGGATACTATAAAACTGTTGATACTAATAGAATACTATAAACTTTAAAATTGATTTGCCTGAAATAAACATTTATTATTATAGAAGCAATAAATATACGACGACCCATAATTTAACAAAAAGTATGAATTTAATCTAGTTTTTTTAATGAGTGTAGTAAGGAAAAGAGCAGATGACCCTACTAATGCATAGCGCTGTGGTACGACAGAACTGGGTGACAGGAATAATCCAACACAAGTTTATTACTGCGCAGCGGCCGCCAGACACAGTCAAATATTTGGACAAAGACGGTGAAAGACTGTACACACATTTGAACACATGTGTGATGTACCTGCCAGACTCGCAAGGTGATACAATAACAAATGGACATTGCGCAAGAGTGGCAGGCTACGCAATGTGTGAAGTTAGAACGCAATAATGTGCGCTCGAAAAACCGACATCGAATGGCAAAGTGCAAACATTCAATCAAACATTGAAACAAATATCAAATACCCGCGCCACACAAGTGTTCAAATGTTTCTGCTGTGTCTGGCGCCGGGCTTCCACTAACATTATCTTCGTTCCAAATTTAAAAATATTCAAATTGCCGTTACCACAGACGAGTAAAAGCAAATGTACCACTGGCCGTTTGTATTGGATTAATTAAAAAAGCAACGCCCGCGCCGGAAACGTCACTACGTATATTCGTTCGTAATTTGAAAAGATTGACAGCTTGGAGTTTTGTTTGACAGTGACTTTGTTATGTTTTGGCGCCATATTTACTATAGTCATACATGTGTCACAGTGTTGCCATATTAGCGAGACAAACGATCAAACTTTTTGGTACGAATCTGTGGTGTATAAGGTTTATTTTAGCGTGAGGTATCTGCGATGTTATAAATTGGCGTTAATTGGCCCGCGCACGCGATGCGTGATGGATCGTTGATACTCGAAATATTGCCAGGGACACATTTAGTTTACTGTCGTAAAGGGATTGTGGGGCCTAGTCTTTTATGTGATAAAGTTACGCAACGAGCAGATGGCCCACCTGGTGTTAAGTCGCAACCTCTGCACAAAACAAGCGACTTGGGTCCTCATCAAGTTTTCGTCAAAAATGGCAGAATCATAAAATACTAACTTCTCCACTTTCATAGTACCGGAACAAAAAGTATCTTATGTTCCTGGTCTATCTAAATATTTTGACATGTTCAGCCATATCTGTTTTGGCGTGAAGATGTAATAAACATTCAAATATTAGGGAGCCAGGGACAAAGAGTTTCTATTCTATTTGAATCACTGGTTCTCTCGAGCCAGTGACGAAAGGACTTTAAGTGCGCCTCAAAGAGGCTGCTTTCTTACCAGTACGAGTGATGTTATATGTTGTCTAGCCCCTCTCCTGAATCCATCCCTGCGGTCGCTGGCGACATTACACTAACTGGGTGTACAGTTACTGGGTAGTTCGACAAGTAAGTATTAAATGTTTACAATTATGTCACAAATCTGAGCATTACTTTGTTTGAAAAGTGTGGTTGCCGGCGAAAAGGCACACGACACATTCCACTTTCGTTAAAGTTACGATGGGGTTACTATGCGATATGAGCCCCCGTACCTAAGTAGGGGAGGAACCAAGTGACATTTAATAAACAAATAAGTTATGTCAACTTTTTTTACAATAATTTACAAGGACAAACAACGAAATCAACTGGGCTATCTAAAGACCGTTCCAACGATCTATGGATAGCTCAACTAATCCAATTCACTTGCAGATGTAATTGGATAAATAACAGTGAACCAGTCCCGAGTTCCTAATCAGCTGCACCAAATTTCAAACTAATTTTATTTAGAACCAGCGTCCCGCCCCGGCTTCGCACGGAAGCTATTCACTTTTTTATTTTATTTCGTAAATTAGGGAAAATAAATTATAAAAAATAAATCTTCCTCGTTTATCTCTCTATCTAATAGTGAGAAAATTATCAAAATCCATTGCGTGGTTTAGAAGAAGTAAGCGGAGAAAGAGACATAAGTAGTGATTTTTCATTATACTGTTTATTATTTTATCTATTAGACTTTAGAGTTGAAAATTGTTCTGACAGACATATTTCAAACTCATCTTTGACTTCGCCGCAGTCGGCCAATGACAATAACAACCTCAAACACTAGGCTAGGTCTCAAACTTTACAAACAAGATTAGCCGACCACTCCATTTGCAGCCGCCATTTTGGCTTAAACGTCAAAGTTTCGAAATGGATTCCGCGTCTCGCGGGGACGAGTGAAAACGCAAAACCCTGTGGAATAGACGCTCCTCTGTACTATTATTAGAAGTCTATTGTTCCCAAATGTTCGAAATTTTATCAGAATCATTACACAGAAGTTGTGAATACGTTCACAAACAGAAGATAAAAAAAAACTATTATTTTCAGAAAAATATATATTCCAATTTTTTATATGGTAACACTTTGAAATTTAAAGCACATAAATAGACACTAAACAAAAAAGAGATTCATAAATAAAAATAAAAAAAGAAGAGAACAATGTATTTACTACTAGATGTTTATACTATTGTTATATTTTATATTCTTTTTAATTAATGTATACTGTGTTTTTTTGTGTGTGTTATAATATCGCTTTGGTGTTGCTGTTAAGGTGTTATAATTAATTCTAAATAAAAAAGTATAAAAATATTACTTAGACTTAAATAAATATTGAGAATTTTATTATTGGTAACACTAAAGCTCATCACTAGATCCTAAACAAAAAGATTCATAAACAGAATATAAAAACATATTTAACAATTTTGTAGTTACAAAAAAAAAATTTTTATTTGTGGTAACACTTTAAAGCTTATCAATAGATTCTAAAAAAAGATTCACAAACAGAAAACAAAATTGTAAGTAGGCACTTTCAACTTTCAACCATTTTCAACAAATTCGTTACTAACATACAAAATTCGATACGGTCCAAGCAGCAAACTCTCGCATTCATAAGTGATTCAATTTTAGCAGCCATAAAAAAACAATACAATATTGTTTTTTTCTATAACTGGCTGTGTCCTAATAAATCATACAAATTCAAATAATCGTCTCGGTAGCAAAAGTATATAAAAACTTCATGCTTTTGAACTCCGCGGCGGCTCTAAAATGTCGCTTTTAGATTTCTAAGCACACTTTACAGGCGCCGCGCCGCAATTTCTGAAACAACAAACAGACATTTCAATTAAATTTATTTGTATAGATTTTTACTTATATTTTTATACATAAGTTATGAAGAAGTATGAAAAATTTGACTATTTAGTACTATATAATTTTATGTTATTATTAATAGAAAGAGGAAAAAATAATTGCATTTACTAATTAAAAACTGAAAGATTTCAAACACTACTTTCAGAATCAAAATATTCCGTTGGCTTGTAATAAGAAACTGCCGAAATCAGCATTATCCCTAAATGATTTTTGAACCTGTTTCCTTCAAAAAAGTTTGATATGAAAGCGGAATGCGATGCCATTTTAGCGCTCCGAACCAACGGTAACCGTGTTTTTTGCACAGAACGTACAAAAAGTTTTCGGACTCACCTCAATACAATGCGATGACTTCACTACAATGTTTCAGTGATAGCGGTTCGTTGTTCGAAATTCGAATTTAAATTTAAAAAAAGAGCGAGTCCTATAATAGCACCCTGGATCTTTCCATCATTTCATTAATGATACTTTTTGAACTTCGAATTGAAATTTTAAATAAAGAACTCGTCTTTATTATAACACTCTGGATCCTTCCATCACTTGTTTCACTTTATTCGTTTAACTAGCATTAAGATACTTGTTGCAGTAGACGTAAACTAAAACACTAAAAACTTTTTTAGTCTGCCGTTTTTTTAAATCTCACATAGAGACCAAAGCGTAAGTATATTTATTCAACCATTACCTAAAACAACTGAGTCGTCGCGGTGAGACCGAGAGGTAACTATTATTTTAGTCTGTGCTCCACTACTAATCTTTATTGCAAGCGACCGCGGGCGGATTGCGGACACCTCCTCGACTATTCTGCCACCCTGGTACTTTTCCGTTATACCAGGAGCGATTCTCAATGAAGTATTCGCCTCATAAGTTTTTCTGTCCGGAAATCTTATGCATAAAACTGTTTCTTCATAAATAAATCATTATAATATACATACATTATAGGTCTTAATAAAAAACTATTAAAAAAAGGTTTATGCAACGAAGTGTTTCTTTCTTTATTTCTTTACTTTCCCCCGCGAAGGAAACATCATCAATTTTACGTTGTTATAGAGGGAAAATTCTACATTTTTAATATTTTTAATGCATTGCTTGGCGGCAGAAATGGGCATGGTGGCAGTACTTGCCCGGACGAACTTGGCGTGAGTTCTATTGCTCTTGAAATTATGGATCTAATTTCGACCATTTGCGCGAACACTATTACTATTCGTAAAACGGTTAATGATCTAGTCTAGTCAAGATCTAGTAGTCCTCACAGCTCAGTTGGTAGACTAGTAACCCTGCCTTATGCGCTGCAGGTCGGGGGTTCGTTTCCCACCCAGGACAAACATTTGTTTGACGAATAGATGTTTCTTCTGTGTCTGGGTGTTATATGTATAATATGTACGTATTTAAAATAAAGTATGTATGTATTATATCAGTTGTCTGGTTCCCATAGTACAAGCTATGTTTAGTTAGGCGCTAGATGGCGCTGTGTGAAATGTCCGCCAATATTATTGTTAAATCTCTCTCAGAAACTCCAACCATTCGAAGACATCGGAACGTCGTCTCTGTTGTCTCTGTCACTCCTCGGTGCTAATCTTTATTGGAAGCGGCCGCAGACAGATTGCGACCACCTCGGCGGTTCTGACACCCTGGTACATTTATTGTATTAAATGCATATAATTACACAAAATCCCCTAGTCCCTAGTGTCTGAAAAGTACTTTTGAGACTCATTTTCCTCCTTTGAGAGACCTCTGATCGAGAAAGGATAAAAGGGTTCCGTTATCAAAGGACGGGACCCTATAACAACCAAGGCTGCCACCCTCCGTCTGATACTGAAATGTATGAAAAATAAATTAACCTTAGTCCGTGGTTATAATTCACTTTAAATAATTATACAGTTCAATTAATATTGGTGGACATTGCCACACAGCGCCATCTAGCCCCAAAGTAAGCTAAGCATAGCTTGTATCATGGGAACCAGACAACTGATATACATACTTATATACTTTTTTGTAAATACATACGTATAATACGTATCAACACCGAGACACAACAAACATCTATCTTTATTCGTCAAACAAATGTTTGTCCTGGGTGGGAATCGAACCCACGACCTACAGAGCAGAAGGCAGGGTAACTACCAACTGAGCTGCGAGGCCAGTTAGAATGAATAATAACATTTACGCGCGCTTTTAACTCACTTTTAATAATTATATTGTTTATTAATATTTATTTAAACGTAACCAAAAATAAATATGTATATATCACCCAAAGTGATGAAAAATGACACTAAAAAATATTGACGGACAGACGAACAAAGAACGCGGTATGACAATTAATGGCAAATGTTACTCATATCAAATGTTACCAGTAATTAAATTACTACCCCACAGTGCAAATCGGACCCCGAGGGACCCTAATGCACTTCTACACCGATCACGGTTCATTTAACTATTACTTAATGTGCTTTTGTGTTTGTTGCGTAAATAATTCGAAATTGAGCCTGGAGAAATCGCTTCGCGTTGATAAGGCGGGTTTTCCTTTATGTGATACAGTTACGAGCAGATGGCCCCACCCGGTGTTAAGTGGTAACCTCTGCCAATAACGAGCAATACGACTCGAGTCTTCACCTATTGGTAGGACAAGAACCAAGTCGCATCGTAAGCGCTCGTAACTCTGAGAGGTGGAATGTCTCATGTGCCTGTAATTTCACCGGCAACCACACCTGCACTGGGTAGAGGGAGCTAATTACACAAATTAGTGGTAGATATGTAATACCACTACGTTACAATCCATTTCCCTCGCTCACCTTGCCTTCACAATCAGTTGGTAGTAACTCTGCCTTCTGTACTGCAGGACGTTGGTTCGATTCCTATCCAACGAAAACATTTGCGTGACGAACACACACGTTTGTTCTGTGTGTTAATATGTATATATGTATTTAAAAACAAGTATTTAAGTATAAATATCAGTTGTGTGGTTCCCATGATACTGTTTACCCATACCACCATGCTACCCATACTTGAATACTACAGTTGTTCAATACACACACTTGAATAGACCCATTACAATTTGCAACAGTCGCATTGCACCCTCATACAATGACACACATACAATTGTATGACAATTCGACAAACGGTATCTATTACAATTACAAGATGCACCCCAGTGAAGCTTCATTTAATTATTTAGGACAAATGTGTGCTAGAGTGTGCCACGGTATCATCTTATTTAATTATATAATATATTGGTGGACAATACACACACACAGCGCCATCTAGCCCCAAACTAAGCGTAGCTTGTACTATGGGAACCAGACAACTGATATAATACATATTATATACCTTTTTTTTAAATACATACATATAATATAAATGAACACCCAGAAAAAACATCTATGTTCGTCACACAAAGTTTTAACCTGGGTGGGAATCGAACCCACGACCTACAGCACAGATGGCAGCGTAACCAACTGAGCTATGACCAGTCAAACAACCATACATACATACAAATATTGTTAAATATAAGCGTGTAAGACTCGCTTGTTCTGCCTCGCATGAATCATCCCCTCTCGGAGTCACCAGAGAGTATTGACAAATAGCTGTCTCAGTCTCGGGGGGGTCATCTCTATGCAGTCATTTGTAGGTTTTACTCAAAATATTAGTCGATTATAGTCTTCGCGGCGTGTGGAAACTCGATTTTACCCCACATAGGGGTGTAGGTAGGTATGTATAATAAATTAACAATAATTGATACTTTTTTATGTAATTGAAGTCGCGGAAAGAGCTGACGGCCCACCTGATGTTAAGTGGTAACCGCCGCGCGATTGAGTCATCTCGTACTATAGAGAGGACTTAAGTCGTATTGCTGTTGTCTAGGGGCGTAGACAACAGCAATACGACTCAAGTCCTCTCCACCAAAGTATGAGATGACTCAAGTCGCATTGCGTTGCATCCATCCCCCCGAGACGGGGCTGTTACGTCTCATGCGGCTGCAATATCGCCGGCACCCACTCCCTTCCACGGGAACACAGCAACACGAGTGCATCACTGCTTGCCGGCAGATTACCAGGTGTGGTGGCAGTACTTCTCCGGGTGAACTTGGCACAAGTTGTACTGCTACTAAAATGAATGATATGAATTGATTGATGTATTGACTTTTGATATATCTTGGTAGCTTGTTGTACACCCTACGACACCACTCTTCAGCTATTAACAGCTATTAAATACGCTTTCCCTCCCAAGGGTGTCTGGAAGAAATCTCTCAAACTTCTCTCGAAATACCGTTTTCAATCTGTAGATATATATATATATATCTGTTGATCTGTAGATAGCTCAATTTATCCATTTCAATCAACACTTATATCCTTTTTTGAAGACACATGCTTATAATACATATTAACACCCAGAAACAGAACAAACATCTATGTATGTTTGTCACACAAATTTTTGTCCTGGGTGAACCCACGACCACGACAGAAGGCAAGGTTACTACCAACTGAGCTGTGAGGCCAAACAAATTCAGTCAATTAACTGCAAATCCAATATGGCGGACGTAAACCGCCATATTGGATTTGTGTTTATTTATTGGGGATAAAAAACAGCTACAGTACATATTCTTAACTGATAAATCACATAAATAAGTGTTATTAGTACAGAAGCCTACCATATTATCCACAGATTAATTTACAATATTGATTAAAAAAAAACAACTATTTATTTATTTATTTATTTATTTATTTATTTTAATTCAATAAATACGGATAAACCAATTACATCTACTGAATACATTACAAATATAATACAATTACAAATACAATGTCAAAATAAAACAACTTATAAATAAAGGTCAATCACAACATAAACAACTTAAAAATAAGGATCAATAATAATAATAATAACATGAAAGCTCAAAATATAAATCAAAATTAAAAGAACACATCCTTTTATTCACGGTCATCAGTCTCACAAAATCTGAGAAACTCTGATAATAATCTCATCCATCCGTCCGCAAATATATCAGTGTGGGGCACGGCAACCAGGAGCGCGTTGAGCGTGGTTAGGGCTCGCGGGAGAGGGGAGGTAGCGCGCGCTACGGTGCGGCTGCGTGGCACAGCAAACAGCTTGTGTCTCCGGGCCCTATTGTACTTGTCGGGGGTGAAGAGTTGACACAGCTCATTGCTCAAGTCCGGAGCGTCTATTTTGCCGCGGAGAAGTTTACACGCCGTTATCAACTGCTCGTTTTTCCGCCGAACTTCAAGCGAGTTGTATCCCAAACAACCCAGAAGGAATTGAGTGGGGTACATAAAAGGGTAATACCCGTACAACCGCTTATAAAGGTATCTCAGAAACGCTTTTTGCACTTTTTCCAGAATTAAGGCATATGTTGATTCATGCGGGTTCCAGACGCATGCACTGGTCTCCAGCGTGGTCCGCACGAGTGCTCCAAATAACAGTCGAACCACATTGTGTTGTCGAAAGTCCCTAGCATTCCTAAGAACGAACCCGAGCCGTTTGAAGGACTCTTTCGCCAACGCACTGATGTGGCCATGGAAGTTCAATTTTCGGTCGAATGTCACCCCCAAATCCTTCATTGCAACGGTTCTCTGTATCCTTTGGCTGCCCAGTTTATAATCAAAGAGTTGAGGGTGACGCATTCGGCCGAAAGTCATGACGTAACATTTGCTGCAGTTGAATTCCAACTTGTTCGCAACGCTCCATTCCAGAATTGCATCGACATCTCCCTGAAGTTTGATGGCGTCATTTTCAGACTTAATCTCCAAAAAGAGTTTTAAGTCATCAGCATAAAGCAAACTCTTAGCATGTTCGATGGATGTAGGTAAGTCATTGACCATCAACAAAAACAGAAGGGGACCAAGTATAGATCCCTGACTTACTCCGGATCGCGTGTGATAGGGTTTAGACTCATAGAGACCGAGCCTAACAAATTGCTGGCGGTCACGCAGATAGTCTGCAAGTAGCCGGAGAAGCCCAGGGGCAAAGCCTATACGACAGAGTTTTTCCAGTGTAACAACCCCCCCTTAATAATTGTTAACCCCCGACACTCACCACTCCCCGCACCTATTTTAAATCTACCGCGCCTAATCGACTCCGCTATCTCCGTTGGGTTTGTTATGAAATATATATGGCCTTGGCTGATCGCTAGTTTAAGGTAGGACCTACACTGTGTTTCCGTAATAACTCAGATTCTTTTGAGGAATTGAAGTCTATACCTAACTAGATTGACCTAAGTTTACCTGACTTTAAATATGCCTAACTATTAGTATCGAGCTAAATAACTATAATATAACTATAATAATTAGGAATGAGAACCCGCGAAATATAAATTAGATGGTTAATTAAGTAGGTATCTTATTTAGTCAACTACAATAAACGTGGTAAAATGTTACATGGGTAATTCTTTATTGAAAAGTGGTAAAAAGTTACATGGATAATTCTTCATTGAAAAGTGGTAAAAAGTTACATGGATAATTCTTCATTGAAAACAAGACTTAGTACATTGAGACCTAGGTTAAACCTAAGGGATTCTATGAATTTCCTAAGATATGATTTAGTATAGTTTACACAAACTTAGGAGAGTAGAATAAATAAAAGATGTTATATCGACTTTACTTAGAAGTAAATCTGTTTTAGAATATTTAAATAGTTCTTTTGACGCCATGTTTATTATATTTCTCTTGCGACAAATGTACAGGGTGTGTATCGAGAGGTTACTTTAAATTGCGCATTAGTTCCGTTAGTCTGACCTAGAGCCACACTCGTGGTAAGTTTCTCTCACTTATAAGGACAGACTAAAAAACTATGCATCACTCATACAAACAATAGGGAGATAAGCCCCCCCCGGTCCTCCGCCTTCCCCATAGACCAGCCCTGGCCACCAAAGAAGTATTCTTTGTTACTTCTTGATACATTCCCCCTTAAATTTGTTATAAATTTAATGATATAACGTTTCTCATCAAAACTCCAATTACCATGGAAATCGCATCGTTTTTCGACACCTTTCTTAGGCTTTAGAGCAGACAATATTAGTCCTTTCTGACATCACCATGACTAAATAATCATTACTCATACTAATAAATATAAATATGTTCCGGTACAAGAACACAAGAGGCTTTCTTACCCTTAGAGCTATAAGATCAGCTGTTAATACGTCTCACATGGACAACAACGTAATTCGAACATTAAAGTGACATCTACCATTTCAGCTATAGATCAGGCCACGGGGATACCTCCCAGGTTGTACGAAGTACTTAGTTTTATATACAGCTTTCTTACCATTACAGCTATAAGATCAGCCTTTACACGTCTCACATGGACAACATAATGTAATTCGAACAATACATGTAAAGTGACATCTACCATTTCAGCTATAGATCAGGCCACGGGGATACCTCCCAGATTGTACGAAGTACTTAGTTTATGTACCTTCTAAATCGTTACAACATAGCAACAGTCATTCGGATCACATTTCAGTCTTCAAGGACCAATATTGAGTTAAACAAAAGACAACTCTGTCTAACCTTACTTATATCGGACACACGTCTTTTGATAAAGTAGGTAAGTACATAATTATATTAAAATACTTTAATGTACATGTGACTAAAATGTCAAGTTGTATGTTATGCAAAATTATTCAACAAACTTTTTAATGTATATTCAAACTAGGATTTATAATCCCTAGGTCTCAGACTTACTATATCTTTTAGAGACTAAATGTATTTGAGTAAATTCACGCTCCAGTTCATCAATATCAATACTTAGATTTAACAAACTCCAGTATTCAAACTTAATTTATATAGCAGGCACACATTTTAGATAAAATAGGAAAGAGTATTAAAATATAATTCAATTACAAAGATAGCCGACGGTTAAATAATTCTCTACAAACCGTTAGCTCCGCAGCTCAGTGACAATAGCTACACTGCCTTACGCATCGCAGATCGCGAGTTCGATTCCCGCCCATAACAAAACTTGCGCGACGAAAACAACATTAGTTCCGTCTCTGGTGTTAAAATTCATTACATGTTTGTATTTTAATAAATAAAGACCAAAAGTAGCAGATATCTGGAAACCACTACGCAAGCCATGTCCAGTTCCTCCGTCAGATGGCGCTGCTCGAAAGCGTCCACCAAAAATACAGTAAAAACCTGCCTTGCACATCGTAGATCGCGAGTTCAATGCCACGCCCAGATTATTCCAATTAGGTGATGCTGCTCGAAAACGTTCACCAAAATGCAGTCAAAACCCTGCCTTGCACATCGTAGATCGGGTGTTCGATTCCCCATGACAAAACTTGTGCAACGAAAGCAAACATTATTTTAATTGAAGAATTAAGTTAATCTTACCTGAAGTAAACTCGTACCGAAGAATCAGTTATTCTATTTTGTGCTCCTTCTCAAACCCTATTTATCTAAGATAATACACATAATACAAATATAAATAAACAAGAAGACGTACTTTTCTTCCGCGTTTCCACCTATAAATTTACCGTGCGCGTAAGTTATTAATTAAATAATAAACAAGACTGACGGTCTTGTCGTAGTCGACCTAGGTCTCTCTTAGATGTTTTCATGAGCCGAAGCTCTGAACGTAGTTTGAGCTAAATTACTAGAAAGACACGTATGTTAACATCGCGAAGTGTTTGGTCCCTTCTTTATTTTGTTCATCAAAAACACCCCTAAAGTAATACACAACATAAACAAATTACCATGGTCAGAAAGACTTTTCAGATTATTTTAAATTATATAATGAACCACTTACCCAGTTCGCCATCAATTTAACACAATTTCACAACAACAAGAAAATAATTACTTTTAAAATTATATTTAGCCAACCAAAGAATAAGATGGGTCTGTCTGTTAACACCGCTAGGTTTCCTAGACCTCTCTTTAATACCACAAAACTTGGCTTCGTAACTCCACTCTCCACAATTTCTGGCGCTGACTGACTCCGAGACGCTCCCGTTCCTTGTATTTATACCCTTGAGTCCTAAAAAATCCCCGGGTTTACGATGCCTATTTTTTTGTTTGGTCGCCCGACAAGCGCTCGGCGGCATTCCTCAAAGGAATCCTATTTGTTTGAAAAAGCCGATCCATTCCTTTGACAGAAACCGAAACTACGTATGAGTCATGTTTTAAATATAATTCTTTATTTTGTTTATAGAAAAGTGACGGGGTAGCTATGCTGGACCGTTACAGCCGACCCCCAAAATTTACGCAGGTGTGAATTTTTTCAACCGTAGAAAATTTTAAAAAATATTTTCTAATAAGAATATAAATTATGACAATAACAACCTTAAACTTGGAATACTCATCTTCTAATATGTCAATATTTTACTTCAGACACTGAAAATGTATGTGCGTTAATAGAGTCGTAAACCCTGCCAGAATTTGAAGATTCTATCAAAAAAAAGATTAAAAAAAAGAGAGAAAATTATTTTAATAATTGTAACTATCATTATTTACTCACATCACCTTAAGTTGAATTTGTAGCGGCCAGTGAGTAAGAATAGAATCTCAATGAACGGCCATTGAATGAAGAAATTCATTCGAATGAATTAAAAAATCTGTAATCTTCCTTATTCGTATCAATATACGAATACAAATTCTAAAAGTATGTTTAAATATTATTATAATATATATTCTTTTTTAACAACTTACACTGTGGAAGTTTTTTTTTTTTTTTTTTTTTTATTTCTTATTTCACTCTCCAGATTTCTTATCCAAAAGGTTGACAACTCCAGCGATAATGCGTGTACCTATTGTGTATACATCGTGATGTATACTGTGTTTTTAAACCAATCTTAGAGTCATCGTTAACTGGACCAGGAACCAAGCTTTATAGTAAACTCAAAAATGCTTAATCTACCCCTCCGTCAAGATGATCGTTTTCTGGTTGAAGAGCGAGTTTGTGAGGCTCACTTTCTCTAGTAGAACGCTGAATGGGTTAGTCGGCAAAAGTGGAATCACGCGCTCCGTTTACTTACTAAGCGAAACAGCCCTTCGGTCGATTAGATACACCTTATAGACTTTGGCATAAAAAAATCATAGATTAGAATACCCCACTTAGGCTAATCACAGTTAACAACTCGTCCTCGAATTGGAGCCGGTGGAGTGTACTTCAAATTGGGACCTTTGTCGTGTAGAGTATGAACCTTTATGAAACCAGGACAGCCCTGATGAGACACGTAACCTAACACCAAATTCTTCATCATAGCAGTTCTTTGTGAGTGTAATGTGTGTCCAAAATCGAATACTGCAGATCATTTCAACGCCAAGATACTGTCGAATTATAGAGGCCCTCCTATATCTTTAACTACAACAGTCACTCTATTCATACATCAATCACAAAATACTTCCTCATTCGCTTCCATACCCGTTAATTAACAATTGTTTCATAACACACACGCAATACTCCAACTTTTACAGTACTTCTACGCCACCCATATAATCCGACAGTCATAACTTGTGTTAAAACTACGAAGAAGAGCTTACAAGAACTACGCAATTTTTTTTTTTTTTTTTTTTTTTTTTTTTTTTTAACCTTTTTTTTTCTTTTTTTTTTTTTTTTTTAGTTGTCATCCACTAATCTGAGTAACAGATTTCAATACTGTTTAACAATCCTTTATGTTTTTGAAAGCTACTATTCTCTACTACTATTTGAGTTTTTTTTTTTTTTTATTATGTCACTATTATTATTATATTTTTATTTATGTATATAAATATAACAAATAAAACATAATTATGTGTTGTGAATTTTCATTAATTATTAATTTGATTTAATATAAATATATATTTTATATATATTTATATCTAACCTAACCCTCTTTTTTTATACCGAACCTAACCTAACCTTTTTTTTTTTTTTTTACGGAACCTAACCTAACTTTTTTTTTTTTTTTATATTTATTTTGTCAGTTTTATTATTATAATATATTTATTTATTTTATATAACAACTAAAACAATTTTTGTTGTGAATTTGCATTAATTATTAATTTGAGTTAATATTAATATATATATATATATATATTTTTTTAAGGGTTATCAAATCAAATCAAATCAAATTTATTTACTGTAAACATTATATAACATAGATTACTTGTGGTCCCCGCACTAGAGCAAGCCTGTGACGCGGGAGACCGGATTACAAAAATAAGATTACCATTTTTTATATTGTGTACAGGACAAATACTACAACAAAATGTGATATTTAATATAACTTTATTATTAATTTTTTATTAATTCTTTGTTCTCATTATATTCTCGTATAATCGAGAATATGCTATGTACTTAATCGAGTCAATTTTCAACTACCGGGCGTCTGGATTATACATAAAAAATACCTATATCAAAATAATATGTTGAAGAGTAGTAGATTCCCAAAAAATTTGAAAAATGTCCGTGATGTCGTTATGTATATCTTCTAAGTCCCTCGTTTTTTTTTTCTTTCGATTGATATGTATTCATTAACATATTTATTACTGTTTAACATTGAAAACATATCAATAATTTAACATTGAAAAATTATCTAAAGTATTTTTTTTTTCTAACAAGATTTGAATAAGAATTCTAATTGGAAGACTTATATATCCTCAGGAATTTGTAGCGTATTAAAAAATTAAATTCTATTCTAATTCTATCTTACAAGTCATTCAAATAGTTAGATTTTATAACTTCTTTATTTACAATCCTTAATAATACAAAACCTGTAATAATATACAGTATCATGTATTTTATTCTTCTTTGAATATCTATTTCCTGGCAATAGCACCAATTTTAGATTATTAATTAATGTCTGTAATATCGATCACATCCATAAATATAACGAAACTCACAACAATAAAATCCAATTGTTTTTTTTTTTTTTTTGCATCTGTGAAATATTCAAAATCAAAATCAAAGTCAAATATAAATAAAGAAACGCCCGGAAACGTCAACATCATTCAAAACACAAGGCCACGCGCACCCATCGACAAGCCCGACGCCCATTCAAACCCGATCTTCGTCCGACCCTCCATGGAGAAGAACAGTCAAGAAACCCCTAATTATATATGATATATTTTTTTAATCGAACTGTCGACCCCCCGTTTGTATATTTTGTAATGATTTTGAAATTAACTGCATTAATCGTAGAAATGATGAATATGATTAGTCATCCATCTATTTATCAGTTATACTTCCCCACGTAATAGTAATTGTACAAAACTTGCAGATGCTTGCAGAAAATTAAATACTTACTACACATATTATGTAACTACCTAATTCAATGTTTTCATTTTATATTTCTGACGTCGTACCGAACCTATTGAACTATCTATCCCATTGTTTATGAAGTTACTAGACACGTATTCGTAATATCTCAAAATCTGTAAACAGAATTATACGCATTTATAAAAACACTAGTTTTGCACGCGTCTTCGCCCGCGTATGATACAGTAAAATATAACTATTAGATCAGCGTCATGGTGCAGTCCCATTTTATCACGTTGTGAACTAATGCTAGCATCTATCCATCAGGAACAGTACTTATTTTTCTAGATGAAAAGTATCCCTATCTTATGTCCGATTTATTTGAGTAGGTAGTTAACGCTTAGCAACAATTTAACAAACAAACTCACATCCATACCTACAATATTAAGGACTGTTAGTTAACTTGAAAGCATAACTAACTTTATTTAAGCAGTGAAATGACGCACACGCATAGGTACTTAGTCAATATGAAATTAATCTGAGTGTCCTAGCTAAGTCTAGCAATAAAAATTTAATTACCTTAATACTATTATTCTAAACGGAATAGTTTCTACTCAAACGTCAAACTTACTTTGGATATTTAGCTCGACTTAAGACATGTTTTCCCTATTTTTTTTTTTTCCATTGTCATGGAATTACGCTTCACGATTTGCGTGTCATATTTGCGCAGGAGCTTTGCTAATTGAAATAGGTACTGTTAAAGATCGAGTCGAACGATCGCTAACTGATGAAGAGGATATGTGATTGAAATAGAGACTCGAATTTCTCATACTTTTTACGAACCGAATTCACATTTGATATAAATCCAATTTGTTTAATGAACCAATTATCCGCATACATACATAATCCCGACGTGTGCAGTAAATCTAAAAATAAATAATACCTACTAAAAGAACTAAGTCTAACGATAAAAAGATCGTACACTATGTATGTATGTAACCTAAATCGCAGGTCGCAATACTCGGCACTCATACATGTCAAATGATCCGGGGAAGCGCCGCCACCATACCCACCTCTGACGCGAAGCAATAACGCATGTAGACATAACGAGAAAGAGAGAGACATAACATTTAGATATTCACTTTACCTTTCCGAGTTACGAGTACCTAGGATGTGACTTAGGTCTTATTCTAGGACCTAAGTTGTCTTGCTTGTGAAGAGCAGAGGTATCACTCAACACCAGGTGGGCCATCTGCCGATACCTTAACTATATCACGGCTCACAATAGAAAGACGCTAGATTTTTGACTGGCCTCATAGCTCAGTTGGTTAGTAACTCTACCTTTCGCATCGCAGATCGGGGTTCGATCCTCACTCAGAACAGACATTTATGTGACATTTGCAACATTGACGTTCGTTCCGTGTCCGAGTGTTAATATATACCACATGTATGTATTTACAAAAGAAAAGCATATAAGTATTACATCAGCTATCCGGTTCCCATGACACAGCTATGCTTAGCTTACCTTGGGGCCAGATGGCGCCGCGTGAAATGCCCACCATTATTTATTTATTTATCATATAAGTTCTACCTACGTGTGTTTCATATTTTATTTATTACATTATTGGTTTTATTCTATACTAGCTGTTGCCCGCAACTTCGTCCGCGTGGAATTCGATTCCATCACGCACTCAGCAAAAAACGGCTACTCCAATACCACAAACATACACTCCACTTTCATTTCTTTGTATGGATTTTAGTTTTGTACTGTTTCGTAATCTCTAAACATATAGATAGTATGTAATTTAGTGAACTTTTCATTAGAATTGTTTTGCTTATATTGTACCTAAAATTTTATTACTCCCCAATTTTAATTTTACTATGATTTCTTAAAAAAAAACCCTGTGTATGATAAAGAGACTTGTACGGGACGCTTCGTACCGAGGTAATAAAATCGAAAGCGGTAAACAATATGGCGGCCTACCTTACAATCATTTGTTCTTATCTTGCTGGTTTTTTCCACGTAGCGAGTTATTAGCTACTGCCTACGTGTAAACACCAGATGTTAAAACCGTTGTTATTACTTGTTCGACTTAATGTTTCCTATTGTCTATTTATTATGCGTGCTATCCTAATACTAAAGCGATGTCGTTGTTCGTACGGGACAAGAATATCTTTCCTTTCATAGTAAATGACTTTAAATCGTAGGATAGTTATTGAACATCGAGAATCATGTATCACTAACATGTATTAAGAATTTTACCCAATTTTTCCTTTGATAAATTTACACCAGATATATATATAATATATGTATCTTAAAAACGAGAACCTATTTAGATGAATTTTAATTATTAATAAATCTTGATGCCTTGTAGGTAGATAAATAATTGTGTTATCTATCTAGATTGTCCCTTTGGCAAATTTTAAACTATGTAGGTATTTACTTTTGAAATATCACAACTTGAAATTACGACCCCCCAATATTTAGACATTATCACCGTTTGTACAATAAATGCAGGTTTATAATGTTTTAATGCAGATAACAACCATATAATATTTTGACCCGCTAATATTTTAACTTTTCTACCTATAATCTTTGTCCATTTAATAAGACAATAGAATATTTACCTTTTTGTTAAGTTAATGTTTATGGAAACGCAAAACCTCGAAAACAATATCCGTTATTTATTTTCCAACGCTACCTTTATTACCTAGATTACCTAAACTTTATCTAAGCAAAAATTCGACTCGACTTAATTCCTCTCCATTTTCACGTCAACAAATTGTGCGAAAGGATTCGCAACACTATAACTAAGTCTTACATCATAACAAACCCAAACTATTTATATTGACCCTAAAATACTAACACTATAAACAAACCTAAATAAATAAGTGACCTGAGAAATATTTTGTAATGAGCCAATCTTCAGATAAAGTAAATTATTAAAAAAGTAAAATATGATTTAGCAAAATAGACTTTAATGTTATTGTTTTAAAGTTCAACCTAATTTTCCGAATAAACTATGAAATATGGTTTGATAATATTAATGGATAGACTATAAAATTATCCTGGTCACGGCACCAAATTGTAACAACCCCCCCTTAATAATTGTTAACCCCCGACACTCACCACTCCCCGCACCTATTTTAAATCTACCGCGCCTAATCGACTCCGCTATCTCCGTTGGGTTTGTTATGAAATATATATGGCCTTGGCTGATCGCTAGTTTAAGGTAGGACCTACACTGTGTTTCCGTAATAACTCAGATTCTTTTGAGGAATTGAAGTCTATACCTAACTAGATTGACCTAAGTTTACCTGACTTTAAATATGCCTAACTATTAGTATCGAGCTAAATAACTATAATATAACTATAATAATTAGGAATGAGAACCCGCGAAATATAAATTAGATGGTTAATTAAGTAGGTATCTTATTTAGTCAACTACAATAAACGTGGTAAAATGTTACATGGGTAATTCTTTATTGAAAAGTGGTAAAAAGTTACATGGATAATTCTTCATTGAAAACAAGACATAGTACATTGAGACCTAGGTTAAACCTAAGGGATTCTATGAATTTCCTAAGATATGATTTAGTATAGTTTACACAAACTTAGGAGAGTAGAATAAATAAAAGATGTTATATCGACTTTACTTAGAAGTAAATCTGTTTTAGAATATTTAAATAGTTCTTTTGACGCCATGTTTATTATATTTCTCTTGAGACAAATGTACAGGGTGTGTATCGAGAGGTTACTTTAAATTGCGCATTAGTTCCGTTAGTCTGACCTAGAGCCACACTCGTGGTAAGTTTCTCTCACTTATAAGGACAGACTAAAAAACTATGCATCACTCATACAAACAATAGGGAGATAAGCCCCCCCCCGGTCCTCCGCCTTCCCCATAGACCAGCCCTGGCCACCAAAGAAGTATTCTTTGTTACTTCTTGATACATTCCCCCTTAAATTTGTTATAAATTTAATGATATAACGTTTCTCATCAAAACTCCAATTACCATGGAAATCGCATCGTTTTTCGACACCTTTCTTAGGCTTTAGAGCAGACAATATTAGTCCTTTCTGACATCACCATGACTAAATAATCATTACTCATACTAATAAATATAAATATGTTCCGGTACAAGAACACAAGAGGCTTTCTTACCCTTAGAGCTATAAGATCAGCTGTTAATACGTCTCACATGGACAACAACGTAATTCGAACATTAAAGTGACATCTACCATTTCAGCTATAGATCAGGCCACGGGGATACCTCCCAGGTTGTACGAAGTACTTAGTTTTATATACAGCTTTCTTACCATTACAGCTATAAGATCAGCCTTTACACGTCTCACATGGACAACATAATGTAATTCGAACAATACATGTAAAGTGACATCTACCATTTCAGCTATAGATCAGGCCACGGGGATACCTCCCAGATTGTACGAAGTACTTAGTTTATGTACCTTCTAAATCGTTACAACATAGCAACAGTCATTCGGATCACATTTCAGTCTTCAAGGACCAATATTGAGTTAAACAAAAGACAACTCTGTCTAACCTTACTTATATCGGACACACGTCTTTTGATAAAGTAGGTAAGTACATAATTATATTAAAATACTTTAATGTACATGTGACTAAAATGTCAAGTTGTATGTTATGCAAAATTATTCAACAAACTTTTTAATGTATATTCAAACTAGGATTTATAATCCCTAGGTCTCAGACTTACTATATCTTTTAGAGACTAAATGTATTTGAGTAAATTCACGCTCCAGTTCATCAATATCAATACTTAGATTTAACAAACTCCAGTATTCAAACTTAATTTATATAGCAGGCACACATTTTAGATAAAATAGGAAAGAGTATTAAAATATAATTCAATTACAAAGATAGCCGACGGTTAAATAATTCTCTACAAACCGTTAGCTCCGCAGCTCAGTGACAATAGCTACACTGCCTTACGCATCGCAGATCGCGAGTTCGATTCCCGCCCATAACAAAACTTGCGCGACGAAAACAACATTAGTTCCGTCTCTGGTGTTAAAATTCATTACATGTTTGTATTTTAATAAATAAAGACCAAAAGTAGCAGATATCTGGAAACCACTACGCAAGCCATGTCCAGTTCCTCCGTCAGATGGCGCTGCTCGAAAGCGTCCACCAAAAATACAGTAAAAACCTGCCTTGCACATCGTAGATCGCGAGTTCAATGCCACGCCCAGATTATTCCAATTAGGTGATGCTGCTCGAAAACGTTCACCAAAATGCAGTCAAAACCCTGCCTTGCACATCGTAGATCGGGTGTTCGATTCCCCATGACAAAACTTGTGCAACGAAAGCAAACATTATTTTAATTGAAGAATTAAGTTAATCTTACCTGAAGTAAACTCGTACCGAAGAATCAGTTATTCTATTTTGTGCTCCTTCTCAAACCCTATTTATCTAAGATAATACACATAATACAAATATAAATAAACAAGAAGACGTACTTTTCTTCCGCGTTTCCACCTATAAATTTACCGTGCGCGTAAGTTATTAATTAAATAATAAACAAGACTGACGGTCTTGTCGTAGTCGACCTAGGTCTCTCTTAGATGTTTTCATGAGCCGAAGCTCTGAACGTAGTTTGAGCTAAATTACTAGAAAGACACGTATGTTAACATCGCGAAGTGTTTGGTCCCTTCTTTATTTTGTTCATCAAAAACACCCCTAAAGTAATACACAACATAAACAAATTACCATGGTCAGAAAGACTTTTCAGATTATTTTAAATTATATAATGAACCACTTACCCAGTTCGCCATCAATTTAACACAATTTCACAACAACAAGAAAATAATTACTTTTAAAATTATATTTAGCCAACCAAAGAATAAGATGGGTCTGTCTGTTAACACCGCTAGGTTTCCTAGACCTCTCTTTAATACCACAAAACTTGGCTTCGTAACTCCACTCTCCACAATTTCTGGCGCTGACTGACTCCGAGACGCTCCCGTTCCTTGTATTTATACCCTTGAGTCCTAAAAAATCCCCGGGTTTACGATGCCTATTTTTTTGTTTGGTCGCCCGACAAGCGCTCGGCGGCATTCCTCAAAGGAATCCTATTTGTTTGAAAAAGCCGATCCATTCCTTTGACAGAAACCGAAACTACGTATGAGTCATGTTTTAAATATAATTCTTTATTTTGTTTATAGAAAAGTGACGGGGTAGCTATGCTGGACCGTTACACCAGCAGGATGTCGTTATTAACCCTATCAAACGCTTTCGCAAGGTCAAAATAAAGCACATCCACCTGAGTCCCCCTGTCAAGGCTATTGGAGATGTAGTCAACTGCAGTTAGTAGATTTGTATTTACAGACCTTTTGGTTCTGAAGCCGTGCTGCTCGTTGCACAAGTACTTTCCAACTTGCGTGTAAATGTACTTGTGCAGAATGCTTTCAAATATTTTTGCTGGCGAGGATAAAATGGCTATTGGTCGATACTCTTCCACCGCATACCTGTTGCTGCTCTTAGGTATTGGTGTGACTCTTGACAACTTCCATTGTCTAGGGTAAGCACCCAGTTTTAAAGCCAGATTAAAGATATGGCAGAGAGGGTCACACAACTGTGTTCTTGCGTTTTTGACAATAGCTGGCGGAAGAATATCAGGACCAATGGAACTATTTGGTTTCAACTTGTTAATCCCATATACTACATCACTTGCCGTAAACTTTACTACGTTCACATAATTGCTATTTACAGTGTTATCTCTGAAACAAGCATTTGCGACATCAAGTTGAGGCACATCGGGTAGGAAAACACTTGCGAAAAAATTGGCGAAAGCTTCAGCTGCATCTGGGCCCGAGCAAGAAATACCTTTATAAGTGAGGCTAGGCTCAAATCCACCCTTGGATCTTAAACTCGATATGTGTTGCCAGAATTTACGTGGATTCAGTTTTATATTGTCTTCAATGCCAGAGATATACCTATCATAAGCTGTAGACACGCGCAGTTTCAAGTCCGCTATAAAAAGGGCATGAATATAACTAAGACGTCTTTGGATTTGTATCATAAGATTTGGTGTTGGTGGTGTTCTTTGTTAAATAATTAAAAAACGTACAATTAAATGACCACTTCCATGCGTCAATGTTTTTAAATAAATAAACAGGAAGTAAATTCAATAATGCATCAGACCCGCCTTCCGCCTTCTCCATGTTGTTAATAATCTTGATAAAATGCTGTTTCGATACGTTCGGAAATCATTAATTTCAAGATACATTACAAACCAATTAATACGCTGACATATCTTTAGTTAAGTTACGATGGGTACAACCACATTATTTTTGGTAAATATTTAGTTACACGTAATTTAATTATAATAAGCTAAGCCACAATAAAAATGAAAACAAAATGGTCTTTTTATAGATAATTAAGTATTCCAGTCAAGCACTGGAATTCATAGACACTGGTTTTTTACTTTTTAATCCAGCGCAGCTGCCAGTGTATGAAAACACTGAATCAATAAAGTGTTGCCATCATAAATATAAATAAAAATGGCCCTATGGTTAAAATAAGCTGGAATTAATAATCATAACCATTTATTTCCAGTAATGTAGGTACATATTTATAGGTGTTTTCATTCATTGTTATTAGATCCATATACCTTCATTTACTTTGTTTTTTTTAGTTCATTATCTATTTCTGACCTGTGTGCTGAATAAATGCGTATCTATCTTACTTCAATGCAAATCCTTGTTTACTAAACCAGGATAAAAAAAAACGAAATAAATTATGATAACCCGAGTCATATTAGTCAAAGTCTTCGAGTAAGTGTGAAATGGAGTAGTAACATCTATCTATCTGAAGTGTCCTTACTCTACTCTTGAAACTGGTAATGTTGACATTTTTATGGTCTCTAGTACCTTATTGAAGATTTTGGGAGCCATTCAAAAAATATATACGATATGTATATATATAAAACCATATTTCCATAGAATTCGTAAAGAAATAACTTAGAAACGTCAATAATAGATATTCATAACATAAGGTCACGCGTTCTTATCGCTAAGTTTACGCCTATTTGACCTTCCATGGGGGATAACAGCCAAGAAACACTACATACAACTCCGATTCTATTGACAAAAATCGTCGCTTTAAAGAAACTACAATAACCTCATTGCTCAACAGGATGTTAATATTGTTACAGACTCGGGCTGAGGCTCCGCCAACTCACCGACGGCCGCCATCTTGTGCAAGTTATCTACAATCAAGATGGCGGCATCCAAGACTGCGAGTACATATCCGAAGCGAAATCAGTGCGAAATTTCCTCAAAAACTTGCGAAAAGAACTGAAACTAGCTTTAGACGAGGAAAGCTACAGAATTACTGAGAGAAACGACGGTGACAAGTTCTTCCGCCATTATGGAAATGTGACGTTTCGTTTACTGAAAAGTGGCGAGGGTTTGCCGCTAGATGTCGCTAGTTGGTTCGACTATGGAAAGCTGAAAGATGAGTGCTTAAGACGGCACGAAGAATTGAAATATATGATGGAAAATAATAACAAGGTTGGCGGTGTGTCACTGGCTAGGTAGGTATGTTTTGTTTTTGATGTTTCGTATTATTATTTTAGCTTTATATGTAGTTTTGAATTGAATTTAATTGAAATTTTAGGCGTATGAGACGTAACATCCCCGTCTCAAGGTGATGGACGCAACGCAACGCGACTTGAGTCATCTCGTACCATGGAGAGACTCGAGTCGTATTGCTGTTGTCTATAGGCGGCGGTTACCACTTAACATCAGGTGGGCCGTCAGCACGTTCCGTCACTTCAATTATACAAAAAAAAAGTTAATACATCTGTCAGAATTTGCATGACATTCGTTAAACTTATCCATAATTTCTTAGGTACAGTCTGCAGCAAAAGTCGAAGAAAACGTAGTTTCAAGATGCTTAAGGTTTTTTAACCGACTTCAGAAAAAAGTGGAGGTTCTGAATTTGTTTTTATTTTTTGTTTGTCACCTCGAAACTCCGTCACTTATACACTGATTTGGAAAATTCTTATTTAATTTGAAAGAATATACTTTCAGATTGGTCCCATAAGAATTTCATCAAAATCGGTTCAGTAGTTTGGTTTTTAGATCAAAATAAGTGGAAAATGTTATACAAGTGCGAGACAACAAGGAATCATTCTCGTTCATTAGCGATGAAGTAAGTTTATTAGTTTTGCTGAGCAAAGTAATTATTAATGTAATAAAGTTATGGAACGAGCATATGGCCCACCTGTTGAAGAAATGAGGTGGTAAGATACGTATTCGTCGGCTTTTGGCACTGACTGTACAGCTTGATGATAATCTTAATTAGAATTGATGAAAATGTATTTCCGTTCATACAAAGATTGGATTCATTTGACTGGCCTCACAGCTCAGTTGGTAGTAACCCTGCCTTCTGCGCTGTAGGTTGTTGGTTCGATTCCCACCCAGGACAAACATTTATGTGACATTTGTCACATAAATGTTTGTTCTTTGTCTGGGTGTTATTATGTATGTATGTATGTATTTACAAAAAAAAAGTATATAAGTATGTATATCAGTTGTCTGGTTCCCATGATACAAGCTATGCTTAGCTTACTTTGGGGCTAGATGGCGTTGTGTGACAATGTCCACCAATATTATTATAATTCTAATGTTTTTTCGCCAGCCAGTTCTATCCAAATTAAAAATGACTCGTTTTGCATTTCTCTCCTGCCTTCTCGTGTCTCTGGTCCATTGTCAGTTTTCATTCATTTAAAATATTATGTGGGTACTTTGACATTTATTATTCTACCCTTCGCTTCAAACTCTTACTGAAATAGTGTTCCGTCATTTTCTGTCGCAAATTTAATATATTTTTAGGGTTCCTAAGCCAAATGGAACAACATAACCCTCTTTCATCCTCAGACAGGCAAACAGACGTCCCCATGTCTCAGCCGATATTAAAAAAGTAAACGTGTGAGATTGCTGGCGCATGAGACGTAACATCCCCGTCTCGGGGTGATGGACGCGACGCAACGCGACGCAACGCGACTTGAGTCATCTCGTACTTTGGTGGAGAGGACTTGAGCCGTATTGATGTTGTGTATGGGCGGCGGTTACCACTTAACATCAGGTGGGCCGTCAGCTCGTTCTATCACCTGTCACATAAAAAAATAGTCTGTGAAGTTCTGTGAAGCGTTAAAAAATGGTATATATCATATAACGAAAAAAAAATAGTAAGAGTAATAATTTATTTGTGCTACAGAGATATTTAGAAAATATTTACAACTTACAAAAACAATGGAAATTGGTCGTCACTTAGTATAATGCTGCAAGAGCTTTGTAAGAATAAGAAACGTTGTGTACAAAAATATCTTATTTTAATATATAGTATCAACAGTTTGTCCTCTCGGACATACAATAATATCAGTTAGGTACAAATAATAATAAATAATAATATTATCAGTTAGTAGTTAGTAGCTCTGCCGCGCTGGTTTTCAGTGCGTTGTGACTGAATCAACGCAACAAAAATATAAAATACAGTTCTTTTAATCTTAGTATTAGGAGTGACAAGTAAATAATCCTTAGTAGTGGTGGATAAGACTAATAACTTCAGTGTATATAGCCGTGTGGATATCTTTAGGAGGACCTTTTAAAATGACAAGTTAGAGCGTAGGGAGGCGTTTTAAGAGCAGTAGAGCTCACGCCAAGTTCGTCCGGGGAAGTACTGCCACCATACCCATTTCTGCCGCCAAGCAGTAACGTATTACATATTGTGTTCCGGTTTGAAAGGTTGCCGGTGAAATTACATGCGCTAGAGACATATCGGTTACAGGCGCATACGTTGTGACTTGGGTCTTGTTCTACTTAAGTAGGGGAGGAATCGTATTGCTTGTAATGGGCAGAGGTTACCTTAGTGGTAACCTCTGCCCATGTCCCACCTGGTGTTTAGTACACCAGGTGGGACATATGCTCGTACCGAAACTGTGCATAAAGTAAAACTCCTTATACCTTCTCTGATCAGATCAGGGCATAAGGGTACTCTTCAATTATGATGCTTGATTTGATCAGTCACAGTTACAAAATATAAGGAATGTTCGTATTCAATGAAATATAACATTGATTGTGAATAAAGAAAAATAGTCCTTAAATGAAATAGCTTTATTAACTTAATAAATTACTTGATATTTCGTCTTCATCACATCGCCTTTGGCATGACATACTTTCGTACATCTAAGACAGATTTTCTTCTGTAAAAATAAAAGTGAATGATATCATCTGTATCAAGATCTTTCAACGCAAAACTAACCCAACTCACCATCAACGCTTCACGTAACAAACCTTAAAAGTCGTAAGAGACATTCAGGTTACTCAGAAACTAATTTCTAACAAATTCAGGTCGCGAAGGTCGATCAGGGAGAATTTCATTCTGCCCGGCACGAAATGGTGCGGCGCCGGACAGCTGGCGGAGGATTACAACGAGCTGGGCTTCGACAAAAGGGAAGACAAATGTTGTAGAGCGCACGACAACTGCAGGGTCAATATCGGACAATTTCGGAGAAGATTCGGCTATTTCAACTTTCGCCCTTTCACGATATCGCATTGTAGATGCGACAAGAGGTTAGTTTTTTGTTTTTATTTGAGAGGGCAACCTTGGGACGGCTATGACGATTCGGCCGGACTTCGAAGATGATTGCGCAGTCACCCAAAATGGGGGTATTTTAATAATTCAAGAATTTCAATAGGTTAACTACTCGTAGGCATGCATGCTACATCGTAAACCACGTCACAGGTGAGATTACGGTCAAATGCAAGCAATTGGGAACAAAAGATATTAAAAAAAATGAGTTGAAATCATAGTACGGCTGTGAAGTTTCGAACGAGCTTCGACGGCGATGGCGCGATTGGCCGGTACAAGAGTTTTATTTTTGTTTGTGTTTTTTGAGTGTTTGTTTAAACGGTGATATATATGTTGTTTTCATGGTGAAGGGCTTGTATATATGCTATTTAGACAAGACTACACGTACTTAAAAAATAAGTAACAAACTAATATACTAAGCTACCTACTTAATATTTGAACGTACATACTTAAAACTTACTTTTGAAATTAAAGTTAAACCTTGTATTGTAAGCGATTAGGCTTTATTTTTATTTTTATTTATTTTAATTAGTAATAGGATGACATTAGGTATCTATATATTATGTTATATATCTTTTATTGTCCCCTTAGAAGTATGTAATCACATAAAGTAGTTGTTTTGAAAATTGAATCGAAATAATATCATTAATACGATAAATTAGGATAGTCGTTTGTAATTATGACTCTCCTACAGATTCTTTATTTTAGGATTCCGCAGGCATGCAGTCAACGCGGGCTGAAACTACATAAATTAAACTTAATAATTAATTAAAATTTTAATTAACTAATAAAAGTCATGCCTTAGAGGCTTAGAGTACATATTTCAGACAGGCTTTTTCGCCTTATTTAATAATTTAGTTAGATATTAACAACGAAACAAATGGTATTAATTAATATTACAAGATTTACAACTTGATGGGTTGAGAACTCTTCGGTTAAGTTTTAATAAACCTGTATAAGAAACCCCACTTTTCTGTGTGTTTATAGATAATGGTAACATTTGCAAAATATTATAATGTGGATATTGATAAATCTTGATTTAATAGACTATTGAATGATGACCTGATGATGGCTGGAGCACAGATCACTTTTTATTCCTTTATCGCGCGGCCGCCGCGCCGTAGTGGCGTCATGCAGAAGATATTTTGAAATAATTTGTACCAACCTTTTTAAATTCGGAACTCGCTTTGCGTTCACTTTACAAATAATTTGGTTCAACCTTTTCAATTCGGAATTCATTACAAGTTCACTTTTCAAATAATTTGGTGCCACCTTTTCAATTCGGAACTATCTATGCGTTCGCTTTTCAAATGATTTTGAACAACCTTTTTGGTATGTGGTATGGTAACTAGCTTCGTGTTCGTTTAGACTCTGTCTTGACCGCTCGGCTTTATTACTGTGGCCGTCACTAATTAGAAAGGACTTCGTAATATGTTATGACGTCATAAAACATTTATTTTCTAAACATACTTTTGATTTGATGGTAGTACTGATTAGGCGGGAATTTTGATAGACAACCCCTTTACTATTTGTAAAAAAAAATATATATTATGTGGACATTAAAAGTAACATTTAAAAGTAGTAAATTCATACTATATAATACTGTTTTTTCCGAGATATTGTATCTGACTGACCTCAGCTCAGTTCATAGTAACTTTCCATCTGCGATGTTATCGTGGGTTCGATTCCTACCCAGGACAAACATTTGTGTGACGAACATAGAAGTCTGTTCTGTGTCTGGGTGTCAATTTGTATTATATGTATGTATTTACAAATACTATTTAAGTATTATATCAGTTGTCTGATTCCCATAAAACAAGCTATGCTTAGCATACTTTGGCTAAATGGCAGTCTAAAATGTCAATAAATAAATAAAAATTTGATTACTGAGTTATCTGGTTTGCTTGTCGACTTTCACTCATATACCACAGAAGGTAATAAAGTCATGAGTGGTAGATCACTCGCGTTAGCAACATACTTTATTATCTGTGTACAGGAATGTATCAAGGGCCAATGTTGATCTAAACTAGACTAGAATCGAATTATAAATGTTTAATTATTAATCGAATGAAATTAAAATCGCATCGATTTTCAATCTGTTTTAATGGGTATGGTTATGTAATGCACATTTAATTACCATTAAAAAATGAGTCTTTGGTAACCAAACTAAAATGATCTAAGCATTATTTTTTATTGTTATTATTTATGATCTCTATCTATCTTAATAGCAGACAATTATATTACTGGACATGTATAAAATCTCTAATTTTTATGATTTGATTTAATTACTAGCTGTTGCCCGATTACGTCCGCGTGGAATTCGGTTTTATTACGCACCCCTATTTTACCTCTCGGAAAAGTAGCCTAAGTTACTCCTTGTTACATCGGCTATCTGCCAGTGAAAGTCCCGTCAAAATCGGTCCAGCCATTTCAGAGATTAGCCGAAACAGACAGACAAAAATTTTAAAAAAAATGTTTTGGTATGATATGTACCGTGTATACATCCATATGCACTTAGTAAAAAGTGGTTATTTTAATATTACAAATAGACACTCCAATTTTATTTATTTGTATAGATAAGATTTTTATAGATAGATAGCTGATGTAACAAGGAGTAACTTAGGCTACTTTTCCGAGGGGTAAAATAGGGGTGCGCGATAAAACCGAATTCCACGCGGACGAAGTCGCGGGCAACAGCTAGTCTCTCATATTTTTACTGATGCTTATTCTATTTTACTCTGTTGTTAATATGTTTTTTTTAGCACTCGTGGTATTGCCAATGTGGTTACTATTCATTTTAAACTTTATTTACACCTATTTTTCCCACTTGTGAACAGAATTTGTACATTTTTGAGGCAGTCATGTATTGTCGAAGCATCACTTGCCCCCTTTGCCCATGCTCCCTTTGCCCTATGCCCCCATTGCCCTGAGTACATCCTAGCCTCACAAATTTACAACTGCAGCGTTTACGATTAATATTATTTCAAATCAAAGTTCTGTTGGTGGTCTATTTAATGACGTGTAGGATAGAAATTAATTTCGGGGTCATTCCGTTTTGAACTGTCAGGAATTCCACTCACGCCCGCGCCGTGTGGTGTGAGGAAATTAGTGACGTGAATAAAACCTTTTTTTTATGGGGAACGTCGGCCATTTTGTTTTTCTTTTCGGCCTTCTTAAATTGAAAGCTGAAAGCAATAAGATGGCTGACTAACTATGAGATGTTCGAGATATGAATTTTGTTGTTACAAAATACCTTTGTACTACCCTTACATGTCCCAGTAGACTGAACCACAGCCTAGGTCTATGTAGTAATAAATGAGTCTTCAAAAAAATTGTTTTTCGTATCTTTTAACTTTTTTCCGCTTTTGGAATATTAAATACTAACATAATTTTGGGTAGGGAAGAATTTGATTTTAAAACACAAAATAAAATAAAATACACAGAATGTTAAGTTAAAATCGTAGATTTCGAATTCTTTATTTCATCGTCACCTATAACCTAGGGGATACACTGATTCCCTTTGTCGTAGGTGGCATAAACAAACATAGATACACAATAAGAACAACGAAGATCCGAGAATCTTTATGGGCACCCTACATTCTGCCCCGGGCGGGAACCGAACCTAGGACTCCTTTGCAGGTAGGGCTACTACCGACTCTGCCACGGGGCTGTCTGTCAGTCACGAGTGGCAACACCGAACCAATAGTAGGTACCTGAAATGGAACCAGAGGTCTTGCATCAGTTATAATGCAAATAAATAAATTTAGGTACACCTATTATTGTTTCCATACTTAAAAAGGGTTTAAGTAAACCACGTCTTAAATTATTATTTACACTTTAGTTATTAGTGATGACCGAGAAAGGCAAAAATGATTTCTAAAACCATACTATTTTATATCCTGTATCCTGAATCATATTTTAATATTATAAAACAAAGACAAGACTACATTTTCGTTCGTAATTTAAAAATCAAAAGAACTGGCCGGCGAGAACAATCGAGAGTTTTCGTTCTAAAACGTGTCACAACAAAATTGACAGAACGAAACGCGACGCCATGGAGATCCTCCGGGTGCCCGGTACCAAATGGTGTGGGAAAGGTTTCTCTGCGACACGGTACTCCCAGCTCGGGGGGTACACCAGGACAGACCGATGCTGCAGGGTGCACGACCTACGGTGCCCCTACTGGATCGGGGGCATGGAGAACAAGTATGGGCTGTATAATTGGCGCGTGAATACGCTAATGCATTGCCGGTGCGACGAAAGGTTGGTTGTATGTGACGTCCTGCTTTCGTTGTTGGAAACTAAAAAAAAAAATAGGTCTTCGTAGGATTTTCCTTTTCTGTTCGGATTCTTACTCATCTAGATTTACTTATTTTCTTGTATTTGGTACTTGGTTGAAATTGGAATTTTGATAATAAATACGTTACGAAATCGACTGATTAACTGTATTATTTTAATTTATTTTGTTAATTGTTACTGACTTTGACAATTCAACTAATGCTGTACAGTTGCGTATGATAGAGTTGCAGAAATAACAAGTAGTACATTAGTGTAGTCTTTTTGTATGTTTGTCATAATAGATCAATGCTGTTGGTGTTGCATGCTTGGCTTTGGTTTTGATGTTGAGGTTAGAGGTTTTGGGAGGTGGAGGGGACGCGACGTGGATAATTATGCTGTTTACAACTGAACTTTATTGCCGAGTGCAATAAAGCGTGGATGAATAAGACGAACTGTTATTGCTGATTTTTAGCCCAAAAAAAAGATTGGTATTGTATTATTTCTAGTTGATTGTCGTCAAATCCTGTGTGAAAACAATGTGGCCTATCGCAAATAAAATAATAATAATTATTATTATTATTAATTAAGTTTGTACTTTTGTTTTATAAAATCAAATATTACTAGTTTTTATTGTGATTGTTTTATTTGGTTATTTTTTAAGTGAACGTAACGATGAAGCCTGCTGTGTCCATGAAGTCTTTAATGTGATAAACGGTTAGATGGTACCTATTTTTAGCATGGTTTTGCTTTTTTCTGTTCTTTATCATTGTATAATGTTTGGGGTTTGGTTTTGGTATGTCTTTCTTTAGCCCATCTGGAAGTCAAGCGGTCTTCAAACTTTTTTCTCGGGAATCGCTAGTCTAAGTTGAAATGACATGTCAAAATAACCTGTCAGTGTCTACTAGGTAGAAAGGGACTGTCAAAATCTTGTCAATGTCTATATTTTAAACTAGTTAAACGAGAATACGTCTCACTGCGAATCCAGGAACAAAAATTTAAACAATTAAGTATTATACTTTGACATAGACAATAATGCAATAGTAGTGAGAAAACAAGTTATATATTTTAAGAAAATCGTCATTTAACTCAAAGATAAACTGCTTTTGAAGTTTTTAATACGTTATTTTGCGTATATCTGTAAACACCGACCATAAAGGACAATAAGAAGTGTGTTTTGTTCGGCAATTGAGAAGATAAAGTGATATTCATAGAAACGATAGCTCAACTCTCCAGTCACCACCAGACCGCTGTTGCAACGCAACTGAAAATTATTCAAGGTAAGTAAATCAGTAATTCTTATATTATGTTTAGTATTGATTGAATTAATTATTATTTTATTTTATTAAATTTATGGTGGGTATTTGCGTTTTAGTAAAAGGCCAGGTCAAAGAGTACCCTAAACTGACGAGCGTGCATGAACTATGCCATGGGAATGAATGACGCTAAGGAGATATGTCAGGATCGTAGCATGTGGAAAACCATGTTGTCTGCCTACCCCTCCGGAAAATGGGCGTGATTTTATGTATGTATGTGAATTCTTGATATGTTATATGATAGTCTCGTAAGTATCTAAAGCTACCAGGGTATATAGGCTACCTATATAAATAAATAAAACTTTTATTTATTCATTTACCAAAATATTTGCTTAATTAACTTACAATTAAATATATATGACTATAATTTTAACTAACGCGTTGTTCGGTCTCGTGACAATAATTTATAAAGTATTGTGTGTAGGGTTAGATATAATACTTGTATACTTTTTGTAAATATATACATATAATACATATTAACACCCAGACACAGAAACATCTGTTTGCTTTCTTATCCTGGGTGGGAATCGAACCCACTACTTAAAGCGCAGAAGGCAGTGTTACCAACTGGATGTGAGGCCAGTCAAAATAACGATCGTTTTATTATTTATTTTGGTACGAACTTTTCCATCTGACCCCATCGTAACTTACCTCAAGTAGGTATAAATAGTGTAAAACATCATCCTTTCAATAGTACAATATTGCGTTGCCGGAACAAAAATGTCCCCGGAGATTACCACGGTATTAATAGAGTCATTTCCCAGGGATGAGCACAGCTATTAATGATTTCTAATGATATAAAGAAAAATAAAAAATGCGTATCACCTCCCTGTCGTCGCGCGGGATAGCGCGGGATAGCGCGGGATCGGAACTCTACCAACAGTGGAGTCGTTATTATTATTATTTATTTTTATTTATTTATTTTCTTATTCACCATACTCATTTGTGCCGCCAAGGATGCCTTCGCGTAACAGTGTTCCGGTTTGAAACGTGTGGTTGCCGGTGAAATTACAGGCACATGAGACATTCCACCAAGAGTTACGGGCACATACGATGCGACTTGGGTCTTGTCGTACTTAATTAGGGGAGAACCTAATTTGTATTGCTTGTTTTAGGCAGAGGTGACCACTTGACATCAGACGGGCTTTTTGCTCGATCCATAATTATATCACATAAAAAAAGAGTTATTTATAATTTGGACCTTAAGTATATGTAATCAGTTATCTTCTATTTTAAATTTATTATTGAAATAAAAGTAACCTGTCAGTGCACTGTAAATTATATAGATCGAGAAAACTAAATAAAATAATACATTAAATTAGTCAGAATCAGAATTATTCATTCATTCAATAAGAATCATACAGAAAATAGTAAAAATACATAAATGCCTGAAAATAGCATTGCATTTTCTATTTCATTTATCATCTCCTATTCATATAAAAAACACTCTATTATATCCCAGTCTAATAAATGCTTGTATGCACAAAGCAGGTTTTTTTACTTGAATACATACTCCATAGTTTTGGTAACCACAGATAAATTATAAAAAACCGAATCTGATAGTATCGCTACGGCCTAATTGGGGACATAAATTCACCGCACCGAGTCCGTCTGTTTGTTTGTATCTATATGTATAAGAATTTAAAGAAACCAAGTAATGGTCTTGATATCAACAAATTGTGTTAATAAACGACCATCCTACTTTTTCGCTCTCTCTATCTATTCGAGTCACTGGTTCTCTCGAGCGAGTGTGGTGAAAGGATTTTAAGTGCGCCTCAAAGTGGCTCCTTTCGTGCACTTGACACATGTCCTCGAATTTTTAATTCTAGGACATGTCGGTTTCCTCACGATGTTTTCCTTCACCGTTTCGAGAACGTGGTATTGCGCACATTAATTTTTCAAGAGACAAACTACAAACAAATATTGACATACATTACACAGTGCCATCTTTTTTTTAATGTAACTGAAGTTACTGAACGAGCTGACGACCCACCTGATGTCAAGTGGTAACCGCCGCCCATACACAACAGCAATACTACTCAAGTCCTCTCCACCAAAGTACGAGATGACTCAAGTGGCATTGCGTTGCGTCCATCACCCCGAGACGGGGATGTTACGTCTCATGCGCCAGCAATATCACCGGCACCCACTCCCTTCCACGGGAACACAGCGACACGAGTGCATCACTGCTTGCCGGCAGATTACCAGGTGTGGTGACAGTACTTCTGAACTTAGCACAAGTTGTACTGCTACTTTGGGTTGCTCCTTTTGCACCACCCGGGGGACACGTGTAGGGATTCAAAGGGTAATTGCATACGGACGCGAGCGACTTGGTCCCCCAAAACCTTCCTTTATCTCTCGATCGATCTTAGCGTCATTATGACCCCGTTCTACAGCAAACGAGATTTTTTGTCGATTCAGTCAATAAACACGTCTTTGGAATAATCAATGTTCTGATTTATTCGGCAAAAAAAAGATTCTTTTGGGTTCGATTCCCACCCAGGGCAATTGTGTGACGAACATAGATGTTTATTCGGTGGATGGGTATCAATATGTATTTAATTACAAATAAAGTATATAAGTGTTCTATAAGTGATCTTAGTTTGGGGCTAGATGGCGCTGTGTGAATGTCCACCAGTATGACAGGCCTCACAGCTCACTTGGTTACTAACACAAGGTCATAAAGCACACAGGTATAACAAAAAGTATATATTAGAAGTCGTTTTCAAAGAATTAGATGTACAATCTGACTGTCCGATCTAAGATTAATATCTCCGTAGTGAGGGATCTGATAGTTATATATGGAGGCACGGCGATGCTCCGAAGAGTGCTTCCAATAAATAAATAATAAATAAATAATAAATAAATATTGGTGGACATTTCAACATTTCACACAGCGCCATCTAGCCCCAAAGTAAGCTAAACATAGCTTGTAATATGGGAACCAGACAACTGATATACATACTTATATACTTTTCTTTTGTAAATACATACATATAATAAATATTAACACCCAGACACAGAACAAACAATGATGTTACAAATGTCACACAAATGTTTGTCTTGGGTGGGAATCGAACCCACGACCTCCAGCGCACAAGGCAGCGTTACCAACTGAGAATGATTCCTCGTTATTTCGCAATTGGATGACATATTTTTTTCCAATTATTTCAATTTTACAATTAAACTGCTGAAGCGATTTTTATGAATTTTCTATATCAAAATTGAGAATCTCCCCTTTTTCTGAAGTCGGTTAATAATAGTGTGACGTCTCATTATTTTCGTATTCTGACCTATTTGTACAAATAATATATTTTCAGTAAGTAACCATCAAGGGTAGGCGAAAAATAAATCAAAAATTAACCCAATAATGATCGCACAAACTGAATAACATCCCCTATTATTGTTGTCTTCGGACCTTTCCGAGTCGATAAGCAAAGGTATAGTTATCTTTCGCCACAAAGAATGCTACGTAATTTATGTATTGTCAGAGAACGTATTTAGCGTCGTAGAACGCATTATTCACACATTATAAATCCCGGCGGGCGACTCGATAACCGTAAGAGACAAGATGGCGGCTGACAGCTGACATCGATTTAGGCGCGAAAAGGAATGAGAAAATGTCACTTTTAAAGGAAGTAAAGGTACCGTCTGGTTTCTATAGAAAGGCCTTATTTTTCCTTATAAGGCCCATCTGATGTTAAATTGTATCTTTTGTCCATAAAACGACTTGGGTCCTCGCCGACTTAGGCAAGGAAACCCAAGTTCATTATTATTTATTATTATTATATATTTGTTAATTTTTATGGTTAATCTTATTGGATACTTTGCCTCAAGATGAACGTTATTGATATCAATATACTACACTAGTGATTGTATAAATTCGCACCCGGAATCACAAAACACAAGCTTATAACAAGCTTAGCTTGTGATTCACAGTTGAATCTATGTGAATAGGAACTAGACATAATACCTAATTAGTTAATTATCTTTTGTTAACATTTACTATTATTGGCAAATAAATATATTATTATTATTATTATTATTATGTGTCCCTATTAAACCCCCAGACGAAAAAGAGGTTTGTTATAAGTTTGTTGTGTATCTGTGGTCTGTATGTGGCGTCATAGCTCCTGAACGAATGAACAGATTTTGATTCTTTTCGTTTGTAAGGTGACTTAATCCAGAGTGTTCCTAGCATTCTTTCAATAAAATAGAAGACCTGTTTTCTAATTGATGAAGAGATATAACCAACTTCCACAAGTCTGATCGTTCAGATTTGAAATCTTATTACTTGTCAATGGGTGTTAATATGTATTACATGGTTTTTTACGACAACTAAGTAGATATATTTTTAGAACCATAAACAATGTAAATAGGTATGTTTTTTAAACCAAAAAACAATACTGCAATTCTGATAAAGACGCACGCGGCCACCTGTTTACTTTAGTCTATGGTTTCCGCGCCATTACCCGCGCATTCAAGCGCGCGCGATTTTCGAATTTCGAACGAACAAAATGGCGTCGCGCCGTCAACTTGTCTCAACGACCGCTGATAAGAAACGAAACAACGAGTCGTTGACACGTTAAAATTACAGTATTTTTGTTTGAAAAAAAAACGCTAAAAATTAATTTCCAGATATCTAGGGATTCCGTACCTATTCAAAGAAAGGTACCCTAAAATTTATCCTAAGTCGCTGTCGGCCAAAAAACGAGGTTGTCCTGATAGACTGACATACAGCTCAAAAAGCTGATCATATTAGATTGAAATTTTGATTGTTTCTGTAGGTGTTAAGAAAGGAATTTAGTAAATTGCATTATTTTCTTTTTAGTTCAAGGGTTCAAATGGAGGGTAGTATAATATTTAATTTATTAGCTCTCCACTGGTTTAATGCTCCGTGCAACTCAGCCATAGACAATAAAATCTTTGAACAGACTATAAATCATCTCGCAATTTGTGAAGTCAGTACTCAAACCCTAGAATCAGATATCGTGAGCAATTTGAACCTTACACAGAGTATATAATGAGCAAGCTATGGAGTCGAGTGAATTACGCTGAACCTTAGGCTCTAAGACCCCCATTTGACTACACATTGTTACAAAGAAAGTAAATTTCAATAAATAAAATATTGGTGGACATTTCACACAGCGCCATCTAGCCCCAAAGTAAGCTAAGCATAGCTTGTGTCATGGGAACCAGACAACTAATATAATACTTATATACTTTTCTTTTATAAATACATACATATAATACATATTAACACCCAGACACAGAACAAACATCAATGTTACAAATGTCACATAAATGTTTGTACTGAGTTGGGATCGAACCCACGACCTACAGCTCAGAAGGTAGAGTTACTAACCAACTGAGCTGCGATGCCAGTCAGTTCGCCTGTGTACTTGTTTTTACCTTGTGCAATAAAGAATTTTCTATCTATCTATGGTTAATGTTACTCCGTGTTGACCGTTAGTTTGCGTTGGCGTGCCTACTCGGTGCCTAGAGCTGTCTAAAGCTCACAGATTGCAAGCTGACCAAAGCTAACCATAGCTTGTAATGAGGCTGAAGTCGGTTCAAAACATTTAGCAAAAGCAAGATAGGCGTCTCTAGTGATTTTCCAAGTCACAGATAATGTACCCGTAAGTTTTTCAAAGTGTAACATCAATCGAATTGGTTCTAATGGTCAATTTAATCGTATTTTTGTTGGAGCCCGCATTCCCGGCTTAACTTGTTAACTGAAAGCTTTTTGTAGAGGTATTTTTCTTTTGAGATTGTTCAAACGGTGCTAATATCCAAGCTTTAAATGGTCAGTATTTGGTTCTATACTATTCTATTTAATTTATTCTGGGTGTTGATATGTGTGTATTTACAAAAAAGTGTATGAGTATGTACATAAATCAGTTATCTGGTTCTCATGATACAAGCTATGCTTAGCTTACTTTGGGGCTAGATGGCGCTGTGTGACAATGTCCACCAATATTTATATTTTTATTTATTTAAATGCTATTTGATGCACAATATGAACAAATGTTTTTTGGAGGAAATGACCAGAAATTCGCATAATGGTATACTACCGATAAGCCGTTAAGGGTATAATTATTGCCATGCACAAAAAACACCGAAAATTCATGAGAGTTTCTACCACAGATTATAAATATATGTAGACATAGACATAGACATTAATTTATTTGCCACTGAAACACATTAGGTACAATTACATTATTACATAGTAGCAGTATTACCTGTACATATTCATTTATTATATGTAACTGTTTTTTATATGTAACTGTATTATGTACTGTTGATGTATTTGATGTACGGAGATAGCTCAACTAAATTATACCAATAACCCTATTTAGGTTATAATTATTGCCAAGCATAAAAAATAACGAAATCAATTTGAGACTCCGTCCCGCCAAGACAGACGCTTATAAATACGTTCTGCCGTCCTTTAACTAAAAGGCCGTTAAGCTCAAATTGTTGTTTTATAGATGTCCAGAGAACTCTTTTTTAATTCCTTTTAAATCCGTCACTTAACTGCCTACAATTTTTTTATATCCCCGGAACTAATTATAATTTACAAACGCTTCTTATACATAAAAATAGAGAATTTTGAACTGTATCTTTTTATTTTAATTGCATGTGTGTTTTTATGTAATTTTATTGGAATTCTTGTATTATTTTAAGCCTAATTTTAAATTATTTGAAATACGATTGTTACTATTGTTACTGAATAAATGATATGATATCGCTTCCTATTAAAAAGTCAAAATTGACCTTTTGAGGGTTAACGGCTTTCTAGTTAAAGGACGGCAGCGTTACTCTAATGACTGTTGCGTGCTTATTAGAGAAGATTGGCGGCGTAAAACATTTATTGGGTAGAAATAACGATTTAAGCTGAACGATAACGAACGTTAGGAAAAAAAAAAACATTTTGCACATTCGAATTGCGCTAATGCTTTTGGGGCGACATAATCCCTTTGTTCTTGGAAGTCTTATTTGGCACTTGGGGTAACTAAGCCACTTATGGTTACGCGGGTAGGTACGAGCAAACGACTTATCGATAGAAAAGAAAGTAAAAAAAAGTGTACCAGACTAATCTGAATTTATATATTTATTTTTCAAACAGATTCGACAACTCTCATAATAAATAAGTAAGAATATAAAAACTCGAACTTAATCATACAGCCAATACAGATTCACTTGTGTTACCTATCCTAAGTATTACGATTATTATTATTTAATTCTTATAAATCCAAATAGGAAGCTTCAATAGTTAAGTTAAATTATTTATTGCAGAAGTGACCACTTTACACCAGGTGAGCCATTTGCTAATAATGTAACCTTTTTTTTTATTAAATTCACAAAATTCACAGATTTTAAAATATAATTTAATCGTAATTACTAATTTTATATCTAATAAAGGATTTACTTTAAAAAATAGTTACACTGTTATTTACCAAGCTACTGCGCCTTTCAAACTGGAACAGAAATGCAAATTCATTGCTGCTTGTCACTAGACACAAAAGAAAAAAGCAAAAGGAGAAAAAGTATCAAGAAAGGAGCCTCATTGCGGTGCAATTGAAATCCAAACACTGGTTCGATAGACTGGTGGCTAGACTAGTCGTAGTAGTTGTAGTAATAATAATAATAATATCATTATTTCGGACAAAATAAATTTACAAATTAGGTCCACAGAAAAAACGTCTTAAAACTAACATACATAAAACTACAATAAAATCGTGAACATTCTGGCTTCGTATAAATTAAAATAAACTAGACTTCCCTGAACTTAGCACATTTTATTTATCGATACATCGATCGACTGTTCGACATCGACATTATCCCCTCACTGATTCGCTTGACCAGAACTATACCAAATGAAGCGGGAGAGAGCGCGATTCCGAACCGACATAGAGTAGGAGCCGACAGAGAAATCTAATTTAAAAAAAAATCATCATTTAATATATTTAATTTCTGATAAAAATATATAAAAATATGGAAAAGTTGCATTATTTATTTATACTTCAATGTCCAATCATAATTTATTTAAATCTTGCAACACAGTAGTAATGATATACATATAGGAGCCATACACATATATACCTTAAGTACATACATTATATAAACGCGTATTGTAATAATGCTTGGAGGGCTTAATGTTAAATCATTATATACCAACCAGTTAAAACAGTGGGTGGTATATATTATAGTGGTGGCCATTTGTAATGACGCTAAAAACTATACATCAATCATACAAAATAATAATAAAAATAAAATATATTTTCATTTCAAGTATTTCAGATCTCCACTCAAACGATCTATAGATAGCTCAACTGATCTCAACTGGGCTCAAAATACTGACAGCGTTACCTCGCTGGATAACTATGCTCAATATCTGAATGAAAAAGGTATTTAAGGATTTCTAACCAAAGATAAAAGAACGAAAGAGTTTAATAAAAGCTTTTAAAAGTAAATAAAAAAAATTGTAACCTCTGCGTCCTGGCTACTCTACGTTTAAGTCGTGGTCACAGCAAAGCGCATACAAAGACGTGGCGCCTCGTTAGGGCTCGATATAAGAATCAAATCTAACACGTGTGACCTCACAGCTCAGTTGGTAGCTGCCTTCTGCGTTGTAGGTCGTGGGTTCGATTTCCACCCAGCACAAATATTTGTGTGACGAATATTTGTTCTATGTTTGGGGGTTGATACGTATTTAAAAAAGTATATAAGTATTATATCAGTAGTCTAGTTCCCATGATAATTTGCTTAGTACTTTGGTGCTAGATGGCGCTGTGTGAAAAGTCCACCAATATTTATTTATTTATTTCTGACAAGCAACAGTCATGAGACACAAACCATTGAAAATAAAAGAATTAAACCAGCTAATAAAATAAATATTTATATTTCAACAAATATATTAAAACACATATACAAATGAAGAATCAAATCGTTTCATATTTTAATATAAAAAATATAATTTTCTCTTAACAGTTTGCACGTGGCTCGAGACCGTCATAAAAATGAAAGGTCTCAAATAATATCAGCTTTTAATATTATCGCTTTAGTAGTGATCCACTAAGAAACAAAATAATAGACATTTTTTAAAGAAAAAACATTGTTAGTAACGTACATATCTATACAAATAAATAAAATTGGAGTGTCTATTTGTAATATTAAAATAACCGCTTTTTACTGAGTGCATATGGATGTATATACGGTATATATACCAAAACAACATTTTTTACACTTTTTGTCTGTCTGTTTGTTTCGGATAATCTCTGAAATGGGTGGACCGATTTTGACGGGACTTTCACTGGCAGATAGCTAATGTAACAAGAAGTAACTTAGGCTACTTTTCCGAGGGGTAAAATAGGGGTGCGTGATAAAACCGAATTCCATGCGGACGAAGTCGCGGGCAACAGCGTATCTAGTAAAAAGTAAAAAAGAAACAAAAAAATGTCTATTACAAAGTACTTTAACTAATCTTGTAAAAAAACTGTTTTTTTTTGTTACAGGACTAAAATATTTCTAGCGAGTTCTCTACAGTTTATCATAAATACTCGTAATAGTTCCAGTGACGATGCTGGCAAGCTAAATATATTCTTAAACTAAACAGAACACGAATAATACGTCTATTGATGCATTTCCTAACGCCATTAGAAACGCCGCTGACCATTTTACTACCGCGCTTAGACATTTTATGACGCGCGTCATAAATTCGCGCCAAAATTGCCCTCGCAACTGACAGTCACAACGTGGTTTAATAACTGTGAATCCTTAGTCGGTTTCTTATTAAAAAGTTACGATCGTATTCAGATCATATAAGAAAGAACGATTATTAATTCTATTTTGTTACATTGTCTTATTTTATTTCATTTCATTTATTTATTTTTGTTAACCTAGGTATACATAATGGTGGTAGAGCTTAAAATTAGATCACTAGATTATGCTATGTGAGCATACAAACATTAAAAACGTATTATTGCTAAAAATAATTAAAAACAATATAATATTAATATAATCAAATCAATTTATATTATAATATTTGTACGCACATATGCTTACGATACAATTCAGATTGACAATTGTTTTTTTATGTATTGTTTTTAGAATTGTATTATTAAAGACTGCCATTTTGTTTTCTCATGTCGCTTGTCATATTAAGCTTCTAGTATTAGTTGAGGGTAACCCACTACCGTAATCTTTTCCACCCTGACTCCCAAACGAAGGATATACGGAACACTTTGTTTTTGGCAGCCGGCACTTGGTGCGGGCATATATTATCGGATGCACCGGATAAGCGCCTTTCGAGTGGTTTCCGAACGCATGCACTTGACAGCTGAGTCGTTTCGCGCCATTTGTTATTGCCGCCATTTTGTTTTATGATTTTCTTAGCGAATTTCCAAGTGCTAGAATTCACTTTGTTTATCGACTCCAAAAAATACTTAAATAAAATTGCTTCTTTGAGTCGGACTTCATTCTAGGGTAAAACTGTAATAAATTAAACATGTTTGGAAATTCAGGTTACCTTTACTCTAAGTTAAAAATATAAATTTGGTAGAGTAAGTCTGTCTTGGAAAAAAAACGTCTTTATTCATAGGAAACGTTATAATATATATTTATAAGAATTATCAAGACCATACAGTTTCTCTAGTTAAGAATATTATATCGTAATATTAACACAGATTAAAAAATATATATGAAAAATTAGGTTTTAATCCATTTTTTTGCAACCTTCATGGTACTAACCTTAAATGTTTTTCTTCTTTATTTCAGGTTTCGCGCCTGCCTCAAGTTGGCGGACAGGCCAGTCTCAAATATAATATGGAATTTTTACTTCATTGTGTTGCAGACGACATGTTTTATCGTGAAGCAGTGCACTCGGCGATCTTGGTGGGGGGAATCCTGCAAACGGGTCCCAGGAACTAGGAATTTTTGAGGGACAATTTGCCAAATCATATCAAATCATTTATTTGCTTCAGACCTTGACCTTACAAATAATATAAGAAAGACAAGCTAAAAGCGCTGAAAATGATTTTTGTTGGGTCTTCCAAATGACCAATTCTTAGTATTAATTAATTTTGTAATTGCGTTGTGTGACAAGTATTCATTTTTATGAGAAAAGTCAGGAAATAATATAACAAAGAAAGAATAAAGAACAGTCTTGAACCAATGAATAAAATACCAAGTCATATCTTTACGAATTCTATGAAAATATAGCTTTTGAATTTGACTATTGAATGGTGCAAAATAGAGCAATGTAATTTATACCAAAGTGTTCGTAAACATCGATTTCATACTTCTCGGCGACCACCGTTCCTCAGCAACACGCATCGCGTACAAACTGCTAATGTCAGTCAGGTACAATGCGTTTGATGCTTTTGCCGTAAAATATTAAAAAACATTCAGCCACAGAAATAATTCCGCCATAGTTTAACGCTCGGACTAATAGACCGCTCACACAAGTGACGAAGTAATCAGCTAATCAAATAATACTAGACTGTGATCCTACTAATATTATAAACGTGAAAGTTTGTATGGATGTTTGTTACTCCACGCTCAAACGGCTGAATGGATTTGGATAAAATTTGGTATCAAGATAGCTTATATCCTGAATTAACACATAGGCTACTTTGATCCCGGAAAAGTGCAGTGTTCCCGTGGGTTGACTTACTCACCGCGGGGCGCAGCTAGTGTTAAATAATTGAGAATTGTAATTACAGAATTAAGGTTTAATCTAAGTATGGAAAATATATTGTTTAAAATAACCGATTTTTTTGTCGTTTTAATGTGTAGTATTTATTATTTATAATCTTATCGCTATTTATTTATAACTTTAGTTTAGTTTAGACATATGTAGCAATCAGTCAATAGCGCGTCAAAAAGGATGTTAGATTGATGTACCTATTGCTAATGCTAACATCATCATGTTTCGATGATTTTGATTATAATTTGAGCTTTGACCAGACATTTTAATGTATTTAAGTTATTAAATGTTGACTTCCTTCTGACTGGACTTCTCACAGCGCATTTGGTTGGAACTCTGCCTTCTGCCGGTCGTGAGATCGATTCCCACTCAAGACAAACATTTAAATGACGAACGTTGATGTATGTCTACGTGTGGGTGTCGAAAACGTATCAGTAATCTAGTTCCCATACAAGCCAAGCTTAGTTTGAGGCTAGATGTGTCATGTCTACCAATGTTCAAGCAAATAAAATGTTTGATTGATTGACTGATCAATCTTTTTGTTTCCAGATTTCGCGCTTGCCTCAAACTGGCGGACACGTCAGTCTCCAATATGGTGGGAAAGTTGTTTTTCAACGTGGTTCAGACGAAGTGTTTTATCTTAAAACCAGTAAAATTGTGCACTCAGCGGTCCTGGTGGGGAAAGTGCCTGCGGCGGGGTTACATGAAACAGGCATTTTTGAGGGACAATTTGCCCTATTAAGGAGTGTACTGTCCCCTAAGAGAATACGTTGGCTATTTAACATGAGTTAACTAAATGTGAACGTGGTAGAATGTGTTTAGACTTACATGTCATTATAAAAAAAAAATTGGCTGTCAAATATATTTTTTTTGTTGTCAAAAATATTGCAATGGTGATGACTACATACATCTACTATCTAAGTGGCATAAATACTTATTTTTCGCTACTCTACGAATGTAATTGATAAATTTCTGATCGCAGCCATTGCTTTTATTAGATAATTTATTTAATTGGACGATTTTGCTGTTTCAACTAAATAATAAAGGTTTGTTTAACCGTAAGTGCGATGAAGTATGATTCACCTGCCATTAAAAATTATATGCATTTATTTTAAAAACAAAAAAGTAGGTGCGATCATGCGCTATATAAATTGCCCGTTCACATCTTTATACATACGTATTTAGGTAAATTTTTTCAGTCAAAATCTGTTGTGAACAACATAACTAACTTTATAGGGAAATAAATGGTCAGATAAATTGTAAGATAAAGATATTATTTCAGAAAAACAAACATGATACAATAAAATGTCGAACTATGAGACAGTTTTTGAATGAATATCACCTCAGGACAGGAGATATCCGATAATTTCAAAGAACTTTCCAATCTCAAATGAAATCTGATAAAATGAGACTTTAACATTCAAATATACTCATTAGTGGGTGAGTCTATGAATACTTAGATTTATTCATGTAAATAAAATATAATATATTTATTGTCATAATTCTTTGTATATTTTTTTTAGTAAATACAAGATTACCATTACATAAGCAAATAAAAGTACTTACCTGTTGATAATTTTAATTAATAAACAGATTTTTATTATGTATTAAAATTATATTTTGTTTGATTTCATCATTAAGTCCGTATATAAAGAGATAAAAATCGTTGGAACTGAAAGCAATATAAAATTCTATATTAAACATGTTTTCAAAACATTTAAAAAAGTTCTAAAATAAATTACACACGTTTATATTCTGGGTTCGTAATCTCGTTAATTAAATGGACACATTTTCAGTTAATGTACCTAATACTTAGTATAGATGTCGGAAAACAATTTGAAAAATATCATTCGATGCGCAGAACTCATTTTTCGTTATTTATTTTGAGTAAATATAAAACCTATCGTTTTCTTAAATGTTTTATATTGTACCTGTGGAACTTGTATAACTATATTCGGTGGTGGAGCGTTGATGCTTGCGACACAGTAATATACTCCTGCAAGCATCATCGTGTCTCTATTTAAAATGTATATTATTACTGTTCCAAATAAATAAACATTATTATTATTATTCGTACCTAGGGTAGATGCGCGAACTTTCCCCACTTCGCCAACTCATGTTCAATTTGTTTTGCCGGCAACTATACCTACGTATGTAATTATTAGCAGTACTAGCTTCATAAGATGGGTAGAATCGGTATGCTGTAGACGTCGTGTGAATAGATTTAGGTCATTAAATTAATAATATTAGTAATTTCAATGAACATCCTATATGTTGTAAGTTGTAAAGGATATGAAGGCAAAAGTTAACAATATTTTTTAATTATTAATTACACATATAAGATCATGTACGTTAAGAGAAAGTTAACTAGAAAGTTAACTTACTACTAACTAATTAATAGTTAAGAGAAAGAAAAAAATAAAAATGTCTAACTATATCTGGATAGGTACTTAAAAACTAATTTATTAAATTTTGGATAGTATATCTTAATCTTTGTAAGCATATTGAATTATACGCAAAGCATTTTAGTGTACATCTATATTTAAAAAATCCATGAAATTAACTCACAGATTTTTTAAATATGAATTTTACGCCGCATTAACTAGGAAAGTGACAAAAGAATCAATTATTTTTGTGATTCACTTGTCAATAAATAGTTCTGGCAATTAAAAGTTGCCCGTGTGCAAGTAGTATTAAGTTGTACGATTCGTGCAGACTTTGTGACGATTTCATACTGTAACGAGAAATTAACAAATGAAATAAGTTTTTAATTGAAAAATATCGTCTTCAGTTTGACACCCTGGACACCTTTCTCGGACATAACTGAAAAATAAAAATATACCCAAAAAAGAGTCTGAAAAATTTATAAATAACTATATGAAATAATACACGTTTAAGTTCTGTAAAGTTTAAAGTTTTATGAATGCACCTAAAATATACTGTTACCGCAAACTGGTGTAAATTTAAGTTAGTATTTTATATATGAATTCCAGGAAAAGGTCATAAAAAGAATTAAAGAAAGAAAATTTTTCTTAAAATTATAAATAACCAAAAAATGTGTAACCTGTTGTTTTCCGAGCTGATTTTTGAATTATTAATTAATGGTATAAACTAATTATGAACCTAAAAAAACATTTCTATTATGACATTTTCTCTGTTAAAACATGTAGCTATGATTCGTCCTCAAGTCTGCACAATATAACCAGTGAAAGTTCCTCTGTGTGACAATATTTGTATAAATAATTTTAGTAATAAGATTATGAAATTAAATGTAGTGATTGTATTATAAGACATTACTGCGAGATAGACTTGCTCTTTACCTCGTAATAATATTAAATTTAAAAAAAAATTACTTTAGTCGCTTAAAGTAAATTTTAATATTATTATGAATGTCGCCATTGAGTGTATGAAAATGAAATTGAAAATATTTAATTATTTTTCTTCATCTTTTAAAGTCTTCTAAAGTCGATAACTTACCATGTAGTCCCATAAGCTGGAATTAATACATGCTAATGAGCGCAAAATTAATGATAAATTACCCTTTTAGCGCTCACAAACACACATTTTTTAAATATTATGTATACAAAATCAAATACGCACAACAGGTCCATAATTTAGAGTTCCGAACGGAAGGGAAAGGAAGGGGTACCTATATTGAAATGTTTAGATTCGTACGACATAAGACACGGGTTATGTGAATTTTGTAGATATTATTGGTGTATCGAAAATAAATTGTCAAATATAACGTTTGTCTCATTTAAACAACGCCATCTACCGGATTTGAATGGGTTTTTTTGGACATTTACAATCATACTGGCCTCGCAGCTCAGTTGGTGAGTAACTCTTGCCTTCTAGGTAGGTCGTGGGTCCGATTCCCACCCACGATTACATTTATGTGATGAGCATTGATGTTTGTTCTGTGTCTGCGTATTATATAATTAATATGTATGTATTTAAAAAGAAAAGTATATATGTATTATATCAGTCATCTGGTTCCCACAGTACAAGCTATGCTTAGTTCGGGGCTAGATGGCGCTGTGTGAAATGTCCACCAATATTTATTATTATTATATTCGTGGCTGTAATTTTACCAGCACAGTAATCCCAACGAGAAAATGTATGCTCATCACTATTGCCGGAAATAGAGCCTGGCCTTTGAAAACTGTCAGTTTGTTTTGCTGATACAAAACGTGTGATGTAAGTGTTTTATCATTATAATATACTAGCGACCCGCCCGGGCTTCACACGGGTGCAATTTACTAAAAGAAACTGAGGAGTGCGCTTACCAAGTATGTTTTAAGTAAGTTTTGTAACCAAACACCGCATATTTCAGCCATTTTGTAAAATAACAAACATTTGCAAAACATAACAGATGTTTGTTGTGTCTGGGTGTTATTGTGTATTTATATAATGCACTAGCTGTTGCCCGCGACTTAACCCGCGTGGAATTCGATATATGACGCACTCCTATTTTCGTTTATAACCCCTCGCAAAATTTGCCTATGTTACTCTATAATATCAGCTAACTGCCAGTGAGCCCTACAAAATTGATCCAGCCATTTCAGAACCGGAACTAACTGACAGGCAGAAACAAAAATTCTATCATTTTATATATTTTTGTTTAATAAGTACCGGTTATACTTTTATATGCATTTAGTAAAAAATTGTTAGTTTTAGATAACAGCCACTACAAAAATCTAAGTATACTATCAGTTATCTAGTTCCCCCACAGTACAAGTTTTGCTTAGTTTGGGGCTAGGTAGCCAGTTTTCTAAATTGGTTGTGTGCCTCAGGATGGTAATTAAACTATAGCAATTAAAATTATATATTTAATTCTTAAAAATAACCTTATAAATACTTAAACCTAAGACCATTTAACTGATTCCTCTCCTCTACTCTGTCCGAACACACCTCTATCATCAGCTCCGTGCTATGTCACGCCCAGGAGAAGACTGAGGTATATGGTTATCCTGTATCAAATATTAGAATGCTAATTTCTTCATCAGTAGATACATGTGCTGGTCGACTTCAAAGCCGTGAAGGTTGTTGGCGTCTCCTTGCAGACGCATGAGAAGTCCTCCGAAGGACACATAGGCGGCCAGGCGTGAGGCAGGCTCCATTGCTGCCTCGTCACCTTCTATCCTGTAAAGATTTTGTTTTTCTTTGAATAAGTAGTCACTAACTTAAAGATATTAAACTAATTTATTAACTTAATAAATTTAGTAAAATTTCCATTATACTAAAAACGTTTTCTCTTATATGAGAATCTATTGAGTTATTGATCTATTTTTTAAGTTACTCAGAACTTAGAACAACTACTTTAAGACACTTCAGCAAACTTAACAAGTGTCCTTTTAAGTGTTTTTGTAGTGCTACCATATGCAGGACTACAAATGTGTAATGATTTTGTTATATTTGTATGTTTGATCTTACATTACTTCTTGGCAGTACAAATGTGTATAGGGAAAGTATTTCCCCAAAACATGGAACTTGGCATGATTTCTAACTGCCTGTAGTGTGTTAGTGATTAAGGTCTGTAACATATCACTGAAAATGCAAAATAAACAGGTCTGGAGACAGCAGAGACACCAGCACTTACGAGCTAAAGATGACAGCAGGAACTGTCTATTCTGCCATCCTTTAACTAGAAAGCCATTAACCCTCAAAAGCTCAATTTTGACTTTTTAATAGGAAGCGATACAGTTCAAAGTTCTCTATCTTTCAGTCTAAGAAACGTTTGTAAATTACAATTAGTTCGGGAGATATGAAAAAAATTGTAGGCCGTTAAGTGACAGATTTAAAAGGAATTAAAAAGAGTTCTTTGAACATATCTCAAAAACAACAAATTGGGCTTAACGGCTTTTTAGTTAAAAGACGGCAGTATAACGACCTAACGTTTTAGCAACAACAATAACAAACTAACCTATAAACTTTCCCCGACATCACGTACTCAAAGCTGTCGGCGCGGTTCCCTTCCGTCTCCAGAGGGTTCCACTCCCCTCCGTCCGGGTAGCCGTTCTCTCTCAGAGTGGTGGCGAGCACCAGCCGGAACTTATCACCTAATTCCATCGGGTATATCCACGAGTTGATGTCCAAAATCAAGTCCATTTTGAACGACTCGGACTCGCAATGCAGGCGACTGCATCGGTCGAACTTCTTGCCCTCCGGGTCCATGTCTTTCACGTTGAAAATGTCCTCGAATAAAACTCCTGCCATTATGTGTTATGTTTGAAAACTTAGGTAAAAAGTTTTTGTTTTGAAACGCTGAGACCCGCGGCGATTACGAAGCGATGCACTATTTTGACATTGACAATGACAGTTCATGCGTGTCGTTTATTAATTTATGTTGGTAGATATGATAAGTTCGGATACACTAAGAATTTGTTATTTAAATTATGTCATTGAATGTTTTTTCGCATTGTTGGCACTGTTGACGTCCACTGTCAACTGTAAATTAGGGATGCCTATACTTGTATTCGGATAAATTCAAAATATGGGATCGTATTGTAATGTTTTTAAAAGCTTCATAATCTATTTTTATAATGTATTAACTAGATATCAGTTTTATGAATCCTTTAAAAGAAAAGTATAAAAAAATGTTAATAACAGAAAACGGATATCTGAACCTTAGAAATGTACTAGGTACTATGCATTAAGCGATTATTTTATTTTATAACCAACTACGATTATAATATTCTCGACCAACCAACTGAACATGCGTTTCATGCGTTAAAATAATTGTGATAGTTAATTCTGATGGATAGATTCGTTTGGCATATCGATACTGTAAAGGAGGATCGTATCAGAACACCCCTATTAATTCTTGACTATGCTTTGTTGTCATTTCATTTGTTGTTGATTATTTTTCTAATTCTGATCTGAAGGTGCTTTTGTCGATGTTTTCACATAAACTTAACTGAAAAAAGTATAAGTAATAGGATGTCTTGGAAATTACTGGCACCAGAGAAGGAACTCTACACGTACGAATATTTCTTTTCGGAGTTTGTTTGCAGAATATGCTGGTGTCAAGATGGGGTAAAGGAAATAACTGCGAAAATGTCTGAAGACGATACAAACAGTTCCACATTCGCTGAAACAATATTTGAGTGCGTCGGCGTCGATATAACTATCAACAGTTATCCGAGAAAAATCTGCAAAAGCTGTTGGGATGAAGTTTTAAACTTGAGTGAGTTTAGAAAATTTTGTCTGCAAACTGAAAGATTACTACAAGAGATTCTTCAAAGGAATCCTCCAAGACTTAAACAGGAAACTCCACATATCGGTGATGAAGAAGATTGTTCCAATTTTGAATTTGACAAAAGTGATCAGTATTCAGACACGGATACAAATCATGCCGAAGTTAAAAAGAAAAGAGAAAAAGTTGATAAAAACTCTGATACATTCTGTACTGCTTGCAAAATCAATTTATCATCTAAAGACGAATATATACAACACAATTTAGAAATACACGGAGTAGAAAATGGTAAATTCAAATGCTTAGGATGTGAAAAAGTTTTTGGTAACAGAAAAACGTGTTTAAGACATGAAATGGACTTTTGTACTGCTCTGAAAAACGGTTACAACTGCAAAGTATGCGAGCGGTTTCTGCCGAAGCGACGGATCTATGAGAAGCACTTAAGAGCTCATAAAGAGGATGTACCTATTGAATTGCCGGATGAGATGTTTAAATGTAAAAAATGTACAGAAATATATACAAGTATGGATTTATTAAATAAACATATGGCCACTCACGAGGGAGATAAAAAAAATTGGATCTGTGATGTAAGTTCCTTCTATAAGACAGTTATAAAAATATGAAATGTCTTAGGCCTCACAGCTTAGTCAGCAGTTACTCTGCCTTCTATGCTGTAGACTGTGGGTTTGATTCCCAGAACAAACATTGTGATGAAAACATATTTATTCTCAGTTTGGGTTTCATATGTGTTTACAAAAAATATATGTAAAGTATTCTATCAGTTATCTAGTTCTCATAATAAATACATAAATATTTAGAAAAAATATTTTTTTTCGACCACGTAGGGTTGAAAATTATTAAAGTACTAAATATCACAAATTAAAAAATAGGGGTTGGTAAAAGGGTGAAAATTTAGGGTTGTATGTATTTTATAATGCTGAATCATAAAAAATTGTCCAAAAAATAAAATAAAATTGGGTTGACCCACCCTTATCACTTAGGAGTATGAGAAATAGTTTACGTTCTATTCTCAGACTTCCCGAATATACACAACATTTTCATATATCTGTCAAGTCGTGTCGGAGGAGTTTGGTTACCAACACTGTGACATGAGAATTTTATATATTAGTTATTATGTTTTTATCAGCTGAAAGTCTTCCTCAAATAAATAAATAAAATAAATTCCTGTGTTCCAGGTTTGCGGGCGTGTCTTCACTAGACATGATTACCTGCAGAAACATAAGCTCATTCACGATGGAATAAAGAAGCATGTCTGTCCGCACTGCAGCTTCCGAGCGAGGCAGAAGTCTTCACTCACTGTACATATTAGGTTTGTACTGACATAAATGTAACATTCATTATCCCAATAATCTATACAAATCAATAAAATCGGAGTGTCTGTTTGTAATATTAAAATAACTGCTTTTTACTAAGTGAATATGGATGTATACACGGTACATATACCAAAACAACATTTTTTACAATTTTTGTCTGTCTGTCTGTGTTCGTTCCGGCTAATCTCTGAAATGGCTGGACCGATTGTGACGGGACTTTCACTGGCAGATAGCTGATGTAACAAGGAGTAACTTAAGCTACTTTTCCGAGGGGGTGAAATAGGGTTGCGTGATAAAACCGAATTCCGGACGAAGTCGCGGGCAACAGCTAGTTATATTTAAACCTGTAAAGTGTCGCCTCATTGCAGCCCTGTGCTGAAAATCAGCGCTGTAACATGTTGCAGCACACGCTGAGCTCGGGGCTTTTTATATATATGTATGCGACAACAATCATCATTCGTATGTCTGTGTCTTTTTCTTTTTTTATATTGTGTTGTACATTTTGTATAAATAAATGTATTATTTCTTTCTTTCTGTTGTCTACAACTGTCCGTTGGGTTTGTGTGACACGTTTGATTTCAACAGAGTGAACATTGTATTGTAGGAAGCACACGGGCGAGCGGCCGTACCGCTGCGACGTGTGCCCGCAGCGCTGCATCAGCAGCTCCAATCTGCTGCAGCACAGGGAGCGACATCTCGGTATCAAGAAGTTCACAGTGAGTACGGCATTATTCCATTTACCTTAAATCCTAATAACATAAACGTGAAAGTTTGTATGGATTTTTTTTACTCTTTCACGCACAAACGGCTGAATGGATTTGGATGAAACTTGGTATCAAGATAGCTTATATCCTGGATTAACACATAGGATACTTTGATCCCGGAAAAGTGCCGTGTTCCCATGGGTTGACTCACCGCGGGGCGCAGCTAGTATAATATTGTCTGAGGTGTACCCCAGGGTTCGTTGGGACCTATATTATATAGTTTGTGCGTAATTATAATACATTTTGGCCGAGTTGCGTTTAATGAGTAGCCTTACAGCTCAGTTGGTAGTGACCCTGCCTTCAGCGCATAAATACATACATATAATACATATTAACACCCAGACACAGAACAAACATTTATATTCATCACAGTCCTAGAACAAAGACAGTATTGATTTTTTTCAAATTTAGTTTTTATGTTGTAATTGACCTTAAATATCATAGAAAATCTTATTAAAGTTTTACATATCCAGATATGACGAAAATAGGACTAGACGGTTTCAAAATATCACATCAACTTTTAATAAAACTTTTAAGCTGTAAAGTTACTGTATTGCAGATCCGCCTTTGTTCTACGACTACGACGAAACGTTTGTCCTGGGTGGGAATCGAACCCACGATCTACAGCGTAGAAGAGTCACCAACTGAGCTATAACGCCAGTCAATTAGTTTTTTGTTTCAGTGTAACCTATGTGATAAAGCATTTGGCTACAAGATTAGTCTCGAAGAGCACATGTCCACTGTCCACGAGCGTTCGGAGGTGCACCCGTGCGGTGAATGCGGAGCTACCTTCACGCGAGTGCGCGGCCTGAGGCGCCATCTGCTCGAGAAGCACGGGAAACGCATCGCCGCCACAGATTTGACCGAACACCGAGGGAATAAAGCTCAGCTTACGAAAGATATGTCAATGATCAAAGATGCTGAATTTTACATGGAATAAATCTTGATTTGTTATTGGGGATGTTTCAATGTCTTCTTTTTTTTTAATACATGGTGTAAAAACCTTTATAATGCCCTACCCTATGCTTCGGGGATGCAAAGGGCGTGTGTGGTATTTTTACCCGAACTTTAACAAATTAAGTGATGATAAACAGTAAAAGGTGGCCCTATACTTACCGATTTTTTAATGTTTCATCAGTACGTTTATTAGTTTTGTGTGTTCCCATTCTTATTTACGAATCACCCAACTATTAATAGCTGTATTCCGATATTTCGAAATTAATCGAGTATTTTTAACGCATGCAGAATACACGTACAAAGTTATTACATTCAAGTTAGAAAATATTTAAACTCTAGGCAATAATGAATGCAAAATTACAATTTGATTTTGCAACTTTTTTTGTTCAAATGTATTGCCAACTTTAAAGTCATGTTGCCGTAGCTAAGAAGAATTAAAAAACACAGAATAAATGTCATTCCGATAAAATATTTTAATAATAATATAGGTTATTATAATAATTATTATGGATAAAGGTTATTTATTTATATAGTAGTTATGATACAAAATAGGACTAGTAAATACTCAGGATAACAAAACCACAGAACTAAACTAGAGTTATACACGCCCTTATTATTATATATTATATTTATTATACTTACGTTATTTTGTATAATAATTTAAACCTAAATTGGAAACACTGAATTGCTCACATTCTTTTGGGCTAACGTGCCATGCTATAGCCGTTAAATAATTTAATATTTGTCATGCGTAGGTGTAATGCATTCGTTAATCTTCGAATTCGTTTTATGTAGTTCAAAGTGGAGCAAATGATTTAAACCTTTTAAATTGACTGAAGACTAAACCACAAACCAGACATTGAGTAAAACAGCTCTCCATACATCGAGAGCATTCTGAATCGAACGATCAAATTATAAACCGAAAACCCACGGGCTGATTAGGTGAATTAATTCATCGGCTATGTGCTTTTGTGTTGAACGGTTGGCCGATAGACATAATAGTAGCAAGCTTTTATCGAACTAAAAATCAATTTATCAACAAACCTACAACGCTAACTCCTCACCAAATTCCATAATTGTGCGTTCAAGTATATTTTTGTGTTAAACACAATTGAACGCACTACATTGCTGGTGGTGCCAGAATAATCGACATCTCGCCGTTGCGACGATTTCTTTCATCCGTCGCGGGTCTCTGCGGTATTTTAGATTAAATTAGAGTTAAAAAAGTTTATAAGGAAAGCCTATGATTATTTTGAGTATTCACCCAGAGCGAAACGTGCACTGATAAAGTTGTCTACTATTCCACAATATTAGTAGGTACCTACTTTATAATAATAGAATGAGTTTACATCATATTCTTTATAAACTAATCTTTCGAATGTGTGAAATCAAATAGTAATACTAATAAACGTAATTAATTTATGCTGATGTATTTAAAAATTAGACCCTGATTTTTTAGCTTACCTTCTGAAAATTATCAGACTTTTATGCTACAGGGTATTTGAGATAATGAACTAAAAAAACACTTATTTGCGATTTTGAGTCCACCGTTTTTTGTTTTTACCTTTTCAAATAAAAGCTCTTCAGGAGACTATCTGTGACTTTCTTGGTAATGAGGTGGTTATATGTCAAAGTCGCGGTAACAATATGAACGACAAAAAAAAACACTTCGACCTTGTTTCGTCGTATAACTGATAATTTCGTGGTGTTCTAACAGTTTTATTGTTCGATTTAGTTGAATATTTGTAAACAGTAATTGTTATTTATAAACATAGCTTCTGCCAAGAATTTTTCGGTACCACACGGCGATTAATATCTACGTCTTCGAAGTGTCAACTTGGCATTTCACTGTCGTTTACCTATTTTCACACAACGCCATCTGATGCACAAACGAAAATCGATGGTTTGACCGAGTTCGAACATGGCAGCTGGCAGCACTGACTGATAAAAAAAAATAGCCTAACCTAACCTAAATTTGGAGGTTCACGTGTTTGTTGTTTTCATGTGCGCATTAAAAACAGTACAATAAATAGGACACCGTCCTACATACAGTTCATGTGGAACATTGTGTAGCTACAAAACAAAACAAGAATCATTAAAATGACTGAACTCGATCCCGGCGCGGCGGTTCTCACGGAGAAGAAAAAGAAAAAGAAAGAAAAGGATGGCGTCAGTCTCGGCGCGTTTCAGAAGCTCGGCGATTTCAAGATCGAGCCTTCGGAGAGCGTCACGAAGCTTGACACGGCGTACTGGCCGTTGCTACTGAAGAACTTCGACCGCCTCAACGTGCGCACTAACCACTACACACCGCTACCGTTCGGCCATTCGCCGCTCAAACGCCCCATCACCGACTACATAAAATCTGGATTCATCAACGTCGACAAACCGAGCAACCCCAGCTCGCACGAGGTCGTATCCTGGATCAAACGCATCCTGAAAGTGGAGAAGACGGGCCACAGCGGCACCCTCGATCCGAAGGTCACCGGTTGTCTGATCGTGTGCATAGACCGCGCCACACGCCTCGTTAAGTCGCAGCAGAACGCCGGTAAGGAGTATGTCGCCGTTTTCAATTTACACTCCGCTGTTGAGAGCATCAAAAATGTCACCCAAGGGTTGGAGAAGCTGCGGGGTGCGTTGTTCCAGCGTCCTCCTCTCATATCCGCCGTCAAAAGACAGTTGAGGGTCAGGTCTGTGTACGACAGCAAGCTGTTGGATTTTGATGCGGAACGCAACATCGGTGTGTTCTGGGTGAGCTGCGAAGCGGGCTCATACATCCGGACGATGTGTGTACACTTGGGTCTGCTGCTCGGTGTAGGAGGTCAGATGATTGAGCTGAGACGTGTGCGCTCCGGTATACAAGGTGAAAAGGAAGGCATGGTCACGATGCATGATATATTAGACGCACACTGGGCATATGAAAACCACAAAGATGAAACGTACATTCGTAGAGTGATAAAGCCACTGGAAGGATTATTGATCGCCCACAAGAGGATATTCATTAAGGATAGTGCCGTTAATGCTATTTGCTACGGCGCTAAGGTCCTTCTACCTGGTATTCTGAGATACGAGGATGGCATAGAAATCGGTCAGGAGATTGTCATTGTGACAACGAAAGGTGAAGCAGTAGCTTTAGCCATAGCTTTAATGACAACCTCAACAATGGCGTCTTGTGATCACGGGGTGGCGGCTAAGCTCAAAAGGGTTATTATGGAGCGGGACACATACCCCAGGAAATGGGGACTCGGGCCGAAGGCATCGCACAAGAAGCAGCTAATATCTCAAGGCCTGCTGGACAAGCATGGTAAACCCAACGAGAAGACTCCCAAGGAGTGGCTGACCAGTTACGTAGACTACAAACCTAAGGAGGATAAGACGGCAAATGGTGAAGTTGAAGAGAGTAGTCGAAAGCGGACAGCGAGCACTGCAAATGTTGATGACTCTATGAACTCAGAAGTCAAGTCTGAGAAGAAAAAGAAGAAGAAAAAGCGTGACAGTGAAGCCGCGTAAGTATTTTTTTATTGTGTTACGATGCTGATGGGCCTTGTGATGGCAGGAAATATCCCCTGCTCATAACAGCAATAAACTTGATCCTCTTGTACTAAAGTTTGAGAAGACCGAAATTGCATTGAGTCCATCACTTTTGACAAAGCAAACGTTTGCCTCAATAATTCAGGCTTTAATGTTTGCAGTTTAATGTTCCATTTCATTTCATTGTATAATATCCATTCATGACTTCTATTATAGAGCCATTAATCAGATGGCTTTACAGGCTAAGTCTTAGGATTTAGGAAACATTTTATTTTGTAGCTAGCATCCCTGCTAGGTAAACATGGGTTCCGTTCTATCTTCACTCAGAATCTTTATTGAAAGAAGTATATTAATTATTCCTAGAAAGCCTTGAAGTTAGTGTAAATGCCACTTTATTAACAATTCAAAGCGTCAGAATGATGCAATGCTATTGATTCAAAGGGTTCAGAAGCAAATACTCAAATAATAATCCAAATATTTTGAATTAGGCAGTGGTGTTCATTCATTGGCAAATAAAAACAACTGAGCACACCATAAAACTGTTTTTAATTTGATGCCAACCGTATTGACATCAATGCATAATTGCATTGCCTAATTAAAAACAGATCACCTACTTTTCATTATAATTGGTCTTTATTATTGCCTTTAGTACATTGACTCTTTGGCATCCAGTGATAGTGTTATAAAGCAAACTGAAAGGACTTGACAGTTAGCATTAGAAAGATCACTGCTTCATACAATGCATCGGTGTGCTAAAGGTGCATGCCTACTTAGCTCCTGCGACCATGATTATGGTTGCCGTGAATAGCATTATATAATATTCAATTTAAAAATGGTAACTATGAGACCATGAACGACATTTTGAAACTATATTAAATTAATGCTGGATGTGGTTTGTGGTTGCTTTGTAAGTGTGAGCCTATAAATGCTGAAAAGGTTACTACAGTAAAAAAATAATATTGAAAAGAGGTTACATCTGGTACATCAAAAATATAACAAAAAAGGTTGTAATAATTTTACTAATTATTGTTTTTTTGATTTTTCAGGGATGGTGATGCTACGGTGACATCTGAGAATGCTGCGGACGTAGATGGAGACGTTTCCATCAAGAAAGAGAAGAAGAAAAAGAAGAAGAAAGACAAACAGGAACAAGAACAACCGGAAGAATGAGCATGTTATATTATAAGTTATTAAAATGTTAAGAGTAACAATTCAGTTTTTTCATCACAGCAGCACAGCACTGAACCGTTAACCAGTAAAGTTATTTGAGAAATACTATTTCGAATTCAGGAGTGCATGGGATCTTTTGAAGAGGGAATACATTGGCAATATATGAAATTAAATTGAAAAATGATAAATATATACATCAAAACAGTTTTTAAAAAGGCCCTAAACTGAGGAGCATGCATGAAGAATGTTACGAGAGTGGGTGTGAGAGATATATCAGAATCGTAGCATGTGGAAAACGTAATCACTGCCTACCCCTCAGGGGAACAGGTGAGGTAGAAAGACTGCTTGAGATTTGGCCGGCTGAAGGTGAAATGCGCCTACTAATTATTATGTTGCTCTGACAAGATGTCTAAACTAATTATGTTGTATTTTATCTGTGGTTCTATTATACGAGGAGGAATGTAGGCGCAGTCACTCTACGTTAGTAGGTACTACAGGTTTCTTAAATCTTAACAGAAAAGTTGCCAAATTCATCAAACCAACAACCTTGTAATTTCAATAAATAACTTATGTTTCTTTGTTTGTTTTGTTTGAACATCTGGCCTGAGAGAGTTTGTAGTAATGCCTTGTGCGTTGTAGGTCATGGGTTCGATTCCCACCCAGGACAAACATTTTTTTGAGGATCATAGATATTTGTTCTTTGTCATGCTAAGCTATGTTATAGGTACTAAGATTCAGATTCAGATAAATTTATTACGAAAATGGGTATACATCTAGTTCACAATTTAATAAGCTCCTCCATAGTCCGCTTTACAGCATGCAACATTAAAAGTACACACAATATACATTTAAACTAAAATATATGATCCATTATAAATATTGCAAAATTAGTTAAGATTATATTAAAACACTACAAAAAAATTAAAATGTCATACGGTAAAATCGATAGTAGCATCATTTAGGTAGTCATCAACACTATAGTACACTTTTTTTAACAATACTTTTTTACACTATATTTAAAAATATTATTGGAGGTACTCTCTTTTATACATCTTGGCAGGTGATTATAAATTTTAGGCGCCATACAAAAAATACTATTATTAAGCAATGATGTTCTATTGAAAGGGCAACGAATCAAATGATTCAGACGCCTTGATTTAAAGTATTCATACTGTTCTAAATTATTCCTTACAAACTGAACCACTTCAAATATATAAATGCATGGGAGAGTCAGAATACCTAAACTACTAAAATATGGTTTACAGCTGTCAGTCTGTTTAAGCTTACAGATAGCCCTAATGCATTTCTTTTGTGCCTTGAATACTGCTTCTCGATCGACAGTTTCCCCCATATCTCAAAAGGGACGCAACGTAGTAGAAAGTATTTACAATAAAAAAGTATGTCTAAATAAAGTATTCGATCAGTTATCTATTTCCCATAGTAGAAGCTACGCTATTGTATCGCTATTTTTTATTTCAACAAGCTGCAGCTTCTTTTTGCGTTGCGGTTGGGTAAACGAGTCTTTTCTTCCTCTGGGTCAGATCCAGTGCTTCGTCCGTCCGTCGGTATGACCCGTCGATAAATGTACGTCTAGGCTTATCTTGCAGTCGAATTTCTTATCGCAGAATTTGCCCCGAAACAAAATAATATGATGATTTGTGTATTATTTGGGATATTTGTAGTGCATTACAGGAGCCTCTTTAAGGCACACTTTAATCCTTTCACCGAGCTTCTTCGAGAGAACTAGTGACATTAGAAGTGATAGTAACGTTATTTATTGTACTATTAAAATCCTTTGTTTATTAACCCCTTAATAAACAGTGCATTTTAATTTTAAACCAATTTCCATCAACCAGATGAGCAAATTCTGATACCAAGCTGTTTGTTGTTGCACTAACGTAGGATTGCTTATTTACTGCCCAAAATAGAACTAATGTTTTCAGGTTTCATGTATGAATGTTCCTTTACTTAATTTAAATGCCCGATTGATGTTTGTATCATTATCATCAACTTGACGAGTGACACTGGCAAGAATTAAAAAAAAAACTGTGTAGTCCACCTATTCCAAATGTCTAAAAACTTAACGTATCCGAACTAATCAAAAATACCAACACTAAGAAACAAATGTTTTATCAAACTTCGATTATTGAACGCCATCTTGTATCGAGTAGCTGTAAAATTGATAAGTGTTTGTAGCGACCTCTGATGGCGGTTAGATATATATTTTAAACACTTTTTAGTTCAAGAAAGTTTTTGTTAGATGTCAGCACAGTACGCAAATTAATTTTTTTTCTGTTCAATACAATCTTACTAATATAAAATGCAAAACTTTGTACGGATGTATGTTTGTTACTCAAGCCAGAAAGGTGAACTGATCTGGATGAAATTTGACACAGAGATAGATTATAGTCTGGAATAGCGCATAGGCTACTTTTTATCCCGGAAAATGTAATGTACCGGCGGTAACACCGCGGGGCGCAGCTAGTTGAACAGTGAAAGCAGTTGAGATAATGAAGCATTAAAATGGTAATGGATTTTCGATTTATAAGTAAGTACCTACTTTAAATATTTTATGTCACTCTCATGTTCAAGAAAGAAAGAATGCATTTATTTACACAATATGTACACAACTGAGCTAACGAAAACTATGGGGAACGCCATGGCATACCTACAGGCTTGTGTGAAAAGCCCTGAGCTCAGCACACTCTGCGTCAGGTTACAGCGCTGATTTTCAGTTCAAAGTTTAGGTGGCAACAGAAGATGGAATCACCATAGAGGTAGTGAAATACAGTTTTCAGTATAACCTACATTCCTTGGGATGCGACGCGGCGTGGCGTGACGGTAGAGAGAGAGAGAGAGAGAGAGAGAGTATTTTATTTGTAACTCAATTGATAAACACAAACATGATTTAAAAATACAATTAAAAGTTTCAGCAATTTGAGTCACAAAACGGTCTCTGTCTCAGCATGAGCATGTAGATAATAGAGCAGTACCGAGAACAGCCTAACGTTGCCAACGAGAGAGGGTGAAACCGCGGGGCACAGCTAGCGCCTCGTTACAACTCCGCAGGGATCATTATAATTAATGGCACATGACATCGCTCACATTGGGTATTATTCCCAGGCTACTGTGGGAGATGCCAGCCGAAATGGTAATGGTGAACGAATATGAAGGGGCCTACACGAAACTCGTTTCTTTATTTTATTTTTAATTTATTCCTTTATCAATTTGAATATGAACTAGTAACATAATTTTTCATAATAATAGATGTATTAGTTTGTGTTAGTTTGTACTCATGAACTTGAAAATCAATTGTTGTACTAAAACCTTAAGGACTCACTTGTTTCATTAAGTCAAAGTCAAAAACTTTATTTCCATCGAATTCATAAAGAAATGGTTTGGAAATGTCAATAATATTCAAAACATAAGGTCACGCGTACTTATCGATAAGTGACGCTTGTTCAAACCCTACTGACCCTCCATGGGGAAAAACAACAAGAAACATCTAAAGGAGGTCTTCCCTTTTTTTAATTATTAATAATAATTGATACCTTTTATATGTAACATAGAAACTTTAAAATAGCTAAACTACTTAGGGTAGTTATTGTAACAATTTCAGTGAAAACAACTAGAACCTAAACTAAGACATTTGAATATATTTGTAATAGGTATAGGAACTAGCGCCCACCCTCAAGTACAGTGAATTCTTTCATTAAAACAAAGAATGGAATGGACATAGAATGGAAAAAAAATATACGTACAATTCCCTCATCAACTCTGCCTTTGTTTGATAAGTAAGAATGAATACAACAACAACATGCCAATTGAAGAAAAAAAAACTGGCTACAAACAAAAAAAGAAAACTTCTAAAGATGGCTGCCGCGGCCCCGCACGCGACAGCGCGCGCGCGCGACATCACACGGCGCGCACGTGTCGCTAACGAGCGCGCTTAATTGCCGCCGTTTTGTTTTCAATGTTGTAATGTCGACTTCTTTTGCGAGTGATTTGACATCTAGTCGATTGGAAAAACTGTCGACAAGGGCACAATGAAACGAATTATTGTTAGAAGATGTAAGCTAAGCTAGCTAGTTTGAACACAGTATTCAGTCATCTAAGCCTAAGTACAAGAAAGTGGTACATATCATAATACTAGCTGCGCCCCGCGGAAGTAAACCCACGGGAACACTGCACTTTTCCGGGATCAAAGTAGCCTATGTGTTAATCCAGGATATAAGCTATCTTGATACCAAATTTCATCCAAATCTATTCAGCCGTTTGAGCGTGAAAGAGTAACAAACATACATACATACAAACTTTCACGTTTATAATATTAGTCTGATTGGAACAAATATCTCCAAAGTAAGCGTACTTTGTACTATGGGAACCGGACAACTGATATAATTACTGAACACTTAATACATACTACGTAATATATTAATACGTACTTAATACTTTTTTTTTATACATTACTATATATCCAAACACGTACATAAAAAATTTCGTCACATAAATGTTGCCTTGGTGGGAATCGAACCCGCGACACGAATCGAGCTGAGGTCAATAATAACGTCCATTAGTTTTCTTCAAACGAATATATTTTCAAGTTTATTAAAACGAGAATGAAACAAAGGATTTGCAAGTTCGCACCCTCCCGGGGTGGGGGAGGGGTGCGCGGGGGTGGGTGCGGGGGGGGGGGGGGTGACAAATTGGTTCAATTTGTCGCAAAATGGCGCGCGAGGTGTGAACCAGTAATTACTGTTTATGAGGGATTTAATGAGAGTGTCTGTGGGTGGAATATTTTATGGGTTGGTAAGTTTTTTTATGTGGGTGATATAACGAGCTGACGGCCCACCTGATGTTATGTGGTAACCGCCGCCCGTGGACAACAGCAATTAAGTATTCAAAGTCAAAAACTATATTTCCATAGATTTCATAATGAGATGACTTGGAAACGTCAATAATATTCAAAACATAAGGTCACGCGTACTTACTTATCGCTAAGCTTGACGCCTGTTCAAACCCTATCCATGGGGAGAATAGACCAGAAACCCCTAAAGGGGGGCTGCCTTTTTTCGCGAGCATGATCTTTGTAACAATCTGAGTACCTACCTACTCAAATCTATAATATGTTACATGCTATTCTATTCGAGTCACTGGTTCTCCCGAACCAGTGTGGTGAAAGGATTGTAAGTGCGCCTCAAAGAGGCTCCTTTCGTGCACTTGACACATGTCTTCGAATTTTTAGTTCTAGGACATGTCGGTTTCCTCAAGATATTTTCCTTCACCGTTTTGAGAACGTGCTATTGCGCACAGAAATCTTTCAATCGAAAAACTCATTAGGTATGTTACATTTATGACTACATATTCGTTCGGGCACTGGAAACTGCGACAGTTTTTTACTTTAGTATTTTCCAGTATTCATTTCTGTATAGGTATTGTGCACCTCTAACATTTAATAAAAAAATATATGTATTTCAGTATTGGTTATAGGACATGTCGGTTTCCAAACGATGTTTTCCATCACCGTTTCGAGGAGTGGTAATGCACATAAATTTGTGAAGTAAAAAACTCAATATTCCACATTGGAATGACAAAAAACGTAGTTAGTATCCATTGGATGCGGGCCGGCCAACCAGCGCGCGTCGCTCCGCGGAGGCGGGAAGAGGCGAGCGCGTCGCATGCAAATGAGTTTATTACAATAACCGGTTTTTGATGTTTGTTTACACGCGGGGCCGGTTACACGCGGAATGGTATTTTATATTGAGACACGGCGGACGACGCACCTTGTCTGTGGAAACAAATGATATATCCTACTAATATTATAAACGTGAAAGTTTGTATGGATGTTTGTTACTCTATCACGCTCAAACGGCTCCAAGACCAAGATCCTGGAACACATAAGCTACTTTGATCCTGGAAAAGTGCAGTGTTCCCGTGGGATTACTTATTCAACGCGGCTAACACCGCGGGGCGGATATAAGCTATCTTGATACCAAATTGCATCCAAATCCATTCAGCAGTTTGAGCGTGAAAGAGTAACAAACATACATACAAACTTTCACGTTTATAGGTAACATTGGTAGGATCTAGAATATTTTTTAGTAAGTAGGAAATATTATACCTCTACTATGAAAGGTGGCAGAGCTCAACGGCGATGAATTCACCACTTATGACGGCTACGTTCCCATGACAGTGTGACTCACACGGGTATAAGTTGTCCATACATTAAAATATCGTCCCTGTAGTTGGAAAACTAAATAACTTACACATTTTGCCAAATCGACTTTATAGCACCTTCATAAAGACCAATTGAAGCTGCATCTTTCTGTGTCACTAAAGTTTTGATATCGTATTTCAATAAAAAAACATACAAAAATGAACCTGTCAAGTCGTCAAAGATTAAAAACTAAATTTTGAAGTAATGATAAAAAAGTAGCGCAGGAGAAATAGTTAACTCAGCAATAAAATAGCTAAGTGTAATTAAGCGTTAACTTTGCGGCGAATAAAATGCATAAAGTTACTTATTCAGTTTTCCTTTGACACATTTCTACGCTCTACAGGATCAATGCAGTTAGGAATAATTAAACAAGAGCATTTATATAATTTTCATGTAACAGTAACATGATTGTGTAGTCTGAATGAGTTACTGCTTGGCGGCAGAAATGGGCATGGAGGCAGTACTTCCCTGGACAAACTTGGCGTGAGTTCTACTGCTCTTATAACCTATTATATAAAATTAGTGGTAAGTAAATAAAGAGTAAAAAAAATAGTACATACTCAAACTGAATAGATCCAACTACCTACTTGGCTATTAGTATTAGTAGGTAAGTATCTACTCTACTGTATAAGGCGCGGATTCATTCCATATTTCAAAGCATTCTTATCACCTACGCAAAATATCTGCAGTCACTCCAATAAAATACTAAAGGTATACTAAAAAAAATAATGAAAAATCAGCATCACAAATCAGCATTCTACCCACTCAATAAATCAGTGCTGTAAGCTTTCTCGGGCTATGCTCCCGCTCACCCCTCTCCCTCCGGCTCTCCAGAGGGAGCGGGCGAGCGCTGTCAGTCAAACGGCGACCGGCGCGACGCCGCGACATTCCAAAATCAAAATCACGGATATAAACTTTATAATGATTCCGATGTGACAATGACATACGTTTAGTTCGAAAAAGGTTTTATTTTCACATACCTACGTTTGGTTCGAAAAAGTTTTTATTTTGACATTTCTGCCCGTAATTATTTACGTGTTTATTTTTGATTATAACCTTTTTGGACTAGTGCCTAAGATATGACTAGTGATGTGATAAAGTGATTCATAATGCATAGTTATGTATTTTGTATGTGAAATTGTTGTTTTCGTCGAGTTGGATTCTTGTAAGGTAGGTTGACACCTATGCAATTTAATATTGTACACGTGAAAAGCAAGTTTTATACTTGAAACAAAATTATCCATATAATTATTAGTACCTAATAATCTTGTTTTATATTTATTATTATTAATATTTCTTTTAATAATGAAAAATTTTGAATTTTCCATTATGTACCTCGTCACTAACACGTAGAAATGCGTGTTATAAAGATAATGCTTTAAGATGCCTATAAAAAAATTATTTCATAACTAGCCGCGCGCCGCGATGTTACCCGCGGTGAATAAGTAATCCCACGGGAACACTGCACTTTTCCGGGATCAAAGTAGCCTATATGTTAATCCAGAATATAAGCTATCTTGATACCAAATTTCATCCAAATCCATTCAGCCGTTTGAGCGTGAAAGAGTAACAAACATCCATACAAACTTTCACGTTTAAAATATAAGTAGGATAAATTAGTATCAACACAGCTTTTTTACCATTACATTATGGGTACCTACCACACTGTGCCTCAGCGCGATGCACTTTAGACACAATTTAGACCTTAGACCTAAGTAGTTATTATATTAGGCTCATGTCCATTATCTAACACAGTCAAATGTAATCTATATTATTTTGAAACAGTAATATACATAAAAATGTATTTTGACGGATTATAATACCTACTTGTATTACCAGCTCTAGTCTGATCTATAAAACAATTATTGATCTTATTGGAAAACAAACCTTGGCCTTCGCGAAATCAAACAGAAAACACTTTATGAAGCCTCTTTGGCAATAAGAATATTATTTTAGCCTATTACTTGCTGGTAATTTCGTTAAGTAAAAAATTTGTCATGAATGTCGAATTAAAAAGGAATGCGTTCCTGAGCTGTTCTTGGAAAGACATAGCGGTGATTATAAGATCAGTAGAACTTACGCCCAGTTCTTCCGGGGAAGTACTGCCACCATGCCCATTTCTGCCGCCAAGCAGTAACGCATTCGCGTTGCTGTGTTCCGGTTTGAAAAGTGTGGTTGCCGGTGAAATTGCAGGCATATGAGACATTCCACCTCCACGTCTCAGAGTTACGGGCGCATACGATGCGACTTATCGTACCTAGTAAGGGAGGACCCAAGTAGCATCGGTTGTTATGGGTAGAGGTTACCACTTAACACCAGGTGTACCAGAACCTATACTAAATTATTACTTATAACATCAGCTATCTGCCAGTGAAAGTGTCGTCAGAATCGGCCCAGCCGTCGGACTAGACGGAACAGACAGACAGAATTTTATATAATGTTTTTTGTTATAAGTACTTACATAATTTCATATGCATTAAATAAATAGCTGTTATTAATATAAACCTCTGCATCGTATGTGTCAATTCTACAATAAATTACCCATTGAAATTGATATATTTCATGATAAAATTCGTAAATTCAAATTTAAATTGTCTAAATTAGTTATCTGAATTCAGTAACAATAGTTCTTTCATGTTTTATGTTTGTGTAATTTCTAATTTATTAGGAGTTTTTTTTTATGTCACTTTTCGAAAATGTTGTTTATATAAATGCTGGGTACAATATTAGGGTTAGCGGACACAGTTAATAAGTTATCAACTAACCTACCTAGTTTATTTATCATTATGGTTTATACATACTCACTTCTCTTCTGATTGCGATTCGTATTTTTTTGTAACAATAAAACTGTTTTGGAAGCAGTTAATTTCATAGTTCGGTACATTTTTTTCTTTTGATTTTGGATTTTTTCCACAAATTTCTTCTATTACGCAAAACTTCATTGTATGAAACTGTTCGTAACTTATACCATATTTTTAAGATCCTTATTGTACGACAGTTACCTATACAATAAATATTTTATGATTCTGATTCCTTTTATTTGCAAATTTCTAACAACCGTTTATAACCCGTGATCTATTTAAAGATGATAAAATGTTCTGCTCTAATTTTTTTTTGTAGATAGAGAGACCAATTCGACTGTAGCAATTAACATTGTTGGATGTACATGCGATTATCATACATAAAAGGTCTTAGAATAAAACTATAAATGCCCCCGTAATTTTAAATCTCTAAAATCAACCATCTCTGTATTTCTAAGTGGAAAAACTAGTAAGTGTTCAGTTCACTTTATTCAAATTTGAAACTTTGAACGGCTGTACCCTAAAGTATCGATTTTTCACATACGACTATGCTACAATCGAATTTGAACTTCGTGGGACTCTACTAAACAAATTAGAGTCATATCATTTATTCTGTAACAATCGTAATTCAATAAAACCTTCTTAAACAATGTAAAAAAAAAAAGGTTAGCAGAATAGGTTAGCATCATGATGGCATTCGTAAGTTTGGCCATCGACATATTTTCAAATAGTGGTAACAGTTATTTTCCAATATATTTACATAATACTTTAGTAATTCAAAAGGACCTGAGTACTTATTACGTAAGTATGTACTTGAAAAACATTATTTCATTTTAAAACCATAAACCAAACAGCTGAACTTTATGAGCGACATTGGTCACGGGTTGTGACCAGTATAAAAAAAAGTAGCCAGCGTAGTGATGGGACTTGCGAATTTAATACATCGGTTTTTTTTAACGGATTATTATGGTTTATTTTCAGATGAGACATTCATTATGTTAAATTTAAAAAATCAATGTATAGATAGTGGCTTCGCAATTTTTCTAATCGCTTACAGTACAATTGCTCAATATGAAGCAAGTGTTGCAGTTCTGTCAATACCCATATCAACTTAAATACCTATGTGACTTATTATTTTTTACTTACTTTTTATTATTCCTTAAATGAAACCTATAAAACCTATGTGACTTAAACTATATTGAGCAACCTGAAACACTAGTAGAGTGTTTCACACTAGTATCTACTGTTAGCTATCACCAAGAGTGGGCTCCTCTCGCGGATGCAACTACATTGAAATAAATTATTACAAGTCTTGAATTTTTTTACGTTTAAATGCAACTTCTTTTTGTCGTATTTCTACGACTTTTACGTATTTATTTTCATATCGAATTATCGGAACGTAGTATGCAGTAGGACACATCCCTAGTTGCCGCGCGCGACGTCAAAACAGTTTCGAATATCGAACGTGAAAATAAAAACAATGCTTTGTTCTCCGGGTGTCGGCCCTGAATTCCAATTTTGAAATATAGCTTTTGTTCTTTGTTTTTATATTGTGACCGTTAATGTTTGACTGGCCTCACAGCTCAGTTGGTTCTAACCCTGCCTTCTGCATTGCAGGTCGTGGGTTCGATTCCCACATAGGACAAACATTTGTGTGACGGACGTAGATTTTTGTTCTGTCCAGGTGTTCATATGTATGTAATTACGAAATATTATAGGTATATCAGTTGTCTGGTTCCCATGATAGGTACAAGCTATATTTATATGGAAAACGTGACATTCCGAAATAAATTTTATATTATTATTATTATTATTATATTTAGTTACTGTGGGGCTATATGGCGCTGTCTGAAATGTCCACCAGTTTTTTTTTTTTTACCGTTAGTGTAATTAGAATGACTTTTATATCCTTTATTTACCAAATGTTTGATTGCGCATACAAAATTTCGTTCCCTATTTCACCCCTTACATTCGCGACAAACAGTAACCAGTTTCCTTCTCCGAAGTCCAATGCATGTCTCTACCAAAATGTATCAAAATTGATTCAGTGGTTTGTGGTTTAGTCGTGAAAAGGTAACTTACTTTCACGTTTATAATATTAGTAGGTACATCCTAGTAATGTTATAAACGTGAAAATTAGTATGGATGTTTGTTACCCTTTCACGCTCAAACGGCTGAATGGATTTGGATGAAATTTGGTATCAAGCTAGCTTATATCCTGGATTAACATATAGACTACTTTGATCCCGGAAAAGTGCAGTGTATAAAATATATTATTCCCCGTGATTTTTTAACGAAAACTCACCCTTCATAAAAAACCACTTACACCCGCCACCCGATACAAAGCCTAAAAAATATTGAGTAAAAACGATATCAATTAAAATGACAAACACGCGAAGCAAACAAGTTTGGAGGGTGCCCGCCGCAGATAGAGCACGTCCCGCCGCGCGCCGCCATTGGCCGGGAGCTGAACCCGCCACCCCCGGATCCGCCAATCAGGGGGCGGTGCGAACACCCCCGCCCAATGGCGGCTACCGGGCGGTTCTGTTGCCGAGAATGTCTTTTGATTTCGATTTTGGATAAGTTTTTGAATTTTACCTGGTTTTTTTTTAATGGTGGACATTGTCACACAACTCCATCTAGCTTCAAAGTAAGCTAATAATAATAATATAACCAGACAACTGATATCTTCTTCTTCTATTCGAGTCACTGGTTCTCCCGAACCAGTGTGGTGAAAGGATTTTAAGTGCGCCTCAAAGAGGCTCCTTTCGTGCACTTGACACATGTCTTCGAATTAGTTTTAGGACATGTCGGTTTCCTCACGATTTCCTTCACCGTTTTGAGAACGTGGTATTGCGCACATACCTACCTCACATCTCACATATCAATCGAAAAACTCATAGGTGCACGTAGGAATTTGAACCGGTGACCTCCGGATTGAAACTCGGGGTCAGTACCACTAGACCACTACGCTCTTAACAACTGATATAATATCTACATATATACACGTTTTTTCGTCAATACATACATATAGTACATATTGACACCCAGACACAGAATAAATATCTATAGTCGTCATACAAATGTTTGTCCTTGGTGGAAACCCACGACCTACAGCATAGAAGGCAGGGTTACTACCAACTGAGCTGTGAGGTATATTACTGTGTCGCAAGCATCAACGCCCCAACTCCAATTGACGCTGGGGGTGTGTACCACTAAGCCACCACTTCATTAGCCACACTCCACATGTTTCATAGTAATAATTATAATCATTAAGTAATAAATAATGAGTCATGTAAACACGACCGTAGCCCACTGACCCACTGACATTGACATACATCATTTCGCCTGTTCATCATTTGGGTGACTTTTCTTATTGTCGAATAACATGCCGATTTTTAAACGACTAAACGAGTTATTTGAAGCACGAAAACTTGAAGTCTTATTAATTAATTGTTTAATTAATTGAGTCTTTTAACTTGAGTTATTTGAAGCACTGAATACATTGAGCTATCTTTATGTATAGCACTCATTTCGTGTCGTCACCTCGCGGGTAATAGCTGAAAATCAGTGTTTGCTCCCTGAGCAATATTATTCGCTGAGCTATGACCCATTTGTTTATCTGCAACACACATGTACTTTACGTTCTTGGAGGCACATGAGACATTACAGAGTTCTCTGAGTTACGAACGCATACGATGCGACTTGTGTCTTGTCGTACCTAGTAGGGGAGGACCCAAGTCGCATCGGTTGTTATGGGCAGAGTTTACCACTTAACACCAGGTGGGCCGTCGACTCATTCTGTTACTATCACAACATAAGTGAAACAAAATAAAAGCTAATAATACCTAACTAATAAATATGTTAATAGTTTTTTTTCATCTCATTCGGAACTTAAACACAAGAACAAATAACAATGAACGTTGGAACCTGCTAAATTAAATTTACAAGTAAAACCTCATTGGTTACAGCCTCTTCTGTTCTGAATTTAAAATTCACTGCCGCGCCATTGTACAAAAGAGGTTTAGATTTCCCACTTCCAAATTCAAAAAGCAGCTGTTTCCGCCCCCACGTAACAAACGTCAAGTAATAAATCAGTTTTGACAAAGGAGGTCGCTCGCCGTTTTGTCCGCGGTACCGAACGTGACGCTGAAAGCGGCCGCCGAATTATGTAGCGGCAATGAATGAAAGTAGGTTGGTGGTGCTGGCTAGACGATTGGCAGACGTCATTTATCAGGTTTACGTAGCGTAGCTCGAGATTATTGTGTAGAATTGTGCGCTGTTACATAATTGCAAAGTAAAAAGTAGCGTAGAGGCTCTACGCTCCGTAGACCCTCTACGTACTTACTGGAGAAAGATTCGATTTTGGAACGTATTTCGTAGGTTGTTTCCTTCGCCATTTTGAGAAATTGATTTTTCACTTAAATTGAAAATTGATTTCAAGCTAAAAACTCATTAGTGGATTTGAGCCAGTGACCTCTGGATTGAAAGTCGGCCTGTACCACTGTGCTATCACGACATTGTAACGAAACAACTCGCCAATAATCTAGTCACGAGCAAACTGAGGTGGAGCGGAACGGAATGGTAACGCCCCCCGCCTACTATCCATCACAAGGTCATAGGTTCGAATCCGTTGCGTACTAATATTATCGCGAGGAGTATTTGTGTATTAATAAAATAATTTATTTGAAGTAACATGACACATTACGATTAAAATAATTTAAATGAGGAGTAAAATTTTAAAAAATTATATTGTTTCTTTTTAAATAATTCTTGTTAACAAATGTAACTTGCCTAACCACACCTATTTCGTCCCCAAGCTCTAGGTAACGCATATACGCATTACCGTGTTCCGGGTAGATGGGTTGCCGGTGAAATTACAGCCACGTGTGACATTACACCTACACGTCTCAGAGTTTTCACGTTTCACGTTTATTATAAGTGGTAATTAGATAGGCCTCAAAGTTCCATTGGTAGTATCTCTGACACACGGAATGTCTCATGTGCCTGTAATTTCACCCTTCAAAGTGGAATTCACTAACGCATGCATTTCTGACTGGGTCAGAAACGGGTATGGTGGCAGTACTTGCCTCAAAACCCTGCTACTAATACCTCATACTGCTACTATGTGACTGGCCTTATAGCTCAGTTGGTAGTAACTCTGCCTTCTGCGCTGTAGGTCGTGGGTTCGATTCCCACCCGGGACAAATATTTGTGTGACGAACATAGATGTTTGTACTGTGTCTGGGTGTTAATATGAATAATACTTAAAAACAATTATTAGATAGATAGATAGAAAATTCTTTATTGCACAAGGTAAAACAAGTACATGGGCGAACTTAATGCTAAATAGCATTTTCTTCCAGCTAACCTTTGAGTAGTGTGGAGTGGATGTGGTAGTGTATTTGATCAAAGTTATTTATACACATACATACTACTACATAATTAAACTTATTACACATACATATATATATATTTATATATAGTATACACACATATAATATATATAATAAATATACATAAACCATAATAATACCATAAATACTGCTCAATTTATTCCTTGTTTTGCATGGATAGGTAATGTTCATATAGTTTGGACCTGAAGACTCCAATCGAGGCGGCCGTGCGTATTTCTACGGGAAGAGAGTTCCACAGTCGGATGGCAGTGACAGTAAAAGAGTTTGTATAGAAAGAGGTCTTATGCTGAGGAAACTCAGCAGAAGGTGTTGAGAAGGGCGCACATGACGATCAGATGAGGAGAGGAGAGTGAAACGTTCTTTAAGATAAGTATGTGACAGAGGATTGTGGAGGATATTGAAAAGAAGACAGAGCATGTGGGTATCCCGACGATACCGAATTGTGAGCCACTTTAACTGCGATCGGTACTGAGTAATGTGATCATACTTACGTAGACCGTAGATATATCTGATGCACAAGTTCAACAAACGCTCCAGTTGCTCAGCTGCTCCTCGGTAGCATCGGGATAACAGACGTCGGCGTAATCAAGGATCGGGAGAACAAGTGAGTTAACAACAGTGATTTTAGCAGAAAAAGGTAAAAAGTTTTGCATACGCTTTAGGGCATGCATGGTGCCATACATTTCCTTGCTGACTTCGGTGATGTGTTGGTCCCACGACAAATTTTCATTGAAAATCAACCCGAGATCCTTCACATCCGAGCAGTAGACCAAGGGAACATTGTTATAAAAAGCAGAGGGGAGAGAGTTTGGATCCAGCCTGGAAGTAAAGGACCTACTACCAGTGATCATCACTTGTGTTTTAGTAGGGTTAATATGTAGGCCAAATTTATGTGATCATGCGGAGACAGCACGCAAGTCCTCGTTCAGCCTGTTTGCAGCTATATGGATTATTATATCAGTTATGTTGACTGGTTCCCATGATACAAGCTATACCTACTTACTTTGGGGCTAGATGGCGCTGTGTCTAACTGAGCTATGGGGCCAGTCAAAAAGTTAATTCATATAACAAGTAAAAAAAACTTCCAATAAAATTGATAAATATAATTGTGGTGTTGCCATTATCGATCGGCGCATAGACAAAGTCCACTTATTCCACGTCACGTCCCGGCTGTTCGCGCGCCGCCATATTGTCCGTCTATTGTCTATGGTTTAACGACGGAATATCGTGTAAACGATTATTTTTATTGTAATTGTTGGATATTATTTTTAGTTTTGTAGTAATAATTACAGCGCAATTGAGTATATTGGAAATTAGTAATACGAATAGAAGTAATTGTATAATGCTTCCCATAGCATATTATTATATGGGCCTATATTCTTAAATAGTAATTCTATTCGAGTCACTGGCTCCCTCGAACCGGTATGGTGAAAGGATTTTAAGTGCGCCCCAAAGAGGCTCCTTTCGTGCACTCGACACGTGTCTTCGAATTTTTAGTTTTAGGACATGTCGGTTTCCTCACGATGTTTTCCTTCACTGTATTGAGAACTTGGAATTGCACACATAAATCTTTCAGTCGAAAAACTCATAGGGCACAGCGGGATTTGATCCGGTGACCTCCGGATTGAAGCTCGGGGTTAGTACCACTAGACCACCACGCTCTCAGTAATAGATAATAATATAATATAAATCAAATTAATTTTCTCTCATAAAAACAGGTATAAACAAGAAATTACATCTAAAATGTAAATATTTGACCTGCTTTGTGAAAGACTGGTGCCTGAAGTAGCAAATTAAGTTCTTGTTGACTGATATGTATATTTATTATTATGACATAGGGATTTTTCATATCTTGCGGTGAGAGCATGGTGGCCATAGTATCAATCCGGAGGTCGTTGGTTCGATTTCTGGGCTATTACCACTTCTCAAAACAGTGAAGGCAAATACAGTACTACCTAATAGTGTCTTCTGGAACCAGTGTGAGGAAAGTATTAGAGTGAGCCTCAAAAAGGCTCTTTTCATGCACTAGACTAGTTGATAGTTTTAATAAATAATAATAATATTGATGGACATTTCACACAGCGCCATCTAGTGCCCAAACTAAGCATAGCTTGCACTGTGGGAACCAGATAACTGATGGTATGCATATTATATACATATTTGTAGGACCACGTTGGTCGCGTCCGCATGTGATAACCCTTTGAATCCATCCACACGTGTCCCCCGGGTGGTGCGATAGGAACAACCCAAAGTAGCAGTACAACTTGTGCTAAGTACGCCCGGAAAAGTACTGCCACCACACCTGGTAATCTGCCGGCAAGCAGTGATGCACTCGTGTTGCTGTGTTCCCGTGGAAGGGAGTGGGTGCCGGTCAAATTACAGGCACACGAGACATTCCACCTACATGTCTCATAGTTACGGGCACATACGATGCGACTTTGGTCTTGTCGTACCTAGTAGAGGACCCAAGTTGCATCGGTTGTTATGGGCCGAGGTTACCACTTACCAGCAGGTGGGCCATCGGCTCATTCCGTTACTATCACATAAAAAATAATTACTTTGCGGAGCAAAACAAAAAACCGACTTCATAGCCAATAACATGCTTTTAAGTTAGCTGTTAAGACATGAATGACTAATACACACTTAAAATTCCCTATCTCAAAATCTACTGAACCGATTTAGATGAAACTTGTACTATTCCCTAACTTGAATAATAACAATTTCAACAAAAAAGAATTATTTAAATCGAACTTTTAGTTCTGAAGATATGCGAGGACCAACATACATTACATACATACATTTTGAAATTTGGCACACTTGTTTAGATGCTGATAACCAACATATACGAAAACTTGGCAATTCTAGGAAATATTACATACATACGGGTCGAATGACCCGTATGATGACCGAATGATGACCTCAATTTTTTTGAAGTCGGTTAAAAAATTCAGAAGTTAAGTGTTGTAACTAATACAAATTTCAAATAATTTGTCATTCCGAATACATTGCAGTATTTGTAATAATTTTCCAACTGTAAAAACATTATCACACAAGGCCGTGTGTGTCAAAAGCCTTATGCAAACGTGTTTATCTATAAGCAGGGCAGCCGAGTTGCACCCGGTGCATTATTACCTAAATGCATTGCTGACTGCGCACTACACCGACATTGATTCCGAACGCGGAAGAAATCTGGTCAATTGTTACAATTTTAACGATCAGTCTTTGATTGCACTTTTCCGCGGGTCGGAGTGCGACATTTTTTTTCTTCTTTTGTGTATTGTGCTGTGGATTCCGTCAGGATTAGTGCAGTGAAATTGACATTTATATCTTTGTAATATGAAAAATGAGAGGCGTGCTTCGGGTAAGTTTGCAGCCTTGGCTTACAGACTTAACGAAAAATGGTGATCAAGTAATTTCTACTTGAAAAAACCAAATAGAAAACTCATCAAAACTGCTTCATTGAATTTATTAAGCTGCTGACAAACATTACAAATATAATTGAAATCTTAAGTAGTAATCATAATTGAGGTAACTTAAACAAAAACCATTCAGAAAATATATATAAATAATAATTGAATGTGGTGGACATTGTCACACAGCGCCATCTAGCCCCAAAGTAAGCTAAGCATAGCTTGTATCATGGGAACCAGACAACTGATATACATACTTATATACTTTTCTTTTGTAAATACATACATATAATACATATTAACACCCCGACACAGAACAAACATCAATGTTACAAATGTCACATAAATGTTTGTCCTGAGTGGGGATCGAAGCCACGACCTACAGCGCAGAAGGTAGGGTTACTAACCAACTGAGCTATGAGGCCAGTCTGTAATATAGATCATCACAATTGCATCACTGAACTTATACAGCTTAAACACTTAAAACCAAAAATTAAAACTTAAATAGTAATCAAAGTAACTTAAACAAAAACCATTCGCTCAGAAAGGCTTCTATAATAATATTCTTCTTATATAATATATATATAATATTATATATATATAATATATATATAATACTCTTCTATAATATATATAAAATAACATTCACTGAAAATATATTCATTTTTCTTGTACTAAGTTTAACCCCTACTGCGCGGCGACTAAGTTAGTTAAGTAATCTTGCTCTTCAAACGGCTGGCAGTAAGTAAACTGCACATAAGTACTACCATTTTTTAACTCAAGTACAAACACATTACAGACTATTTGCACACAAGGCGGCGAGAGATCTTTCTGATCTTTATGCCAATATCCACAAATTACCTAAAATAAACCTCATACGTACCAAAGAGAGCACATATACCCACAAACTCCTTGGACACTCTTTTGAGCTTTATACCATTGAGATAGGACTGAAGTAATGGAGGTTTATTTACAAACCATTTCTTCCCATTAGCGCCAGCCATCAAGATTTGTAATTACTCTGGCCATGGAATAATTATTACTTTGTATGTATTGGTTGAATGAGTTTTAGGGTTCAGCTTATTTCAATCTTGCCTATATCAAAGTACCTATAAAATAATTATTCGTCACACAAAGCTTATCAAACAAACCCTGGACACAACCAAATACTGACGTTAGATAGATAAATAAAATAAATATTAGTGGACATTGTCACACAGCGCCATCTAGCCCCAAAGTAAGCTAAACATAGCTTGTATCATGGGAACCAGACAACTGATATACATACTTATATATTTTTTTGTAAATACATACATATAATACATATATTAACACCCAGACATAGAACAAACATCTATGTTCGTCACACAAATGTTTATCACGGGTGGGAATCGAACCCTCGACCTACAGCGCAGAAGGCAGATTTACTATCAACTAGCTGTGAGGCCAGTCAAAATAGAGGTAGTTTCATACTGTCTAAACGCTCTTTTTTTATGAACAACTTGGTGATACTGTAATGTTCGGAATGTTTTAGCAGAAACTTTATTACGACTTTATTTTGACTTAATGAGCAGATGGCCCCACCAGATCTTAAGTGGTAACCTCTGCCCGTAACAAGCGAGATAGTCCGGGGTAAGTACCCCCGGACTAACTCGGCGTAAGTTCCAAAAATCACTTCAAAATTAGTGTTGATTTCATAACTCTCAACGTACGGAACTATCCCAGAATTCCCATACGCAATAAGAAAACACAAATAATAATGTTGACCCGTCAAACAACGCGAGACGGTAGCCATCTTGGCTGTCAGCAAACATGAAAAATGGCCGACAAAACTTTTTTATTTTTTCAACATAAACGTGTTATACGCCTACGATTGTGATTTGATCTATAATTTGAACTTTCTATTCGACCGCTACGGTACTTCTTGGTTAGACCTCTTTTATGATTGACTAACGAGTATCCGGCATGCGTTGAATTGCCACATATTTTATATTGAAAAAAGGTTTTAACAATTCTAGAAACTTCATGGGCATGCGCAGAACTACTTACTCTTTTTTAATTTTCAACATCTGATGAAGTATAAGCATACTACATATAAATTTATATTATAAATGCGGAAATGATTCTGTCTTTCTGTTACAAATTCACGCGTAAATCACAATCGCAATCAATCACTGAAGCCATTTTGATAAATTTTGGTTTAAAGACAGACTAGTATCTTGGAGAAGACATAAGCTATTTTTTGTTGCGAAAGTTTAACTTAAAGGGGGTGAAATAGGGTATGAACGTTTTTAAGGGGAATTAATCATTTCACAAGCAAGAGATATAAAATTCATCATATTTATAGGTACTTTTGGTAAGAAAGAACTTTTCTGCGTTTTTGACCAATGGTTTTTGATGTGAAACATCTATAGCCGCACGTAAAACCGATTTCTGGCTTGGCGACGCGTCGCCACGGCATGAGCGCTGATTGGTCCGTTCAAGGTTACGACAAATCATAAACATTATTAGTGATGGGGTAGTTAGTTTCTTACAAAATAATGTCGATGTTTCACATCTGCCAGGCGTCCCGTGACGTTTTTTTTTTTTTTTTTTTTTTATTTTATGAATGGACATTATGCTGTTGGCCGCAGATGGCCTTGACAGCGTTTACACGGGCTTTTGGTGAGAGCAGACGGCTCTCAACCGGTAACGTCCCGTGACGGCTCACACTTTTTATTTATGTAGGAAGTACTATATATACTCATATATAACTTTCATCAATCTTCAAGGGTTGGTAAGTACCAACCCTTGTACGAAGATTGATGAAAGTTGGAGAAAAAAATAGGCTACTCGAAGTAGGTACTAATTCTAAACAGACGAAGTTGCGGGCACCAGCTAGAACATATATAAAACAACTATATATAGAGACTGCAAAGGGTCTTATAAAAATTCTTTGATGCGAGCCATAAAACCGAATTGACTGAAGAATCGACGAGTAACTATCTGATGAGAGCTTTACTAAGCTCTAGTTAATAATTACAAGTGATTTTTATGGCGTCTAATAATTAATGTAACATTTAGAATGTCATTGAAATATTGTTTTTTGTAATGAGGAATAATTTGTTGGCTAAATAAATAAATAATAAGCGGTTTTGTAGTTCCAGCGATTACCCAGTAGGTACCCCTACGACCAAACAAACCAACGTTCAGAATACGACAGCGATGATATATAAAAAAATTGCAAATTCCCGCCTAAAGTTCCTAAATAATGATTGACGACGTAGTTTCCTTCAAAAAAGGTTTTACATCATTCCGTTCAGGAATTTACGAAAGTTTTCATTTGGACATCATCCCAGTCACGTCTCGATTCGGTATGTTACAAATTTTACACCTACAAATCCCGACTAATGGCGAATCCGTGACTACTAGAATGCATTCCGATGCAATAAAAACAAATATAGATCTAAACACAACAAATAAAATGAAAAAATATGCCGCCATTGGACGCACGTATAGCCAAATCTTTATGGATCGTTTTCGAACGTGACATTTCGAGGTTTTTGAACGATGTCAGTTTTTTCTGTCATTAGATCAGTGATCAATGTTTGTAGTTTTTTTTGTTTAACGTTGTAAGCTTGAGTGGGGAATCGTTTCATTCATGTTTTTCCGTGGGATTTCCCGTCTGCTCAGAAGTCATACACCCACACTCATTGAGGACAAAATCCACAAAAAACTTACGGAACTACGGAAAAGATAATGAACAGGCAAGATGGCGTTACCTGATGTTAGGCGGTAATCTCTTCCCATAACAAAATCAAAACTTTTGTTATGCGCATTAGTTACCACTTATCTTCAGCCCATCTTGAATCAGCATCTTGAAAGATCTTAACATATACACATAAAAAAAAATTGTGCGTGTCTGGAACGCGCGGCTATTTGCAACATACGACTTACCATTTTGTTAACACTCGATTTTACCCGTTTAACTAGCGTGTTTTCGAGAGCGTGGTGGTCCAGTGGTACGGACCTCGAATTTCACGAGGTGACTGGTTCAAATTCTGACGTGCAATAATGAGTTTTTCACTTGACAAAGTTTTTGTGCGCAATATCACGTTCTGAAGGAAAACATTGTGTGGAGATCGTCACACATTCGTCGTCCTCAGAATGTCACTAAAAATTCAGATAGCGGTTGAAAGAGGGCTCTGAGGGGGGCTCACTTTAATCCTTTTATTGCACTATTACGAGCAGTTGTTTTAAGAGCATTAGAACTCACTCATTTGCGTGACTGTGTTCCGGTTTGAAAGGTGCGATTGCCGGTGAAATTACAGGTACGTGTGACATACCTACACGTCTCAGAGTTACGGGCGCATATGCGACTTGGGTCTTGTCGTAACTAGTAAACGACCCAAGTCGCATCGGTTGTTATGGGCAGAGGTTACCACGTAACTCCAGGTGGGCCGTCCTCTCGTTGTACCGCGGGTTTTATATGAAAATAAATAAATAAATAAATAATGGTGGACATTTTTACACAGCGCCATCTAGCCCCAAAGTAAGCTAAGCATAGCTTGTATCATGGGAACCAGACAACTGATATACATACTTATATACTTTTCTTTTGTAAATACATACATATAATACATAATTAACACCCAGACACAGAACAAACATCAATGTTACAAATGTCACATAAATGTTTGTCCTGAGTGGGGATCGAACCCGACCTAAAGCACAGAAGGTAGGGTTACTAACCAACTGAGCTATAAGCCAGTCAAAATCAAAAATCAAAAATCCAAAAAAAAATGGTTTCTTAACAAGTCAACTCCACTTTGTATGTTTTCGTTAGCTGCCTCAACACAGCGAGCAGTTAATGGGCGGGTGATTTAGTACTCTCGAGCGATCAGTTACAATGTCATCCGTTAACAATGTTGCGTTACGTGCTCAATAAGGAAAACACCTCGACGCGTTTGTACAGTAATCACGTACAGCCGCAGTTCAGTACTCAGTTACTACTGGGGTACCTATTCCTTGTCTAATATAGAAATGGTTATTGTAAACAATTTGTATAAAGCGTTGGTTGCACTCGGTATGGTTAGAATTTTTTGCTCGACTGGCCAGAGAAGGGTTATGGTTTTCGGGTTATATTTGAACTCTTTGTGTTTTGTCAAAGATATTTGTTTTGATAATTGAAATGTCAGCTCAATGAGCTAGTATTATGTAATTCAATTGATTTATTTCACGTAAAGACACGAAACCCAAAGAAGAAGAACTGAACTGAACTGAACTGAACTGATTATTTCACGTAGATATAAGTTTTGTAAATTTTATTTTATGTTGTAGAAGTATGAACGTCAAAAAATACTAATTAACAAAAAAATACAGTTACATATTATCTACACTAAAAAAATTTACCTACCTAATGTAATATAATGTCAAAATATAAATATATTCTAGAAATAAATTGAAATAATTTATTATATAAAAAAGTGTCAAGAAACATTAAAATTAATATTATTAGTTAAAAAAAAAAAACAATAGTTTTGTAAATATCACTACGCCATATTTGGCGTAGTGAGTGGCGTAGTGGCGATTTTATTTAAATGATAAATCCCCAAAGTATGATGTCTCTCTGCTCTGCGACACAAAATATATTAAGCATGTAGTAAATACATACATATTATATTCACGCATTTATAGCAGCTTCAGTCAGCCACCTGTCGGTCGTGGAAATGTAGACGTGGCTAGTGATGAGCACGTCACCGCTATTGTTTTCTCGCGAATAACTCTACTCTTTCTTAATAACTCGACAGCCGGGACAAATCTTATACCGAAAAAAATTACCAACAAGTCCGGCCGAGCGTACCATTACTTATTGCCAAATTCACTGAACCAGTGCGTTGAACGGGCTAAAATGCGTCTCATTGAGGCTCCTTTCTAGCACTTGACACATGTATTCGAATATTTAGATTAAGGACATGCCTTTTGTTATTTTATTTGATACAGTGAGGGAACGAACCGACGGCCCACCTCGTGTAAAGTGGTAACCTCTGCCCATAACAACCGATGCGATTTAGGTCCTCCCCTACTAGGTACGACAAGACTCAAGTCGCATCGTATGCGCCCGTAACTCTGAGACGTGTAGGTGGTATTTCTCATGTGCCTGTAATTTCACCTTGTTTCTTCACATTTTTTTCCTTGCGAAAATATCTTTTTCAAGTGAAAAACTCATGGGGTTCTCTGGATTCGAACCGGCGACCTGGACACTGGATCTGTACAATTTGATACCGAATGAATTGTTCTTAAAAACTCAATACTATATTCTGTTATTTACGTCTCCCCTTCATTTCCTAACGTAATCCCCCAAAAGCAAAGGTGAGATAACAGCCACTAACTCAGGAAGTCCCGATAAATCACCATATTTTTTTCGTTGGCAATACATTTACTGTGCAGGATTATTTTTTGTGCTGGTAATATTTTTTGACTTTCTTTTGCCGATGACTTTGTTTGAATTAATAATTCTAATCTAATGTTTTCTTGGCTGCATGATAGACATGGGAATTTCAACATGGCGGATGCTAGATGAAATTCCTCCATCGCCACAAAAGTAAGAACTAGAAGTAAGCGTAGATAATTTGACAAGAGTTATATATAGTGTGATGCAAAAGTGAAAACAATTATTTAAATCAATTCAAAAAAAATCCTTTACGCCGTGTTCTTAATAGCAGATGTTGTTGTGGCTAATATGGGGCTAATAGGGACATTTAAATGGCCATCTCATTTCTATACGGTGATTTAGTTTGTAACATTGTGCCGATGGTTACTCTAAAATAAATATTCCATTCACGAAATAACTTAAAATTACTAAAAATTACTCCGCAGACTCAGCAACCCGAGGTGGATAACAAGCAGTGTGACTTGGGCCCTCCCCTACGTTACAACAAGTCCCAAGTTATGTCATATGCGCCCCTAAATATGAGACATGAAGGAGGAATGTCTCACGTACCTGTAATATTAGCGGCAACATCCCACCTTCACGTTTCATATTTAAGGGCGAATACGACGTGACTTGGGGCGTGTTTTAACATAAGGGAGGACCCAAGTCGTAGTGCTTGTTGTATATAGATGGATGGGATGCACAGGTTACCACTTGACACCAAATGGGCAACTTAGTCTTTCAATCTACTACTATTATACTAAATAATATATAAAAACCGACAAATATACAGACAGGCGATCCTTATGTTTTTGTGCTGTGAGATTTTTTCTTGCTGGCAATATTTTAGTAGGGATTAGTTTGTAGTGGCTTCGAGAATTACGCGATTGGGGCCGGTAATCCCGAATTCAGAACATCTGGTGGCTAAACGTTCGGGTGGGAAGCGCTTTTAGATTGTTTAAGTGTCTGTATAATTAATCATTTCATTAAAGTAAATTATTAGGTATCTCTAGCGTTTTCTTAATCAAATGTTTCATACAAATATGTGTGTTTTTTTTATTAAGGAAGACGAATTAATATCATTGAAACATTTTTGAGGTTTTAGGGTTTTACATTATTTGCGTAAATAATATAAGACTTCTTGAAATAAATAATGGAAATTTTAACATCAAACTACCAATACCATACATTAAAATATAAAGAAAACAACGATATAGCCTGTTTGTATCTGTCACTGTCACCTTTCAAATAAAGAACATTCAAACTTAATAAAGAGGATTTTTTTGATTCGTGTAGCGACTGGTTAAGGTTGTATTTAGAGAAAGAAAATTACACTGCGAAATTAAATTCTTCGTTAACTTTGAAGTGAGAATGAAGGATTTATGTATCAATTATACTGGTTTGTCGTGAGAATTGTAGTAGTTTTTATGAATTAATATGGTTTCCGAATTGCGTTACTCCATTCGTTGGTCACGTTTTGGAGTAGGCAAATGTAGGCGGTGGCGTGTACACACTCACACCGTGCTCTAGGATCCGCTGTTTCGCAGGTGGCCGGACAAATACACAACACAAACATTCAAGATTTTCTGTAGACATTACTGGGTGAAGATTTTCGTCATTGCATTCTCTCATTTATTATTTAATTACCATAATATGTCCCGTATGTACTTTTTTAAACTTTAAATAAGGTTATGTTATATAAATATTTTATTTTACTCCAACCTTTTACCACACTGGTTTTGAGAGAACTTTAAATAAGGTATATGTGTTTAATCTATATAAAATGCCCTGCGTATACAAGTGTGCTCATGGGTCTAGAATTTATTTAGGCGGATATTATGAACAAAAGATTCTAAATTATTTCAGACGTAAAGGAAAATTTTAGCTCAGCACGTGAAAGTAAAAATTGCTCTTGTCAGTTCCGACGAGCGACTATAGTTTACTAATTAAGTGCGATGATTTGTCGTAACGGCTTTTGTTAACGCTTGATTGTACCACCTAACTAATTTTCGTTCTGGGGCTTTTAATTAAATCGATTCTTGAATAGTAAACTCCAATAATATTTTCACGGAGAATAAATAGCATTGTCATTAAAATTGAGTGCGAACAATAATAAAATATGTTTTTTTTATTTTGCTTTATTTGGGAAAGAAACTGTACATAAATCATGTTAGATTAACACTAATAAATAATACAGAAACCAGTGAAGTTTCCACCATGATACAAATAATGTCTAAATATAAATTTGCAATGCCTGAAAAAGGCAACTAAGCCTTAAGCACCAAATTATCTCTAATACCTTATTGTACACTTAGTTGGCAAATAAATTTCTTTTTGTATTTGTCGCAAGTTTTATTCGTAGGTACAATCTTGAAGACTACCGTTGCTCAGTTCGAAACACGATCTTTATGATGTCACACGAAAAATCATAAACAATAAACAAAGACTTTTTTCATAAAATAACGCATAACATAATGAGTCATTCGTCCAACAAACAAAAAGTGTCACCTTACACGATGTTCCCACGACGCAAATGACCAAACTATTACATTTTACGGACTCATGAATGACACTACAGGTGTCTGCTGCAAAAAAAATATAGTAAATAGTAAAACCGTCCACAGACACGTGTGTCCTTTGCGGCCAAAAACAATAGCATCACACCCGGCCGTAGTTAAAAAAAAAAAAAGGGGCATTGATTTTGGCGCGTTCTTTATTGTCTTGTCACTTGTTCCCACGGTAATGCTGTCATTTTCTTAACTTTACATAATGTTAGCTAATTTTAGGGTTCCCTAAGCTGTTTAAAGATTTTACAGGTGAGTTGTTGTCCAATCATGGGTTGGATTAGGGACTTAAAGATTGAAAGTGAATGTGTATTTTTTCTTATTTTGATACTATGACAAAGAGGGAAAAAAGTTTTTAGCTTTTTTGAAAATACAGTCCGACACATCTTTAGTTAATTGGAATTTGGCGCATGTTAATATGTTCTTCTCTTTTTAAACACCTGAGAAAATTAAAATACAGATGTAAATTAACATTAGACGACTTTTTTAATGTGAAAGAGTTACTTTAAGAGTTTAAAAGAGTTTTAAAGAGTTACGAGCTGATAGCCCACCTGTTGTAAAGTGGTAACTTCTGCCCATAACAAGCATACAGCTTGGGTCCTCCCCTGCTTAGGCATAAGGGCCAAGTGTATGCGACCGTAACACTGAGAAGTGAAGGTGGAACGCCTCATGTGCTTGTAATTTCACCACACCTCTCTAACCGGAATATAGTAACGCGAATGTATTACTGCTTGCCTGCCTAAATGGGTATGGTGGCAGTACTTCCCGGATGAACTTGGCATTTGTACGTTCATTATAAGCAGTATCCTAACTATACGTGGGTAACTGGTGCACCCTCAACGTTTTCCACAAGTTTTAAACGAAGACTAGAGTTTTTTTTTATAAACACTGGCATACGCTCTCCATTCATCCAATCCCTCTAAAACAATAACGTATTGATGTATGGGGACCACCGCGCGCGCCCGGATCCTACGGCTTTCATGCACGTGTACTGGCAGCTGACGTTCCAAACTTAAAAGTGGGTGACAGTTGAGAGTTCCGGGGAGGTACTCATTCTGTCACTTTCGTGTCTACCAAAGAGTTTGCACTACTGTGTTCCGGCTTGATGGTTATGGGTGCCGATTGCCGATACAAAAGTGAATTCTATAATACTGAATTTTTAATAATAATAATTATAGTTTATTTTTCAGACAAAGTAATCCATAAACTATTAGTGACGGCTTAGTAACTATGTTCATATTACTATTACTTAATAATAAAAATGGGTACATTTCTCCTCTCCAGTTCATTATTTTCATCTCATCAGAAAGACAAATTATCTTAGTGATAAGCTGAACCAATCAAGAGTTAAGAACTCTTATAAATTGTTATACAGAGGACTGTCTAATTTAAAATAATCCCACCCCCCTGTTCCGCTATAGTTTAGATATAGATCAAAGAATCAAAGATAAAATAATTACATACAATGTTCGAAAGACCTGGCAAAAAATGGAATGGTTGACCTTTTAATAACGCACACCTCAATTTTTTTTTTGTCTCGCCACATTGAGGACTCTCCAGATTCGAATTACGAATTGTAAATTTGTTCCGCGTCTCAAATTGCACACCGCTGCCCTTTTCATTCAGGCAAGATGGCCGCTGATATGCAAATTCCTTTGAAGTCTTTATTGATTTCTGTCCTTTTGAATTTGTTATGTGACCGTGCATAAATTTGTGAGTTTTTTTAATTGTTTCGATTTTATTGGCGTCTTAAAGGGAATTTTTCAAAAATAGATTGGTTATACGAATATTGTTTCATAATTTGCTCACGTTATATGCAAGATACACACTTAGGGAAAGTTTTATTGACCTCTAGACCCTAACTTAATAACACAAAACAAACATCTAATGGAGATGATATCTTTTAGAAGCCCCTTTACAACCGTTAACACTATCAAATGTCACAATACAAATCAATCGGCGTCAACTGTCGGATCAATGCGGGCTCTCTTGTCATTTTTTTTTTCTATCGTCTATGAAATCTATTGTACCTGCTTTTTTTTCGGAAACGGACATAGGAAACACCTTCATTCTGCCAGTCCGCATTTGAACCTGTTCGCGTAAGGTGCAAGGTGTTTTTTTTTAATTTCAAATTTGATTTCGACCTTTTTTTAAATTATGAAGTATCCCTGCAAGAAGTTTTTCAGTAAATACACTACTGAAATTGAAATGGAGTTACGTAAGTAAATGTAGGTTTTCAAAACGAAACTCGCCATATTGGTTTTTTTATATCTAGTAACCCACACTTGGTACTCTTTTGTAGCCGGTGTTTAAGCGGCAGTCAAACAAAAATAACCGCCATAAAATTTGTAATTCGAACGCAAATTCCATTTTCAAATGGCACTCAAGATTGTTTATTGCAATTTGCAGTGTACATACTTCAATATAATTTTGGTCGACGTAACGTTTAACGACAAATCAAAGCAGTCAGAAGGTAAGTAAAATAAAATAGAATTTATTTAATAACTGTGCAAATTTTGCCAAATTTTGTTAATATATTGGATCATTTTATAAGTAATAGTGTACATAAATTACTTTACCATTTTCCATTTAAACATATTATTTACATTTTAACATGCCTCTCGTAGACCCCAGTTTTTTTTTTATTTGAGTAGGTGTCTTAGTAGGCCCACCTGATGTTGAGTGCCTGTAATTTCTCGACACCCTTGAAACTGGATCACGACAATGCGATTACAATCTAATTTTCTTTCTCAGATATATATATATATATATCAAGGTAAGTGAAAAATTATATTTTTGACTCCCTGTCCCTTTCAAGTTAGGTACTCCTATTTTTAGATCCAGTACTTGAAACCAGTACTGATAATAAAGTAGCATATATCCTGAATTTACTACCTCGGTCAGTGATCACAAGGAACGCTGATTCGATTTCCGTACAGGACAAATCGTTTGCGTTATATCTAAATGTAGGAGTTCTCCTGTTTATTCTAGGCACAACTCTTTCTGATAGCCATGACTTCCATATCTCTTGGGTCTTGGGTCTCTTGTCAAAGAGTTAGTCAAAATAAAAGTCAAAAAAAAACTTCATTTTCATAGGATTCATAAAGAAATGGCTTGGAAACGTCTGATACGATGTACTTTTTTAACGATGTTTAAGTAATTATGCTGTATAAACCCTAGATTATAGTAATTTAAGATAATTTAACACAGTAACGCGAATACATTACTGCTTGACGGCAGAAATGGGCATAGTGGCAGTACTTCCCCCGAACTAAACGTGAGTTCTACTGCTTTTAAAATTAATTTCATATTATATAAGACAAACAAAAAAATAAGAATAATATGAAATAAATAAATTCACGACACAATATCACCATAGACTACAATAAATTATTCATGTGATGTTGTTTTTACGCCGAAAAGTGAAGATTATTCTCTCTGGTCTATTTTTATTTCTAGAGGCATAGGTACGTGGCAATTTCAACCTTTATAAATATTAATTTTGTGTCGTTAGCGAGGGTAATGCAAATTTTTGGAATAATTTAGGGTGAGTCGGGGCTGAAGAAATGTGCATCCAAGCTGCATTTCTCTTTTTCAGTGCAAATCCTACTAATATTATAAACGTGAAAGTTTGTAACTCTTTCACGCTCAAACGGCTGAATGGATTTGGATGAAATTTGGTATCAAGATAGCTTATATCCTGGATTAACACATAGGCTACTTTGATCCCGGAACAGTGCAGTATTCCCGTGGGATTACTTATTCACCGCGGATCGCAGCTAGTATAAAATACTGTAACTTTATCATAAAACTTGCTGTTGCCCGCGACTTCGTCCGCGTGGAATTCGGTTTTATCACGCACCCCTATTTTACACCTCGGAGAAGTAGCCTAAGTTACTCCTTGTTACATCAGCTATCTGCCAGTGAGAGTCCCGTCAAAATCGGTCCAGCCATTTCAGAGATTAGCCGGGACAAACAGACAGACAAAAATTGTAAAAAAATATATTTTGGTATATGTACCATGTAATGCACTTAGTAAAAAGCGGTTATTATAATATTACAAACAGACACTCCAATTTTATTTATTTGTATAGATATTGTTAACTAGTCTGCGAATAATGTAGGTTGCAGCACTGCAGTGGCCTCACAGCTCAGTTGCCTTGTACGCTGTAGGCCGTCGGTTCGATTCCCACCCACCGCAAACATTCATGTGACGAAGATAGATGTTTGTTCCATCTGGTTGTTAATATGTATGCAAAAAGTATAAAAATATTATTATATGACTAAAAAAGTATATAATAAAAATGTATATCAATATTATATATGTATATAAATAGTAGATATATGTCTAGCATCACAGCTCAGTTGTGGTAGTAACCCTGCCTTCTGCGCTGTAGGTGGTGGCTTCAATCCCCACCGAGGACAAACATTTGTGTGACGAACATACCTAGATGTTTGTTGTGTCTGGGTATGTTTTATATGTTTTGTTGAATTTTATTGAATGTATCAATTTAGTAAATAAAAGTATATCAGTTCAGAATCAGAATCAGAATCATTTATTTGCATAAAGCCTGGTAGTACCTATGTACAAGATGTTAAACTTACAGAAAATAGTTCCACTAACTCTGTCATTACATGACGTAATATATATTAAGGATTTATATATTAAGGATAAAAAAATTAATACATAAAAAATATAAAGTAAAAAATAATAATAATACAACGAAGTCAAAAATGTAGAATTAATAAAAAAAATAACACTAACAATAACATAAATTTCGTTGGATCATAGAGATAAATTTGCTAATTAGAACATAAAAAATCGGAAACACTATAAAACACTTACATTTCAGCCATATTTTAAATTTTTTAAGAAACAAATTGTGTGACCTTTGATATCCTTGGGTATTTTATTAAATATAAGGCCACACATCACATGAAAAGTTGTCTGTCATCATGATATTTATATATTTTCTGTCACGATAGAATCTCCGCTTAGCTAACTTTTTGGTTCCCATGATACACATGGAATAAAATAACACATACATACATGAACCCTGAAAACGTTATACTCCTTTTTTGGCCAATAATGTAAAAAGAGAGATAACAAAATTTCCTGATTGATTGAAAGATGAAAGATGGTTTTCTTCCCCCAGCCTGCCGCAAAGACAGCGTACGGCATCAGCCGTACGACGCGGCGGCCATCATGAAAGAAAAGAGCAAGAACGCCGCCCGCTCCCGCAGAGAGAAAGAGAACGCAGAATTCCTAGAACTGGCCAAACTATTACCGCTGCCTTCAGCCATCACGTCGCAGTTGGACAAGGCATCGGTCATAAGGCTCACGACGAGCTATCTGAAGATGCGACAGGTCTTCCCTGACGGTAAGTTGGTGACAGAGTTGATTAGTGCCGCTAACTAGATGGCGCTGATCTTAACTTTGCCTGAATCGCGCTATCAATGCTCAAAACTAAGATGTGAAATGTCTTTTCTGACGATAAGTATACAAAATTGCTTTTAGGACGCTCAAAATGAAGATTTTCTGGCAATAAGTGGGCCTAGTTATGCAGAGAGCAGCCATGTGGCATATTTCCAAAAATGAGTTATAAACGCGGCCATACTAATTTCGACATGACTGATTTTTTGCAAAGACAGCCATGTCGATATTTCTATTTTTTACTGAGATATGAGTAATTTTGTTTTAGTGGTAGATTATAGCCTGTTCTAGACAACTCCAAACAGCAGTACTCTGGTACAGTACGGACGATTTGAACCTTGGCCACCAGTGCTAGGGATGCTGTTCAAATCTCACTTCTCTACAATTCTAGCTTCCACCCCAGTCAAACACAGCCCACAGTCAAAAAACCCTATCAGTGACATCAGTCCCTCCCCCAGGGTTAGGAGACGCGTGGGGCGCCTCCCCCCCGCCGCCGCAGCCCCGGGAGCTCTCCATCCGGGAGCTCGGCTCCCACCTGCTGCAGACCCTCGACGGATTCATCTTCGTGGTCGCCCCGGATGGGAAGATTATGTACATCAGCGAAACTGCCTCCGTACATCTGGGACTAAGTCAGGTGAGCTGTTCTTCTAATCTAGGCAGCTCTGAAGTTGTCTGCAAATACTACTACCAAACCCAAAGTGGCAGTATAACTTGTGCCAAATTCGCCCGGAGAAGTACTGCCACCACACCCAGTAATCTGCCGCCAAGCAGTGATGCACTCGTGTTGCTGTGGAAGGGAGTGGGTGCCGGTGAAATTTCATCTGCATGAGACTTAATATCCCCGTAACATCTCGTGCTTTGGTGGAGAGGACTTGAGTGGTATTGCTGTTGTCTAGGGGCGGTGGTTACCACTTAGCATCAGGTGGGCTGTCCAGAATACTGAACCCGCATGCGTTACTGCTTGGCGGCAGAAATGGGCATGATGGCAAAACTTCCCCGGACGAACTTGGCGTGCGTTCTGCTGTCTTGAAATCATTAATTGAAATAATAATAGTAAGTAATCTATAATATCGTATAGGTGGAATTAACTGGTAACTCTATTTACGAGTACATACACCAATCAGACCACGAGGAGATGAGCGCGGTGCTCAGTCTGCAGCATCCACACTCCTACCTCGGACACCAGTACCCTTCCCTCGGGTGAGTTTAAATTTAGAGTTTACTCGTTTATTTAGAGTTAACTCATTTATATTTAGAGTTTACTCGTTTATATTAAGAGTTTACTCGGTTATATTAAGAGTTTAATCGTTTAAATTTAGAGTATATTTTTTAAGTATCGATTTTAACATAGCCTCTGCACTCAAATTGAAAAAAATATTGTCACGTGCGTGTCGACGTGTGCAACGACCTTCGGCATTCTAGTTGTAGTTTGTATCAGTACGCTTTCAAGGTTGGAATCTTCAGATGTGAAGCCGTCACAACAATCAAACCGATCGACTTTATGTTGGAAATCATCAACTAGTGAAAACTTCATTGAAATTTAGTATTTTAAAGCAAACCGGCCTCACAGCTCAGTTGGTAGTCTTCTGAGCTGTACGTTGTGGATTCGATTTCCAACCAGGACAAACATTTGTGTGACAAACATAGATGTTTGTTCTGTGTCTGGGTGTTAGTATGTAGGTATTTACACAAAAATATTTGTATTCTATCTGTCATATGGTTCCCGCAGTACAAACTATGCTTAGTTTGGGGCTAGATGGCGCTGTGCGAATATAAAAAAAAAGATTTATTGATGGGATTTTGTCCTGATTCCTCTTCTGCAGAGTAATAGTTATAAATATAAAAAATAAATATTCGTGGACATTATATATCAGTTGTCTGGTTTCTATGATACAAGCTATGGTTAGCTCACTTTGGGGCTATATGGCGCTGTGTGAAATGTTCACCAATATTATTATTAGTAGTATTATTATATAACAGTTTATTATGTTATGTAACGACAGGTACCCAGTGAGCGGGTCGTGGGGTCCGACCGTGGACATCGAGTGCGAGCGCGCCTTCTTCATCAGAATGAAGTGTGTACTCGCCAAGAGGAACGCAGGTCTTACCACCTCCGGGTACAAGGTTCGTGACTCCACCAGGACAACTAGATACTTAAGTAAATTGAGATATTTAAAAAAAATTAAAAAAAAAAATACGTTAATGTAACTTTAAACTTATCTAACTGATTAAACAATTATTTTCGTTTGAAGGCGTTGCCTTCGAAATTTGAAAAATTTAATGTCGTTCTAAATTTAAAAATAATCTCACATATCACTATAGCAATAGGTATACTCGAATGAAACCTACTTGAAACAATATTAAGATTAAAATATTATCTTCAAACGACTTCGAAATTTGAAAACTTTAATGTCGTTCTAAATCTAAAAATAATCTCACAAATCACTATAGCAATATACACCAGTGAATCGTACTGGAGCGGGTGGGTGTATGTTTGCGAGGGCGCGAGTGCCAATCGTCCGTTCAATTGCACAAACAAGATGAGTGCGTATTAACATATTTTGGGGTCGCAATTGTATTATTTACGGCTGTTACCTTTGAATAATACATATTTTTCAGCAATTTTATGGTGCTTACATACCCAAAAGTAAGTTTAAAATTAAGGAAGCATCCATTCCTTTTGTTTCACATTTACCCCCTCACTAAGCATTTAGCAGAGCGTCGTGGTTCAGTACTGAACCCTAAATTCAATCCGGAGGTCACCGGTTTAAATCCCGACGTGCAACTATGAGTTTTGAAAGATTTATCTGTGCTTATTTATATTTATTTATTTATATGTGTGCTTTTCCAAATTCTTAAAACGGTGAAGGAAAACATCGAGGGCAAACCGACATAATTCATAAACTAAAAATTGGAAGACATGTGTTGAGTGAACGAAAGGAGCCTCTTTGAGGCGCACTTAAACTTTTACCACACTGGCACGAGAGAACCAGTGACTCGAATAGAACTAAGCATTTAACACAAAAAACGGAATGTCGAAATACTCAAATATACTCAAAAACTAGAAGAGGATTCCCCCACCAGTAAAACAACATAGAACTCTCTACAACAATATCCAAATTGTTTTCACTAAAAACATTGTTCGGATTTGCGCGTTATCGAAATGGATTGCGCGTAATTGCGCGGATTACCGCTTATCCTGATAAGCCGTTACACATTTTGGGGATTATGGTATTGTCCCTTAGGGTGGGTTCTATTCCAGATCTGTGTGGTCTTTACCATGTGTTTGGGTAATAAATTTACCCATTTAGTTGTGTTAAAGAAATTAAAATAGGTACCTGTGCGGTATCCGGCACGAAGGACCAAAAACTTGCGGGGCTCTCTCTGTATGTATGTTCGCAAAAACTACTGCATGGAATTGAATGTAGTTTTCACCGATGTATTGCTAGACGTCTAACTTAAAATATAAGCTTCATTTTACCGCAGGATCCAATCAGTCTTCTGTCAGTCAGTCACGTCAATCAGTCAATATGTCAACCAATCTAAAACAAGTTAGCTGAAAATAAAATGCTAAATAGCATTAAGTTCGCCTTTGTATTTTATAATGAAGGATTATTTTCCAATATAGGATTTCCAATCAATCAATCAGTCAGTCAGTCAATCAGTCAATCAGTCGATCAGTCATTCAGTCAGTCAATCACCCGATCAGCCGATCAGTCAGTCAGTCAGTCAACCAGTCAGTCAGACAATCAGTTAGTCACTACATCAGTCAGTCACTCCATCAGTCAGTCACTCAACCAGTCAACAAATCAACCGCGTGACATCAGTAGCTCACTGTACGTACGTTCCAGGTGATCCACTGTTCGGGGTACCTTCGCGCGCGGCGCTTCGGCGAGGGCTCCGCCCCGCTCGGCCTGATCGCCGTGGGGCACTCGCTGCCGCCCTCCGCGGTCACCGAGCTCAAGCTTCACTCCAATATGTTCATGTTTAGGGCTTCGCTGGACATGAGGCTGATATTCCTCGACGCAAGGTAAGACAACACACACGACATACACAAGTTAGTTCGGGGAAGTACTGCCTCCATATCCATTCCTATCGCCAATTAATTATAATATAAATGAATTCGTTATTTGTAAATTAAAAAACGGGTAAAATGGCGTAGCTTATAAATTAATAATATATGGTTTGGAATCTTCTTTTAAACTACATTTGCACAAGTCGTATTGCTTGTTATGGGCAGAGATTACTACGAATACCAGGTGGGGCATTCGCTCGAACCATAATTTTATTACAAAAAAAAAAAAAAACGTTTTGACTGGCAAGCAAAAATAAAGTTTTTTTTTAATAAGTATATATAATTAAATAAAAAAACGATTCACATACATATTTACTGAAGAGAATATATAAAATATTTCTAGTTTTCCTTTTCCTATTTATATACATATGGATAATATACAAGAACAAGTCGCAATAGTCATTGTAAAGCCGGAACAGGTCAGTGTTCAATATATGGATGGCTAATCGTAAACTGACCTCATGTCCAATCTCAAACACAATACCTCCTTACACGGCAAAAAGTTTTCACGTAAAATGAACGCACCGGAACGGAACGCGCGCCGAACCGATTATACGCGGCCAGCTTTAGAAACGAGCATTCGTATTTTGAAAAGTTGACAGCGCAGCGCTAGGTTTTTAAATTATTCGATTTTTATATTTTATTTGTGGGGTAGTTTTATAACAAGAGTGTAAAGAGGATTCTACGCGGAGAAGACGAAAGACAGACTGGAGAAGAAATATTTTCTTTCATAAATGAAAAAATAAGAGATTGATGACAACAATATAAAAAAAAATTGGAAGTAACCACAATCTGCGTAACTTAAGCCTTCAATATAACATTGGCCCAAAATCTCATTTCAGTTTTTAATTTATTTTTTGCCTTCGCTTTAGTTTGTTTAAATCTAACTTTGTAAACAGCGTGTAGAAAGTATCTTCGTAAATGATCCTAGCCCGCTAAAATATTGACATCTGTGAATTTTACAGCGTCACAGTGTCTTTTAAACTGAGAGTATTTTGCGACAAGTTTCGAGTGCACCAAAAAGTGACCTGCTGTTCTGTTTCTTGATTACATAGAGAGGAGAGGTTATTTCGAATCAACTGCTTTATATCTATCTATGATCACAATCAAAAATGGACACAGTTGGTTCGTTTATTGAAGTGATATGGCCCTAAATATCGAGTAAATAAATAATCATTATTCAGTTAGGGTAACTTTAGCCCGGGCCAATCTTAGCATGATTGTCATTCTTTTAAAAAGGGTTGCTGTGAAAATTTATTTTCTGCTCATATTTCGATAAAAATACATCCAAATTATGTTATATTGAATAAATATATTGTTTTTTGTCATAGGTCATAGGCTATATATGTATAAAAATATATATATTGGCTGTAGATCGCTTTTGTATAATTAATTACGAAGGAACATTGTTCCCAGGACGAATAGTACTAGCAAACCACCCAAAATACAATGTTTCTGTGATGCAAAAGGCCGAAATGGGCTGGATTTGGCCTAGGAGTGTCCAAATTGCTTCAGTGAATGATACGAATATTATAAGAGTGCTGAATGACTCGAATCATCAAAGAAAGAAAGGCTATATTACTATAGAAGACGACTTCCTAGCTATGGAATGGGGTGACTAAGTTTTCAAACTTTGATATCATGATGTATAGTATTAAGCAAATGTTTTACTATTTCGATGTTTTTTTATTAATATTTTAGCTATATGTTGTTATTATTATGTGTTAAAAAACCAAAGTACCTGATTGATGACCAAAATATTTGATTTCATAAATGGCAGTGCCGACTTTAGTACGGTAACATTTTATTTACCCAAAAATACCGAAAAATAAAACAAGGACATACGAACTTATTGTCTATGGGTCTCAGCTGTATTTATCTAAGTAAATAGAGAGGCTAATGTTAGCACTACTCCTTTATTTCCATAAAATAAGCAAAAAAAGCCTACAATCGGGACCCGGGCCAATCTAAGCCCAACTCACAATGTAACTTTGGCCCGGAAGTTAAATGGATTTTTCAGAAATATTTTCCTAGAAACGACGAGTAAATAATTATATTTTCTAAAAGAAGGTCACTCAAAGCCATGAAAATAAGTATTTATTGTGTCTAACGTATTATTTTGAACATTAGTTTATCTGATTTCTCCGAAATGTGGGCCAAAGTTAGCCTAAGTGACTGTATATTTAAAACTGTTTGTTTTATTGAATTACGAAGTCCGAGCCGTCTTCATTCAATTTATTTTATGTCATTTAAGTTTATCGTAAGTATGGTAAGTATGGTAAGATAATGTAAAACTCTATACAATATATTATGTACGTATATGTACGAAAAGCAAATCGAAAAACAACAGTTTTTATTATGAAACCTTTTCAAGCGCCTTTTTTCGACCAGAGATTTACCAATCATATTTTATCTGTGGCAAAACAAATTCACGTAATATTCTAATATATTTGTAAAAGCTAGCTGCCGAGCCGCCTTTGGAGCTAGGAGGACGCAAGGAGTCCCGAGTTCGATTCCCGGCCGGGGCTAACCTATAAATCATAACCATAAATTCTGTCATCTAGGATGTTGTGTTTATAATGCAAGCTGTGACACAATCAAGTCAAGGACTGGTGAATAAAGAGTTATACTCTCGCTTGCCGAGAGAAGGCCTAGCTGTAGGAACATTATCGAAGAAATAGTGTTGTATAAGATTCTTGGAAGCCCTGACTGGTATATTGTCGGGGCGCGCGGCTGATTGCCGTGAACTAATATAACTTGAACTTGCCCAGTGACTGTTTCCATTGCCACAAGCGATATGTAATCTATACAAATAAATAAAATTGGAGTGTCTGTTTGTAATATTAAAATAACCACTTTTTACTAAGTGCATATGGATGAATACACGGTACATATACCAAAACAACATTTTTACAATTCTGTCTGTTTGATCCGGCTAATCTCAGGAACGGCGGGACCGATTTTGACGGGACTTTCACTGGCAGATAGCTGATATAACAAGGAGTAACTTAGGCTACTTTTTAGAGGGGTAAAATAGGAGTGCGTGATAAAGCGGAATTCCACGCGGACGAAATCGCAGGCAACAGCTAGTGATAAATAAAAAAATTATAAATACTATTTCGCTTACTTTAGCCATAAAAAAAATGTTGGTCAATTCACACGACACCATGTCGCCCCAAACTAAGCTAAGCTTGTACCTACTATAGTGGCCAGATAACGGACAGAATACTTATATATTTTTTTATATATATTAATATGAAAAAAGGATGTATACATTATAATATATATTAACATTCAGACACAACAAACAACTATGCTCGTCGTACAAATGTTTGTCCTGGGTGGGAATCGAACCCACAACCTACAGCGCAAAAGGCAGGGTTACTACAGGGTTACGGACTTCCGCTAAATGCCTCTGCTAATCGCGCTCCGTAAGCTTCGTGACCATTTTGTGAAACTGTAATGAAATGAAATTTATTTGCTAGAAGTATGGCTGTACAAAGGAGTAATATTGTATGACGAATATAGATGTTTGTTCTGTGTCTGGGTGGCAATATGTATTATATGTATGTACTTACAAAAATGTATATAAGTATTAAGTATGTGAATCAGTTGTCAGGTTCCCATGATACAAGCTATGCTTAGCTTACATTAGTGCTAGATGGCGCTGTGTGACAATGTCCACCAGTATTTATTTATATATCGCCGGTACGATATCGTGTGGCAATGGAAACACACCCGCAAGCCTAACACTCCTAGTTACCGAATGCTATTTCTCGGAATGTAGCCTAGAGGTATAAGTATCGTAACTAGGTACCTTGCGAAATGCCTAACAAGTGAAGTACTTCATAAAACCTGAATTATTTTTCTTTATTTTTTCTTTCTTTTCTTTTTCTTTAATTTCCATAAAACCTGAACTAATAATGATAATAATATTGTTGGACATTGTCACACAGCATCTAGCCCCAAAGTAAGCTAAGCATAGCTTGTATCATGGGAACCAGACAACTGATATACATACTTATTTTTGTGTTTTTGTAAATAAATACATATGAAATGAACACCCAGACACAGATCAAACATTTATGCTCATAAGTGTTTGTCCTGGGTGGGAATCGAACCCACAAACACCGCACAAGGGTTACCAGCAACTGAGCTGTGAGGCCAGTCAAATACTTTTGTTCTAGAAGCGCGCGCGAATCCGCGGTGAGACGCTATACCAGGAATATTACACAATACAAAGGTATCTCGTTACAAAACAGTCGCGCACCTGAACGCCAGATGTTCGTAACACGACGCTACTGATAACGAATGTAACGGCAACAATATTAAATTCACATTAATTATTGCAGATTTCAGGTCGCACGTACAGATGTATTATTTAATTATTCCAAGCTATGCTTAGCTTACTTTCGGGCTGTGTGATTTGTCTATTATTACAGGCACACGAAACAATCCACCTTCACGTCTCTCTACGGGCGCAATACAATATTACTCGGGTTTGGTTTGGGTTTGGTTTTGGTTTGCCGGTGAAATTACAGGCACATGAGACATTCCACCTTCACGTCTCACATTTACGGGCGCATACGATGCGACTTGGGTCTTGTCGTACCTAGTATGGGAGGACCCAAGTCGCATCGGCTGTTATGGGCCGAGGTTACCACTTAACACCAGGTGGGCCGTCGGCTCGTTCCGTAAATGTACTACATAAAAAAAAACTTGGGTTTTCCCTTAAGCAAAAAATACAATTACATACATAAAACATATTAAAACTCGAAATAAATGATTCTGATTCTGAGACCTTTGTCCATACCCTATGGTGAGCGTTAAAAATCTCTAATTCACACAAAATTTAACCTAAATTATTCGTATCCACCAAATTTAACCTTAATTCAAAGTGTTTATGGTTCAAATTGTATTGTATTTCATATTATGGTGGCACAGTACGTGCCAAAGTGGTTCGATAGAGGCTTCGCTTCCGCAAACTCAGCGCATGGGAATGTGTGGAGTCGTCATTTTAACATTTGTCGATGCATCATCCGCTGATATGCATATTCACTACCGGGTTTTGGATTATGGTATTATATTGTTTGTGAGAAGGTCGTTTGTTTCTATATTTATTTATGTTTTATTTCATTATATCTCGTCTATATAATTAGTTTAAGTTCATCAGTTTGAATTGTTATTATGTATAATTATATATTACCAGCTGTTGCCCGCAACTTCATCCGCGTGGAATTAAGTTTTTTTCACGCACCCCTATTTTACCCCTCGGAAAAGTAGCCTAAGTTACATCAGCTATCTGCCAGTGAAAGTCCCGTCAAAATCTGTCCAGCCATTTCAGAGATTAGCCGGAACAAACAGACAGACACAAAAAAAAAAGTTTTTTGGTATATGTACCGTGTATACATCCATATGCACTTAGTAAAAAGCGGTTATTTTAATATTACAAACAGACACTCCAATTTTATTTATTTGTATTGATTGAACTGTGGTGTCAAAAACATAGATGTTTATCCTGCGTTAATATGTATTTGCAAAAAAATAGAATAGAATAGAATAGAATAGAATAATGTTTATTTTCATATATGAAACACATAATAAATTAAATTATAATAAATTAGGTGTACAAATATGTCTCGTCATCAGTCTAATTACTATTTTCTTATATTCTATATTTAATTTCTTAATATATATAAGTATGTATATCAGTTGTCTTGTTTCCATGATACAAGCTGTGCTTAGCTTACTTTGAGGCTAGATGGCGCTGTGTGACAATGTCCAACAATATTTATTTATTTTATTATTGTAAAATTATTGTAGGAGTAATAACACCAGCCCTCTCCACACCTTTCCACCCTTATCGGGAGGGCGGACAACAAGAGGCGAACCCTCAGCGTATAATTGCTACATTTTGCGTTATACAATACGGTTATAGGTAGTTTTCTGTAACATTATTCCCGTTAACACAATTCCTGAGTCGCAGGTGGCAAAGCACGACACACAAAACCTAATTAGGAATAAAGATTTTGACAGCTACATAACATAATTGTTTGAAAAGTGAGCGAGGTTCGATTCTCCGGCCGGTGTAAACGTTTGTCTGACGAGCTAAAAATGTAAACTCATCAAACTTTAGGCTCTAAAGTGATACACACAGCGCCATCTAGCCCCAAAGTAAGCTAAGCATAATATATCATGGGAACCAGACAGCTAATATACATATATAATTTTTATTTTGTAAATACATTTATATTAACACCCAGACACAGAACAAACACCTATGTTTGTCACACAAATGTTTGTTTTGGGTGGAAATCGAACCCACGACCTACAGCGCAGAAGGCAGCTTTACTACCAACTGAGCTATAAAGGCCAGTCAGAAGATTAGATTTATTTCGTAACAGATGATATAGTTATGTTAAAACAGGTACAGCCATATTAAGTATTAACTAATTGTTAATTTATATCCAATCCTTTATAAACCTTTTTAAGAGCAGTACAACTCACGTCAAGTTCGTCCGGAGAAGTACTGCCACCATGCCCATTTCTGCCGCCAAGCAGTGACGCATGTGGGTTCAGTATTCTGGTTTTAAAGGTGCGGTTGCCGGTGAAATTACAGGCACATGAGACATGCTACCTACACATCTTAACGTGACTTTGGTCTTGTCGTACCTAGTAGGGGAGACTCAAGTCGCATCGGTTGTTATGGGCAGAGGTTACTTAACACCAGGTGAGCCGTGGGTTAGTTCCGTAACTGTATCACATAAAAAAAAACTGACGTAAAAAAAGGTTTTCCTAACTCGCAAATATTTAATCTTACAAGAATTGTTTTTTTAAACTGGCAACCCCTTTGTCTAATCTGTTCTCGAGACTTCCCCTCGATACGCTGCGTAATTGGCGGGAAGTCATCCAATTCCGTCGTGTCAACAGATTCAAAAACAATAGTGGTTGAATGGGCCCTCCGGTGTGGTGTCGGGTTACTCGTTGTCATAAAAAAAACTCTTCTAGTTAGCAAAGAGGGTGGTTAATTTGTGATTGATTTTGATTTTCAAACGGTATATTGTTACTAATTTACTGTTTTTGATACTCAATATAGTTAAATATTTGAAATAAAATGGGATTAAGTAAGGCACGAATATTTCACAGCTCAGTATATATATGTTTATTCTGTGTCTGGGTGTTAATATGTATTATAATGTATTAATTTACAAAAAGTATATATGTATTCTATCCGTTGTCTGGTACGCATTGTACAAGCTATACTTAGTTTGGGGCTAGATGGTGCTGTGTGAATTGTCCACCAATATTATTATTATTATTCTTGTATTATGAGAAATATCGTGACTTACCAATCCTAGGGGGTACAAGTTCCCAAAACCCCGTCGTACCAAGCGCCACACCCTGAAACGACCTGAAGCAAAGTTCTCGTAGTCTAAGAATCAGTCATTATTTTTCTATTTATATGGTTCCGTAATCAAAGGATGGAACGTCTGTATGTCCGTCTGCTGGTTTTCAAATACTACCTGCCTATGAAAATAAATTAAAATTAAATTTGTTTGTCCGCAGAGTGGCGTCCCTGACCGGGTATGAACCCCAGGACCTCATAGAGAAGACCCTCTACCACTACATACACGGTACCGACGTGCTGCACATGAGATATTCACATTGTACACGTAAGTCGATATTATTATTATGACTAATGAAACCACTCGAATGCTAGACAGACTAATTTATTAGAACTACCCGCAATCTATGCACATAAATAGAATTGGAGTGTCTGTTTATAATATTAAAATAACCGCTTTTTACTAAGTGCATATGGATGTATACACGGTACATATACCAAAACAATTTTTTTTACAATTTTTGTCTGTCTGCCTGTTTGTTCCGGCTAATCTCCGAAACGGCTGGACCGATTTTGACGAAACTTGAAAGCTGATGTAACAAGGAGTAACTTAGAATACTTTTCCGAGGGGTAAAATAGGGGTGCGCGATAAAACCGAATTCCACGCGGACAATAGCGAGTTTTAATAGCATTCAATTATTTTTGAAACTGGCAACCCCTTGTCTAATCTGTGGGTTCAATTGAAGAGGCAATTTTTTTTGTAACTGGCAACCCCTTGTTGAATCTGTCCCCCGGTCCACTTGCAGTGCTGACGAAAGGTCAGGTCACCTCCCGGTACTACAGGTTCCTGACCAAGTCCGGGGGCTGGGTGTGGATGCAGAGCTACGCTACCATCGTGCACAACTCAAGGTCCTCGCGGCCGCACTGCATCGTCTCCGTCAACTACGTGCTCAGGTGAGATACACCGACTGCCTTCTGCTGTGCGTCCTGGGTTCGATTCCCATCGGGGAATCTTTTTTTTTTTATTAGCGATAGGCTCACATTTGCGCGCAATCTCACCTGATGTTAAGTGACGATGCGGTCTACTATATAGCATGTGCGCCTAGAAGGAACCTATTCACTCTCCTCTTGAAGACCTCCATATTAATCGACTCGAACTGAAATTGAAATTGCATCCGCATGAGACGTAACATCCCCGTCTCGGGGTGATGGACGCGACGCAATGCTACTTGAGTCATCTCGTACTTTGGTGGAGAGGACTTGAGTGGTATTGCTGTTGTATATGGGTAGTGGTCACCTCTTAACATCAGGTGGGCCGTCAGCTCATTCTATCATCAACATAGCAATAAAAAAAAGGACAAACGTTTGGGAGTTGATGTTTGTTCTGTGTTTGAGGGTTAATATTTATATGTAAGTATTCTATCACTTCTATGACTGGCCTTATAGCTCAGTTGGTAGTTACCCTGCCATCTGAGATGTACGTCGTGAGTTCGATTCCCACCCAGGACAAACATTTGTCTGACGAACATAAATGTTTGTTCTGTGTCTGGGTTTTAATATGTATTATATATATATGTATTCACAAAAAGGTATGTAAGTATGTACCATATATCAGTTGTATGGTTCCCATAGTACAAGCTATGCTTAGTTTGGGGCTAGATGTCAAAATAACTACTGAAAAAAAGATCAAAAGTAGCGAAACGAATTCATGAGAAATTTGATTGAAGTGAGTCAAGAGAATCTGTCGACATCTTAGCTTGCGACAGTCTTTAGTTTCTGCCTACCCATAGGGGTTGGCATAGGGAGATTTCTGATTTTATGAAATATATTATTAACAATAATAATTGCTAATAATAAGTGATTATGAATAGAATAATATGTTATGTTACAGTGACATAGAAGAGAAACATCTCATACTGAACACGGAGCAGGGCGCGCCCAAACACGACACGCCGACTGCGCGCCCCGACAAGCCCCAACACACCGCCGACACAGAGTTCAACGGGGACTCCACAGGTACACCCACCCCACCCCACCACCCTACCCTACCCTACCCTACCATACCCTACTATACTCTACCCTACCATACTCTACCATACCCTACACTACCCTAAAATACCTTACCATACTCTACCATACCCTACCCTGCTATACCCTACCATACCATAGCCTAGCCCACCATACCATACCATACCATACCCTACCCGCAACAATATAACTTTACAACTCAAATATAAAGTAGCTATGTCACGCGGTATATAACTCTTCCCACGGGAACAATACGAATTTCCGGAATAAAAAGCCTACGTCCAGGATCCAGGATATAAGCTATCCAGATACCAAATTTCATCCAAATCCATTCAACCGTTTGAGCGTGAAAGAGTAACAAACATACATACACAAACACGCACGCACACATAAAACTTTCGCCATTATTATTAGTGCGTTATAACGGTTTACTTGTCACTTATAACAATTGATTATATGTATATATATTATTCAGGTAGCTACAGTTACCCCGAGTACTCGCTCCCGGTGATACCCTCGTACGACACACCGGAGGAGTACCAGCACAACGGCTACCAGGACCTCTTCTACGAGAACTACCCGGAGACCAACGAGCTCGTCCAGAACAACTACGTGTACCCGCAGAACCAGCGACCGTTTTCTGCCAGTTCTTCCTCCTGCTCCTCAGTCGAGGGGTCCGACGCGAATCAATACAATTACACCAATCTAATATCGTTCTACGGCCAAAATCAAACGCCAAATCAAAATGGCCGCCCGATTGAGAGTTTCGGCGGCAGTTTCGGCAAGATGGCGCCGAGTCCGGCCGTCCAAGAAGGTTACACCAGTGTCATTGTGGACAACACGCAGTTCCATCACCACGGAGGTGCGGTCAACGAGTTTGTGCACTGATCGTTCTTATTTCAAATTGAAGTGCCATGCACTGATCGTTCTTATTTCAAATTGAAGTATTTTAATATTACAAACAGACACTCCAACGCTAACTGGTCCATGCTTCAAGTCGTCCGCATGTGGCGCTAGTTTGTATGCAAATGCGTAGTTTTCCATCGATTTGAAGTTAGTTCCTGCAATCGCCGTAAGACTTCTTATTTGACGCGGATTTTTACATGGAACATTAAAAACTTATACTTTGTTACTCTTGTATGGAGCGAGCGACATCTGGGGGATAGAAACTGAAGTTCTTGAACTCTTTCATTTGAAACTTTATGCGATAATGTGTTAAGACTGTCTTAAAACTAATTCGTAGTTAGAGTGGCTAAGTCTTATTACACTATGCATCAGAGTTAGCAAGAGTAAATGTCGAATAGTGTAATAAGACGTATAGCGTTCCTATTCACACTTTGCACAGAGTATAAAGATCGAGATTTTGCAATTGTTTTTTTTTTCTAGAATCTCCAGGCTGGATCTGGAGTATTTTTTTGTAAAGATATATTTTTATTACTTATGCTTGGTTCTGATAACATACTGATGTATGCTATTTGATAAACGTACGTATATGAGAACAATATAGAAATTTTAATACTCCGAAGATTTGGAATCTCATTTACCTATATGTAGATTTATTTATATTATTGGATTTTATTTACATTTTATGTTTTGATTGGCTTTTGTGAATGTAGGTATATTTAATTTATTGGTATTGATTTTAAGTGTAAAATGTATTTTTTTGGTTGTAATTAATTTTGAAGTAAGACGAGTCAAATATTGCCTATTCTTGCCAATAAGGAGTGCATAAAGTATATTATTTAGTAAAGCACCCAAAATATTCGATCGACTTGACGAACAAAACATTTTGTAGTATTTTGTATAATTAAAAATGAACAAAAATATCATGTCGGTCTTGAAAGTGGAGAAATTAAACGAATTATTTTTAAGATATAAAATTTGAAAATACTCGGGTTCAGTTCAAAATATTTTTTCTAATATGTTAAGTCCAAGAAAAATGGACCTTTTTAATATTCTATCCTGGCTCCAAGAAATTACTACACGCGAAGCCGGCGCTTTTACGATAACGGCTCAGTTGGTAGTGACGCCGGCTTGCGATCTGTAGGTCATGAGTTCAAGTTCCTACAATGAGCTCGAAATCCCGGTGAAGGAAGACATATTGAGGAAACCAGGAGCTTGCTGCCGGTGACGCTGCACGAGCACAACATAACACTGCAGCAGCTATGCGTGCTATGCGTGAATGCCAAATTTCAGCCTATTCGGGCTACAACTGGTACAAAATTCAAAATTTTGACCCAAACAAACATAAACTACTCAAAACAAAATAGGGCCCACTTGAAATATTTCGACATTTTGCCTGACAATTTTTTTTTTGTTAGTTGTTGGCAAACCTAAGTATGGGAATGTTAAGTAGGCATATTTATTGATCGAATTAAAACTTAAACGCCAAGTTTAGGGTGGTTCATTAGTGGGTAGACAAAAAAAAACAAAAAATTACGATACAACGCAGAATCTTTGAGTGTCATTACATTGTTGTGCAGTGGTGTTTGTTGTGTCTAACGAAGGAGTTATCGTAACCTTACCTTTAATTATCGATTAAATTAGTGTTTGCATAAACAATGCCTGGTTCTCGACGTCACATGGACACAGAATCCGCGACAAGAGCCATTGTTTTGCTTCAGCAGGGAAATTCGCAAAGATCGGTAGCATCAAACTTAGGTGTGTCTAGACGAGCTATTCGAAATGTGTGGAAACGCTATCAAGAGACAGGTAGTGTGAGTAGGAAGCGTGGTTCAGGTAGAACCCGAGCCACAACCTCCCAAGAAGACCGATACATCCGACTCTCTGCCCGTCGCGAGCGAACTCTAACTGCACGCATATTGGGAAACCGCTTACGTGATGCCACTGGAACGCGAGTGAGTGACCAAACTGTTCGGAACACACTTCACGAAGACCAACAACGTTCCAGAATGCCAGTTGTTCGGCTCAAATTGACCAGGGCCCACCGTGCAGCGCGATTAAGGTTTGCACGTGATCACCTCGAATGGACCATGGAAAATTGGAGGACAGTGCTCTTTACTGATGAATCTAAAGTAAAGTTTTTTAATGACGACAGACGCGTACGAGTTTGGCGACGACCTGGAGAACGTTTTACAGAACCATGTATTCGTGAAACTGACCGCTTTGGTGGGCCCAGTATTATGGTATGGGGTGGGATTAGCATTATGGGCAAAACCGAGCTAGTGATTTTGGATGAGGGCAATGTAACGGCTGCCAGCTATGTGCAGCATGTCATCCGACCTCATGTGATCCCATATTCACAGCGAGTAGGCGCTAATTTTATTCTGATGCAAGACAACGCTCGCCCTCATACTGCCAGGGTGACCCAAAGTGCAATCTCCGAAGCTGGTATCGCACTTCTACCCTGGCCTGCCATGAGTCCGGACTTGAATCCGATCGAGCATATCTGGGACCAGTTGAAAAGAAGCCTTAAAGACAACCACACTGAAATTCATAGCCGACAGGAGTTGATAACTGCTTTAAAAGTGTGTTGGGAGCAAATTCCAGATGAAAACGTCATCCACCTCATAGAGAGTGTTCCAAACCGACTCAGAGAGTGTGTGCGCAATAGGGGAGGACCTACGCGTTACTAAACATAGTGCATCAAAGTAACCCTAAGAAACTGTTTAAAAAAAGTGCTTGTGTCTTCAACGCATTGTTTAGGAAAGCCGTGTAATTTTAAGTTAATGCGTAAAAACGCGCATTTCTTGATCTTTTTTTGGCAAAAATAAGGTACTGTAATGTTTTTTTTAATGATCCTGAATGTGTTAACCTATTCCTAAAATTAAACTTGAAACAAATTGTACGTACTTTTTATTATTTTAATTAAAACAAGATTTTACTGGGTGGGCCCTATTTTGTTTTGAGTAGTTTACATACAAACATTGCCAGTTAAATAAAAGCTTGTGATTAAAGCCTTGTGTTAACCCGCGATCCAAACTAAAGATTGCGAAAGCTTGTCACTTTGACATTGCCGGGTACATTCATTGTCATTTCATATCATGTCATTATGACATTTATTTTGTTTAAAATATATCTTAAATGCGCGGATTTCACGTTTTTTAATGTTGGTATCTGAATAATAAGCAGAAATTTACCTATTTTCTGTAACGTGTAACATAACTATTGTAAATATGTAAATATAATTGTAAATAAATCAATTTATTAACATATTATTGTGTATAATATTAAATTACATAAGATTTCTTATTTAAACGAGTGCTTTCTAGTAGGTTTGAGCATTTTGTATGAGGTTGATATTTTGTGAATTTGTCAAATCAATTTAATATATTATAAAACTGATCGCGTAACAAGCCATCGAGCGAGAGCCTTTCTCAGGGCAAATTAAAGTCAAATCCGGTTTTTACAAAATGAACGTATGTTTTATTAGAAAAATTATAAATATTTTATAGCTAATTGGTATGAGGTATATAATGATATCTTCTGGTGGATCTATACAGCTTCAAGCTGCGATCAACGTAATTATTTCCAAATTTCTAGGCAAGTCAAAGATTTTGCAACCAGCTTCAGTGCTGCCAACCACCGGCACCAACACTGTACTTATTTAGTATTAGAAAGGGTTACCAACTGTAGTAACTACAGCCCACTCCAAACGAACAATATGTATTGAAAATTAGCAACGAAATTGAAATAAAATCGCTTGTGTATCAATGTATAGACAATAATTAGCATAGATAATTGTTTTATAAGTCTGAATTTATATTTATGATACGTTTGAGCTGTGTAAATATACATTTTCTTAATAGGTAAGTGTCGAGGCAGAAGTGAGCTTCGCTTAGTGCCAATCCCGTTGGTAGGGGATTGCCGTAATAATCCTGCTTAGAGCGACTACAAAGTGTACTAGCGACCTACAATATAGACTTTATGTTTATAAACAGTAGTTTTTAATCATAATATCATAAATTTAATCATTAGTTCGAAAAATTAATTAAACATATCTAATTTTATAAAAGCACACGTGAAAGTTGAAATTGACTCAATTTCCCCTAAATAAGATCCAGACTAAGACAAAAATATCCATATTATTGGACATTTCGTACAGCGCCATCTAGCGAACAACTCGAGAAAGCTTTGGGAACCAGATAATCGATAGCATACTTAAAAACCTATTTTGTAAATACGTATTATCACCCAGACACAGAACAAACATCAATATTCGTCATACAATGTTTTGTCCTGGGTAAGAATCTAACCCGTGACCAACAGCGCAGAAGGCAGGGTTACTACCAATTGAGCTGTGAGTCCAGTCTGATCATCGATTAAATGCAATTAATAAAATCGACACTAATCGAAGCTCTTTCTATTTGTCTCTGTAACTTGGGTTATTTGATAACGTGTAATTTTAACTATACCATAATGATTTGTTGTTTTAGCTATACTTAAATGTACATAAGTAAATATTCCAACGTTTAATGGGTTACTTAGATACATAAACATCTTATGCTTAAGTTATTGCGGACAATACAGCCGCTACCAAAATGTCTACCAGCTGAGACCTCCGCTGTGGGCAGAAGTCCGCGCCCGCCCACTAGCGCCCAAAGGGCTCAATGCCCATTAAAAAATGGGAAGCGGTGCCTCAATCCAAATGACTTTCATTCAGAAATTACTACTGATACAATATGTGTTTCAAAGTCAAAGTCAAAAACGTTACTATTTCCATAGAATTCATAAAGAAATGGCTTGGAAACGTCAATAATATTCAAAACATAAGGTCACGCGTACCTACCTACTTATCGCTAAGTTTGATGCCTGTTCAAACCCTATCCGATCCTCCATGGGAGAATAGACAAGAAACCCCAAAGGATGGCTTCCTTTTGTGAATATGCATTTTATATGTTAATAAATATATATTATTGTAAATTGTACCGGATTAATTGTGCCATGTTCAGTCGACTAGTCCATTACTGTGTACATAATATTATGACCGATATACTTACATTATATATACTTACAATTTATATAATAAATATTATATCAGTATTTACTTATATGGTTTTTGAGTTGATTTTTTGAACTTAATGATAATTTTATACGTATAATCTTATTATTAAAGACGTATTTTAAGTTCTGAACGACTGCTTATAGAGATTATCCTTACGATATGGTATTTTCAATTCTCTGTTCTTCATTGCAAGGTCGTCTACTGTCGCTTTTCGTGAGTGCCCTTGTATATAGAACACCAGTAAAGCTTGAATATAGTGAAATATTCGTAGGTTATGTTTCTCTGGATGATATTTATCTGTCGTTAGGTAGCGCCCTGTACTCTATTCATCTCGAATATTAATTCGGTTTCTCTCAAACAAAAACCATAAAGCAATAAAACAGCAGACATACTGAAAACTGTTTTATCTAGATTTATACATATTTAAACAACCTATTTCGATGACAGACTAGTCTCTGGATAATTTAATATTGTAGGAATCTATATACTTATTAAGTTGAAATTTGGCGAATGAACAAAACTAATTGTGATATTTCAAACATATTATGTATTTATGATATTATAAAATTAAATTGCATTATTAGATATTTGAGTGTTTATTTGTGCCTATTACACAACCGTTAATTATAATCATATTAATTTCCTTCACAATTTCATATTTCATTGTTTTTGATCTTGATTCTCTTTCATGTGAACACGGATTTTATCTCTGCAAAAGATGATGTCGACTGATTTCTAATGTCGCCAAGGGTACGTTTTTGGGTCTTGGAACGATTAAAATACTACCATCTTGGCTCTGGTCACGCACCAAATCAATGGCAGAATCATTTTTTTATGTGTTTGCTGTGACGGAAAGAGCAGACGGCCCACCTGATGTTAACTGGTAACCGCCCATAAACAACAGCAATATCACTCAAGACCTCTCCACCAAATTATTAGATGACTTAAGTCGCATTGCGTCGCGTCCATTACCCCGAGACGGGGACGTTACGTCTCATGCGGCTGCAATTTCACCGGCACCCACTCCCTTCCACCGGAACACAGCAATACGATTGCATCACTGCTTGCCGGCAGATTACAAGGTGTGGTGACAGTACTTCTGTGAATAAGTAATCCACGGGAACACTGCACTTTTCCGGGATCAAAGTAGCCTATGTGTTAATCCAGGATATAAGCTATCTTGATACCAAATTTTATCCAAATCCATTCAGTCGTTTGAGCGTGAAAGAGTAACAAACATACAAACTTTCACGTTTATAATATTAGTAGGATGAGCACTTTGTAGTTTCCCAACCAGACCTCAGCGAGTCATACCTACTGTAACTTTGCAACTCTTTTGCAGTAGGTACCCAGAGTCACACCCATTTAAAAGTGACTCGTTGGGAAGAAAACTCAACTAGTAACAGTCTATTCTATTCTATTCGTCACTGGTAAACTCGAATCAGTGTGGTGAAAGGATTTTAAATGCGCCTCAAAGAGGCTCCTTTCGTGCACTCGACACGTCTTCGAATTTTTAGTTCTAGGACATGGTTTCCTCACGATGTTTTCCTTCACCGTTTTGAGAACGTAGTATTACGCACATAAATCTTTCAATCGAAAAACTCATAGGTGCACGTCGGGATTTGAACTAGCGGCCTCCAGATTGAGACTCGGGGTCAGTACCACTACACCACCACGCGCTTAGTAACAGTGATCCGATGGGAAGAAAACTCCCAACAGTGTGACTTCTGTTTGAAAGCTGTGGTTGCCTGTGAAATTACAGGCACACGGGACATCCCACCTTCACACGTCTTAGTTACGGGCGCATGCAACTTGTGTTGTCATGTTAAGTGGCGTAGGGGAGGACCCAAGTCGTATTATAAACCACATTTTCTTTTATTTATACCGAATTTTATTTGTAATGTAACACAAAATAAATATTTTTTCTTTTCTTTCTTTTAGTTCTATTGCGTGTTTATGTGGAGAGGTTACCACTTAACATCACGTCGGCCATCAGCTCGTTCCATAACTTTATCACAACAAAAATAAGGAATGTATCATATACACAGATATTTAGTCTGGAAGAGATCGTCTACCACGATAAGTCCGCCTATTGGATCCACAGCAAAAGTACTATTAGTATTAAGTACCAATAGTTTCCAATAAAGATTTTGATGTGAAACATCTATAGCCGCACGTAAAACCGATTTCTGCCGTGGCGACGCGTCGCCACGGCAGAAATCGGTTTTACGTGCGTTGTATATGCGTTGCATATTACTTTTTACAAAATAATGTCGATGTTTCACATCTGCCAGGCGTCCCGTGACGGCTCACATTTTATTATTATTATTATTATTATTATTATTACTCATAAATAAATAAAACAAGGAAACTATATAAAACGATAAACACATATATTTTTTAATCTATTTCAAATTGTATAATATCGCCTATGTCTAGTTCGTCGTCGGAGTCGCTGCTGTTGTCCCCGCCCGCGCCCCCGCCCGCGCCCGCGCCCCCGCCCCCGCCCCCGCCCGCCTGCAAACACAAAATTAAATAAATAATTAATAATAAATTAATTAATAATTATAAAAAATGTACGGTACACTTTCTCGAAACGGTGAAAGAAGACAATCTTGAGGAAACCAACATTTCCTAAACCTAAAAATTCGTAGTGTATCAAGTACACGGAGGAACCACTTTCAGGCGCACTATTGCTATTTTTTGATGTGAAACATCTATAGCCGCACGTAAAACCGATTTCTGGCTTGGCGACGCGTCGCCACGGCATGAGCGCTGATTGGTCCGTTCAAGGTTACGACAAATCATAAACATTATTAGTGATGGGGTACTTAGTTTCTTACAAAATAATGTCGATGTTTCACATCTGCCAGGCGTCCCGTGACGGCTCACATTTTTTTTATTGTATTATTTATCTGTGTAATCGTGACGACTGTGTGCTCTATGGAAAGTTTATATGAAATAGTTTATTATTATTATAAGACTCGTGTATATCGCTTGCTACGGCTGTACGTATATACACAATCAGTTTGTGTGTGTGTGTGTGTGTGTGTGTGTGCCTGTGTGTTTGTGTGTGTCCGTGTGCGTGTCCATGTCCGTCTCCACGTGCGTGTGCGTGTGCGTGTCCGTGTGCGTAGCCGTATCCGTGCGCGTGTCCGCGTGCGCGCGCGTGTCCGCGTGCGTGTACGTGTACGTGACGCGCGTACCTGTCTCCTGCGACGTGCGGGCGCGCGTCGTCGCGGCCGCGGCACGTCGTTCTCGTTGTCGTTGTCCTCATGCGAGCTGCCCGCGGAGGAGCGCGACGCGAGCTCCCGCACCGCGTCGCGCAGCAAACTAGTCGCCACTGTCACACACACCACATCAACACAGAGTTATATATATTTTATGACTGGACAATTTGCTGTTGGCCGCAGATGGCCTTGACAGCGTTCACACGGGCTTTTGGTGAGAGCGGACGGCCCTCAACCGGTAAAACTTAACAATTATACACAACGTCACCAAGGGCACCACTTTGGTTCGGACCTCGGCTTGGAGCGTTGCGAGTCGGGAGGAGCCGAGTAATACATTGTGTACCATTATATATATACTAGCTGTACTCGGTATGCGTTGCAATGCCACGTTAAGGTAAAAGTATCATTAAAAACAAAAAAAAACATTTTATCAGTAACCAACCAGCGAGGGTTGAAAATTATTACTAAATATCGTAATTAAAAAAATATATAATAATAACAAAAAAGTTTTGTTGGGTTTGGTTGTAGAGAGGTGAACATTTAGAGTTGTATGTATTTCTTAATCCTGAATCATAAATAAATTAAAATAAAATATTTTGCCCAAAAAATTTAAAATAAATGTGGTGGATCACCCTTATCACTTAGGAGTATGAAAAATAGTTTAAGTCCTATTCTCAGACCTACCGAATATACACAAAAAAAACATAATAATCAGTCAAGCCGTATCGAAGGAGATTTCTTACAAACACTGTGTCACGAGTATTGTATATATGAGATATAGATAACAACAGACAGACAGTGACAGAGTACTCACAGTCATCGTTGTCGGTGCCGGAATCTGATCCGTCGTCGTTCTCGGAGCCGCCGTTCATATCCTCCTCGTCTTCCTCCTCCTGGATACATTCATATAAAAGAAGGTATTAGTTACATATTTTATAAAAAAAATAATCTTTTTTGGCTGTATGATAAGTTAATTAAGATTTTATTGTGTTAAATGAAAGGCAGTGGATTTAGTGTACTAAATATAGTAAGACGTTACAGTCACCGGTGACGTCACAGTCGCTAGTGAATTCAGTCGCCGGTGCCGTCACAGTCGCTAGTGAATTCAGTCGCCGGTGCCGTCACATACACTGGTGACGTCACAGTCGCTAGTGAATTCAGTCGCCGGTGCCGTCACATACACTGGTGACATCACAGTCGCCGGTGAATTCAGTCGCCGGTGCCGTCACAGTCATTGGTGACGTCACAGTCGCTAGTGAATTCAGTCGCCGGTGCCGTCACAGTCACTGGTGACGTCACAGTCGCCGGTGAATTCAGTCGCCGGTGCCGTCACAGTCACCGGTGCCGTGACAGTCGCCGGTGCCGTGACAGCCGCCGGTGCCGTGACAGCCGCCGGTGACGTCACGCCCCCCCGCAGCTGGCTGGCACTCACCGCGTCGTCGGTGTGGTCCCGCCTGCGTCCGACGTCGTACACCTTAACGCAGGACTCCTGCATCGCCTCGAAGTCCCCCATGTTCTCAACGAGTGATATCTGAGCACCGCCGCGGGACACGCCCAGAGAGTATATGTTGCGTTTCACGTCTATCGTAGCTGTAAGTCAAAGTCAATAACTTTATTTCCATAGAATTCACAAAGAAATGGTTTGGAAACGTCAATAATATTCAATACTTAAGGTCACGCGTACTTATCGCTAAGTTTGACGCCTATACACACATATATAGGAACAGATAATACATATGTTACTTTAATTATATAAATAATAATATAAATATAAATATTGGTGGGCATTGTCACACAGCGCCATCTAGCCCCAAAGTAAGCTAAGCATAGCTTGTATCATGGGAACCAGACAACTGATATACATACTTACATACATATTTTTTTATATGCATACTTATTAACACCCAGACAGAACAAACATGTTCAAACATTTTTTTATTAATTTACGTAAATTGTATTAAATTTTATTTTTGTATTCTTTTTTAATAAATGATTATTCTATTCTATTCTATTCTAACACTATGTTAGTCACACAAATGTTTGTCCTGGATGGGAATCGAACCCACGACCTACAGCGCAGAAGGCAGCGTTATTACCAACTGACCTATGAGGCCTGTCAAAAATGTAATTCATGCAAAGTTTGTCCGGGAAAGTACTGCTACACCCTTCTTTCTGTCGCCAATCAACGGTGCATTCGCATCACTGTGTTACGGTTTGAAATAAGTGGTTGCCGGTGAAATTACAGGCACATGAGACTTTCGACACGTTTTTTAATTCTAACAGTCATCTGGTTCTTACAGTACAAGCTATGCTTAATTTGGGGCTAGATGGAGCTGTGTGAAATGTCCACCAACATTTATTATTATTATTTTAAAGAAAGAATAACAAGTAAGTCGACGCTTGGATATAAATATACAGACCACACTTGTACCCGTAACAAAGTGTCCCGTTGCGGCACTCACCTATGCTGGAGTAGTCGTAAGGGTCGAGGGTCTTAAAACTGGTGTCGAACTGGCTCTTCTCCTCAGCGTCTTGATCGTTGCACACCGCGAATATCGCCGTGCACGTCGGATTGAATATTACCTGAACACACAAATAACAGTGATTAAAAACGTGCGCGCGCACGCACGTACGCACGCACGCACGCACGCACGCACGCACGCACGCACGCACACATTGTGTCCGAATGTAGGATGTACACGCAGATAATCGAAAATTATTTAGGATACCTAGAGATTATAAAATATATAAATAGCGTTGGACATGTGTTTATTATTTATTTGTCTGGATATCTGTCAACCAAACATTCACTTTTAGTTCTACATCTACATCTCATCTCTCCTTATTGCGTTTCGTTCAACTGCTTTCGTTCAAAAAACATGTAAAGCAAAATAAAAAGCTTCGTTGAATAACTAATTCCTAAGTATCAACATACCAAGAATAAACATCTATGTACGTCACATGTTTGTCCTGGAATCGAACCCACGTCCTACAGTGCGGAAGGTAGAATGACTACCATCTGTAAGTAGTTAATACTCTATATAACACAAATATATATTTACCTCTGATCTATCTAATGTTGGCACAGTCCGTAACAGGTGAAACGTTCTGAGGTCCCAAACTTCTGTATTTGATATAATCTGAAAAAAACATTAACACAATTAATTTATATCTATACAAATAAATAAAATTGGAGTGTCCGTTTGTGATATTAAAATAACAGCTTTTTACTAAGTGCATATGGATGTATACACGGTACATATACCAAAACATTTTTTTTTCAATTTTTGTCTGTTTGTTCCGGCTAATCTCTGAAATGTCTGGATCGATTTTGACGGGACTCTCACTGGCAGATAGGTGATGTAACAAGGAGTAACTTAGGCTACTTTTCCGAGGGGTCAAATAGGGGTGAGTGATGAAACCGAATTCCACGCGGACGAAGTCGCGGGCAACAGCTAGTCACTTAACTATATTAGTGTGTGGTTACCTCTAGCCCGTTGGGATGGAAAACTCCGCTATGCGTCTGGTTCAGTTTGTCGAACTTGTGGATCTCTTTGCCAGTGTTCACGTCCCAAAGTACACCGTCTGGAAGAAAAAACAGTATGTGAAAAGGGGTCCCGCTAATATCTTAGGGGTTAGGTGGTTGTCGGGAAGAAATCACTTAATAGGCGATAAGACGTACTAAAGCGTACTAAAGCAGCACGCAGCCCTTCCCTACACCACTGAACATACCAACTAAAGACGGAAAGATAAAGTCTGTCCGCAACAAACAGGGTTAAAACATGCATTTACATCCAAATTTTACACATTCTTAGGACCGCTTATGTACAATAGACTGAATGCGTTAGCTAATATTTATCCCCTCAATTACAATAATTGCAAAAAAATCCTTAAGAATACCCTCCAGAGTATGTCTTACCATGATACAGAGAACTTATTGAGTGTGTTAAAATAAATCTTTTTAGTTTCTATCAATTGAATTAAGTTAAGTCACTTAGGTTATAAAAAATTTGCAACTACGGACTTTGTTATTCGGTCTATTTAGTTTTTGAAATGTTTACTTTTACGTTCAATTCCAAATTGTTTACACATTATGTATAACTTGTAGCTATAAGTAGGTACCTATAATAATAACAAAGTAGGTGATTATTTTACATTAAATGTTAGCACTTCTTGCCTGAAACACAGGATTACCTAGTTCAGGCTCCCGTGTTATATATACCTATGTCTAAATAAGTTTTATGTTTTTTTTATATTTACCATGTTTTATTTGAATAAATTTATTATTATCTATACTAATATTATAAATAGATAATGTTGGTAAGGTGTATGTATGTTGTATGTATGTCCGAAGTAAACTCAGAAGCTACTGAACCGATTTCAAAAATTCTTTCACCAATAGAAAGCTACATTATCGAGGAGTAACATAGGCTATAATTTATTTTCAAAAAATTAGGGATCCGTAAGAATTTTTTATAATTTTTGTTTGTCTGTCTGTTTGTTCCGGCTAATCTCTGGAATGGATGGACCTATTTTGACGGGACTTTCACTGGCAGATAGCTGATGTAATAAGGAGTAATTTAAGCTACTTTTCCGAGGGGTAAAATAGGTGTGCGTGATAAAACCGAATTCCACGCGGACGAAGTCGCGGGCAACAGCTAGTTATCATATATAGAGAGGCAATATGTGTGACTCACCGGACAGCACGAGCTCGTCAGTGGGGTTGAACGTGGCCCTGTTCTTAGCGTACTGGTTGCTCATGCTGGGCGTGAGCGTGATCACGTCGCGTCCCGTGCGCGTGTCGAACACGGTCGCGGTCTCACCCTTCGTGCCAATTATCCTGTCGTCTGTCATCTTCGAAAATTCCACGTATTCCTCGTTGTCCAGTTGGAAACTGTTCATTATTTTTTATGTAATTTACGGAACGAGCCGACGGCCCACCTAGTGTTAAGTGGTAACCTCGCCCCATAACTGATGTGACTTCGATCCTCCCCTTCTAGGTACGACCCAAGTCGCGTATGCGCCCGTGACTCTGAGACGTGTAGGTGGTCTCATGTGCCTGTAATTTCACCGGAAACCACACCTTTCAAACCGAAACACAGTAATTACAGGCACATGACGACATTCCACCTTCACGTCTCAGAGTTACGGGTGCATACGATGCGACTTGGGTCTTGTCGTACCCAAGTAGGGGAGGACCCGAGTTGTATTGCTTTTTATATGCAGAGAAATCAAGTTCGTTTTAGTTACGTATAAATATTTATTATGGGGTATATTAAACTTATGTGTTTTTGCGTTGGAATAATCAAATGCACACAATAGATGCAATGCAAAAACATTCCAAGATTCCGATTGCAAAAAGTCAACGGGTCTTTTATGGGAAAATGTGTACACTTTTATAATAAACTTCCTGAACAAGCAACGAAGCTTCCGACCCAAAAATTCAAGTCATACATAAAGAAGGGTCTGGTAAGTAAAGCTTATTACACTGTAAATGATTATATAAATGATAAATCCCCATGGTCTGATGTCGCTCTGCTCAACGACACAAAACATCCTGTAATAGTATATTATGTAGTCATAAATGTAACATAGACCTAAGTACTCAATTGTTACAAGGATCGTGCTCGCGAAAAAAAAGGAATCCCTCCATTAGGGGTTTCTTGTATGTTCTTCCCCATGGAGGGTCGGATAGGGTTTGAACAGGCGTCAAACTTATCGATAAGTACGCGTGACCTTATGTTTTGAATATTGACGTTTCCAAGCCATTTCTTTATGAATTCTATGGAAATAAAGTTTTTGACTTTGACTTTGACTTTGAATGGAGGGGGTTGCCCCCCCCCCCACCCCACAACTGGTGTATATAACCCAAGTGAACTCACAGCAGTTCGTAGTCCTTCATATTCCACAAGGCGGAGAGCGGCCGCCACGGCGTAGTCGCGGACGCGAGCAG